>CAHIKZ030004332.1:4265000-4427500 GCA_903632075.3 Acanthosepion pharaonis | reverse complement strand
GTGCCTTAGTGGCATTATCGCCTTGCTTAGGGAGAAACGATTTATAAAACAGTTGGTCAGACCAAAAATTCATTACGCGCTCCCTCGTATATATATATATATATATATATATATATATATATATAGTGAGAGAGAGAAAAAGTGAGAGATACTGAGAGTGTAGATAGATAGATAATAGATAGATAGATAGATAGATAAAGAGAAGGTTGAGAATCCGTCTGAATAGGAAATATATATGACAATTTGAATATTTTCGATTTTGACATGTTTCGCTGAATTAACGTCATCAGACAAAAAATTATTTCCCAAAAATAAATCTACTGGAAAACTATGTTAAACATATAAGACAACTTATACTTATGTAGTTTTGATTTTGCAGACCTGTTTTCATTTTTGAAGAAAGCTTAGCGGTAAAATAATAACACACTTGCCAAATCAAAACTACAAAGAACCAATATTATTTACGAGTTCAAACGCACCGTGTTCTGGATCAAACCAAACTTATAAATAATTACATCGGTCACACTACTATATGCCTATCCAGGTGAATTATGTTACATCTGTCTGACCACAGCTCCATTAGAACTCATATAAACGCACACAAGAAATACTAAAAGACTCCATCCGAAACATACTAGTAGATAATACAAGCATAATAACCTCATCCAGAAGAAAAGATGGAAGTCCTAAAAATAAAAAAGAAAAAGCCAACACTCAATAACATGAACTACGAACACGGCCACAATGTGCTAACTCTGTTTGGAAAATAAAACATCCCTATAATTCTAGATACATACACACCACCCATACATTCAGTTAAAAATATTGATAATTGATAATGGCTAAAAGTAACATTTGGACAGTTTCTACGCAATCTGTGCCCAGAAAAGAAAACACTTGTACGAACACAAGTAAAATTAAATAAAAACCTTAATCGCAATACCTTCTCTGTCGTCTTTCACGAAACTCACACACACACACACACACACACACACACACACACACACACACATACACACACATATACATGTGTGTGTGTGCGTGTGTGTGTGCGTGTGTGTGTGTGGCGTTAACTTTCAAGGTAAGACATCTAACGTAGACCTGTATAACAAGTGTAATACTGGAGGAATCGAGACTTTCCTCATACAGTCTCGGTTGCGGTGGACTGGTCATGTCTTGAGAAAATCCTAATGTACAGCCAGTTAGATCAGGGCTACAGGAATGTAGGACGCCCATGTCTTAGATGGAAAGACAAGCTGAAGAGCAACTTGCCAGCAGTCAATATACCACATAACACCCTTGAGCGCTTAGATTTAGAGTGGGTAGAATGGAGATCAACGTGTTTTAGTGGACTCGGCAGTTTTCAATCTACTTGTAGGAATCATCAAGAAGCGAGAGCAAGATCTAAAAGGTCAGCCCATCTTACAATGTTCGTATCCCACAATCTTAACTCTTGCTCCAATTGCGGCCTCTTTTGCAAATCACTAGCGGGTCTTAAGTGCCAGTTAAGATTATCACACAAAATTTCATAACTCAATCAATCAAGCTGTCAGATCCTCATACGTCGAAACCGACGTAAGAGTCCATTATATATATATATATATATATATATATATAAGGGGGTGTAAATCTGTTTTTTTTTCGATCATGTTATGTCCAGAAGTAGATTTAAACATTGTAGACATTGAAATCGACACTGCATACCTTAAACAATCACTTGACCATATGTATATGGATATTTTTAAAATAAAATTGAAACATCCTGAAAGCCAATGTCGATTTTCTCTGGGCACGATATGCGCGTGTTATGAGGCAATAAATATTCAGCTAAAATTTTCACTCTTCGCTCATTTTGCAACGTAAGACCACTCATACCACGTCAACGTCCGTATGTGAGCTTTCGATTTTATCTGACGCGCGCGATACGTTTAAGTGTAGTGACTGGGTCCAGTACGAGCATCTAGACGCGTACGGCCGTCTTTTTTTCAATTACTGCTGTTTGAGGTAGGAACGACTGTGGACCTACGAGAGGTTCGGTGGTCATTTCTAAGAATTGCTACTTATATAGACAACGGTATTCAACGGAATATTATTTCTACCTATATACCAGGTTCTTGGCAATAGCATAATTCTGGGCAAGATCGATGTATTGTAAAGGCAACAGAAACAGACCGCACCTGCGTCAATAGCTCAGATCAATTCAAATATCACCTCAAGAACGTCAACGTGGATTTCTGAGAATCGTTTATTTGAAAGGTGACTACGAGTAAGCATATTTGTTTACTAGCTGTTCACCCAATGCAAGGCTCATGAGCCACTCAAGATAGAGGGTTACTGATTGAGCTTGTAGCACATAAGAGGAGGAGACAAGAAGTACAATTTATGAGGATACTTAGGAAAGATGACGGCTAATCCAAGACATAAAGAGGTAAATATTGTAGCGGTCGGAGAAACATTGCCTCGAAAGTCATTTCCACGAAGTAACAATTTCTGATTAAAAAATTTTCTTTAAAAAAAGTATTCCTTCAAAAATTTTGAATCTACCAGTGGTTCTCGTTTTGTCGGCTGTGTAGACGTTACAACATCGACAAAGCCCGGGGCGATGAAATCCTAACGGATGAAACGCATCACAAAACCTTTTTGCCAATTTGTCATACTATTTTTTCAAATATATATATATATATATATATATATATATATATATATATATATATATATATATATATATATCAGGCACGGTGAGAACGAATAGAGTACAATTCGAACGTTCGTAACATTTAATTTAAAAGAGGGTTCAATACAGAGTAGAGCAATATTATTTATTTTAGAATGTTACACCAAAAACGTAAAAATCGCTTCACAATTGCAGTCGTTTTTCAATGCATATCAATGTATCTCATCAAGCGATTTACTGTCGAGTGAACGATTTATTTAGATTTAAAATCTAAATACAATCCTTATCGCCCGGTCCACACTCCTCCCCCTTCTCTTGGACATGAGTAGAGGCGTACGCCTTGTTTCTTGTTTAGGAAGGGGTTTCCGGTTCTCTCTCTCTCTCTCTCTCTCTCTCTCTCTCTCTCTCTCTGGCCTCTGTATCTCCAGTTGTGTTGATCTATCCACTACTCTTCTCCTCATCCTTTCTTCTATCACTCCTATCTGACCTTGCTCCAAATTTTCTGTAACCCCTTGCGTCCTAGTGGCTTTCCACCTTGCTTGGGGTGAAACGCTTAAAAAAAAAAAAATCTTTTTGATAAAAAAAAAAAAAGTGGTGTGTTATAAGGGCTTTACTCTGATCAACCAATCAAATATGACCTACGTTAAATTTAAACTAAGAGAAGAAGCAAAATTTAAAAATTATTTTATATAAATGAGTCATGACCCATAGATTGGCAACTAACTGCAGTCAGACATAAACTAAAGGAGATACATATGGTTACATAAAATATAAAAACCAGACAATACAGTTTCCTAAGAAATAAAAGGTGGGTAGAGAGGTAATTTAACAAAATGCTAAACAAGTTACATGCTTTTTAAGAAATTAACAAAGCATATAACTTGTTTAGTATTTTGATAAATGACCTCTTGACCCCTCCTTTAAATTCTTAGGAAACTCCGTTGTCTGATTGTTGTTCTTTTTTTTGTGGGGGGAGATGTATTTTGCTTTTAAATCTAAATAAGTCGTTTACTCGCCAATAATTTACAATCGCCTGATGAGATGCATTGCTGCAATGTGTAGCGATTTTTACATATTTTCGATGTAATTTCCTAAAATAAGTAAATATATATATATATATATATATATATATATATTTAATATATATATATATATATATATATATATATATATATATATATAAAAAGCGCGAATGGCTATTAATACTAATGCAAGACTCTCACAACCGATTGAGTTCTCTAGATCACATTGGCGTCTTAATGAAAAATAAATACGCAAAAATCTGCCTATTTCTCTGCCGGGCGCCGACAGAATCTGCGACTGTTGCTAAATCGTTCGGGTTTCGGTCCCAGTTTGAAGCAATCGGATGTCTAGCTATACTGATG
The DNA here is from genome assembly GCA_903632075.3 of Acanthosepion pharaonis. Lineage (NCBI taxonomy): Eukaryota > Metazoa > Mollusca > Cephalopoda > Sepiida > Sepiidae > Acanthosepion > Acanthosepion pharaonis. The sequence continues at coordinate 4,423,441 of CAHIKZ030004332.1, read as the reverse complement.
AGTTGTGATACTGCGATACAGTCTGTCTGTGGATGATGATATTAGCTCCCGAAAAGAAATTAATTCGGTCGAGCACTGTGGGGAGAAAGCGCGAATCTGTAAACAGTGACTATTACTGAAAAAATAAATAGGCGAAAATCCCCCTTTTTCTCGCGTCGATAGCCTCGGGATTAGAATCTCTGGTTTCGGTCCCGGCTTGAAGCGATCGGATGTCTAGTCACTGATGAGCCGTGATGCAGCAAAACAGTTTGTCTTTGGATGACGATATATATATATATATATATATATATATATATATATATATATATATATATATATATATATGTGTGTGTGTGTGTGTGTGTGTGTGTGTGTGTGTGTGTGTGTACGGATAGATAGGTTGATAGATATATAGATATATAGATAGCATTCCAAGACTATTTACTATCTTTACTTTCATACACTATCCTACAAGGTCATATTCTAATTCAATAGTAAACATATATAATGCCTTAACCTGGCCACGTGGTGAAATGGTTAGCAAGTTTGTCTTGATAGATCAATTGCAACTGAGTTTGGCCTCCGATTCTTACTGAGTGCACCATACTTTCGGCCTTGAGCCACATCTAAGCAACGCCTAGAAAATCTTTATAATACGTTAACCCTTGTGCAATTTCATTCTTCTTCTTGTGCCGTATTCTCTCCCTGATCCCTTTTCACGATTCGGTTCATTGAAGACCCAATCATCACTTATTATTTATTCTTTAGGTAACACTAAACAAAATGAAGTAAATGATTACTCGAACGCTTCTTGTCTTGTCAGTCAAAAGCGAAGGATAAAATTGTCAAAACCAAGCTATTATAAATGATGATGTGTGTTGGAAAACAACCAGACAAAATTCAGTAAGTAACAACAACAACAACAAAAAAAAAAAGAATTCTAAGAATTCTAGCAATTGATCTTATCTCCATGCACGAGCAATTCAAAAGAAAAAGACGGTTACTGAGTACTGCATTGCTTAACAGATAATTTAACTCTGTGTAATTATCTCTTTATCAGAACTGTTTGAATTGAAATTATACGGAGCCGAAACTCCATTGTTTAATTCAAGTATTTTAGGAAAAGAATTTCCAAAGTAATTGAAGTACGCTTTTGGAGCACAAGTCGCGAGATGAGGTCCATTAACATTTATGCTAATAAGACCCAAAGCCAAATCCCCCTGGCGTCAATTTAAACTGACAACATCGTTTTTTTTTTTCATGTATTGTGACCATTTTGAGTTCAGAAGAAAACTTGGAAATTTTATAATGTAATTCAGCGAACTTTAAATGTTCAAAAATCATAGTTTATACGAGTCGTTTAGATATATGGGAACAGGGAGACGTCGGTTAAATATAGAGAAAAAAGGCCTCTGTTTCATATTAAGCCTGGAAGAAAGGTGCTAAATACATATTGCGACCATTTTGATTAAAGTTGGTATTTTCCTATATATATTCCAGTGAAAATTTCAATTTTTAGAATTATAGTTTATAATTATAATTTAAACAATTAGTCAGTTTAAATTGACGTCAGGAGTATATGTGTTGAGGTCAAGAGACGTGAAAACTTTCCTTAATCGTCGGAAACATAGACACGTGATCCTCAAAACTGACATATTGTTTTACTTATTTTTTTCTCAGCTTTTTGTTATTATAATATTAAAACGATTTCAAACTAAGTTTAATGAAATCTAAAATAAAAGAATCATTAAGTTCCCGAATTTCTTAAATAAAACATTGTCATCATTATTATAAGCTATAAAACTAAATATGAATTTCGCTTGTTGGCGGAACTGCGTAGTCTAGTCGGTAAAGCGCCGTACATGCAAAACAGGCTCTCAGCGAATGAAAACTAGACACAATGTCACAAGCCTATCATTACGCCATCGCTATTTCCATGGCAAATGTTCAAGTCGGTTCTTTTCTTTAGCTCTGATGTTTACAGTTAAGACTCGTTGCTACCACGTCCACAGAATTGAATCAGTCGCATTTGTTCTGTTTTCCAACTGTAAGGAGAAAGTTCAACTCAGTTTTTTTTCCCCAAGAAATGTTTCTTTGTAGAACCAACACCTGCGTTTATGCTTCCTTGTACACTACAATCTTAACCTCTTCATATCAAGGGTCAATCCTTATCTTGCTTCTTTATCTTCATAATCTTCACTTCCAACAACTTTCTATTACATTCATATCAAACCTCTCAGTAAGTAAGCCTCTACTTTGAATGACTCTCAAACCTCGTACTAGAAGAACTTTAGTAAAAAACAAAATAATTTAGCAAGAAATATTTAAGAAACATTAATAATATTTAACTGATGATTTATCCATGGAGTATTGCTGCCATATATGGTCTGGAGCCCCTTCTGTTTGCCTCGGGGTTCTTGATAAGCTCCAGAGGCGGATATGCAATATAATTGGCCCTGTTCTGGCATCTCGTCTACAGTCGCTCTCTCACAGACGCACCGTCGCCTCTCTCTGTCTTTTTTACAAGTACTTTCATGGCAATTGCTCCGAGGAGCTGCATTCGCTGGTTCCCAGACGTCATGAATTCAAGCGCCCTACGAGGCTGTTATCCCGCTCTCACCCCTTCACTGTCGAAACTCCTAAATGTAGCCGTCTCTTCTACTCCAATAGCTTCGTGTCTCGCACCTCTCGCCTGTGGAATTCCCTTCCCTATTCCAGTTTCCCTGAGAGCTATAATCTCCAACTATTCAAATGTAATGTCAATCGACATCTCCAGTTGCCTTGATCTATCCACTACCCTTCTCCCCATCCTTTCTTCTATCACTCCTATCTGATCTTGCTCCAAATCTTCTGTAACCCCTTGCGTCCTAGTGGCTTCCCGCCTTGCTTGGGGTGAAACGCTAAAAAATATATATATATATATATATATATTTAATATTTCAACATTATTTCAATTTATAATCATGAAGTGAATGCTGAACAATCTCCCTACATATGAGGGATAGACTTAAAACAACAGAGATCTAAATCTACCCAAGATGTCTAAGAATACCATTGCGCGAATATGTGAACAAAGAGGAAATCTTCAGAAAAATAGGAGCCAAATATTTTTTTTTATCAATTCACGCCAAGAAAAGGCAATAAAGCCACTAAGATGCAAAGTGTTACTGTGTGTTAGAGAAATATACTATTAAGGAGAGATGACAATAAAAGAACAAGAATTGAGAAGAAGATAGCAACTGACATTGCATTTAAATTTTTGAAGATCAAATTTGGCTGGGAATCAAGAAGCTGGAAAAGAGTCTCACAAGGAAGAAGTGCGATAGAAGAAACTGTTAGCATATATGTAACTTAGAGTTACATCAAGCCATTTCAACAGTAAAATCTATTACTTCGTTTAAATTCATAAACTCTACATACCAGAGAGAAAAGTTCATCAGAACAATAACCATGAAAGTATTTATAGAAAAGGCACAGGGAACCTACATTATGGTGGTGGGAAAGTGACTGAAGGTGAGATGCCATGTCAGGACATGGGGGGAGAAATTACACCTTATATGATGGAAATACAGTGTGTATATTGCACATTCTTTGAATTTTTCAAGAATTTTTTAAATACAGGATGTCCATAAAGTTCGTGTGAACTTTAAAAAATTTATAATACATATAAAGTTATAAATTTTTGAAAGTGAACACGAACTTTATGGGCACCCTATATATAGCATGAACTCTAGACCAGATGTGACAGCAGTATTAAAAGCATGGATGAATCATAGACTCATACATATATAAGATAGGTTCTGACAGGAAAAATTGTCCTGCATGCATCAATGAACCAACCTTAGTCCAAGAAGACGTCATGTCACTCAGCTGGATGTTAGCATCAGTCATGCTTTTGGGTGGTAAAAAGGGTTCCTTCAGATGACTAAAAGACAAATTTTATGTTTATATTTATATTATACTTATGATAAAAACAGTTCAAAAAGAGCCTAAGGTTCTTGATACACATTAGACATACTAGAGACAAGAAAAGTAAGGTAAATATGGAATAATCTACTTAAAGAATTTACTTGAATTTATGACACAAAAATGGACAAAAAGGAATGGCAAAAGATCAAAAGTTTCTTAGAGCAACAAAAGACAAGAAGTTCTTTAAATGTGGTGGGACAGAATGATACTGAGAATACCAGGAAGTTTTAAGCAAAATGAACACAAACATGAAAATTTTACATAGAATCAGTAAAAGACAGTTGATATTTCTGGGACACATAAATACGAATGAGGACCTTAAATAATATGAGCTTCACCGAGTGATTAAAGTTAAGAGAGGCAGAAAATACAAAATGGCAAGAGAAGCAGAGAGAAACAGTGTGGAACTGACCCTAACGAGTGTCTGTAAATGAATAGAAGAACAGGAGATTGGGTGAGATAATAAAAATAGAAGCATTGTTAAGAGCTACAAAGCATTGGACATGAGTAGAGTTATGACTGTATATGGCACATAAAAGAAGAAGAAGAAGAAGAAGAAGAAGAAGAAGAAGAAGAAGAAGAAGAAGAAGAAGTGGAGGAGAAGGAAGAAGAAGAAGAAGGGGAAGAATAGGAAGAAAGAAAAGAGAAAGAAGAAGAAGAAGAAGAAGAAGAAGAAGAAGTGGAGGAGGAGAAAGAAGAAGAGGAAGAGGAGGAAGAAGAAGAGGGAGAAAAAGGTGAAGAATATGAAGAAGAAGCAAAAGAAGAAGAAGAAGAAGAAGAAGAAGAAGAAGTGGAGAAGGAGAAGGAAGAAGAAGAAGAGGAAGAGGAAGAAGAGGAAGAAAAAGGGGAAGAATACGAAGAAGAAGCAAAAGAGGAGGAGGAGGAAGAAGAAGAAGAAGAAGAAGAAGAAGAAGAAGAAGAAGAAGGAGAAATGTAACCATTTATAATCATATATTTAATTCTTGTATTATCATACATCTGTCAAATATAGGTGCTGCAATGTTAGTCTTGTACTGCTAACCTCTTTAATTAGGGTATGTGACACAGGGTAGTTTTTGGGAGGAGATTTTTCCTTTTGGGGGGAGAAATTACACCTTATATGATGGAAATACAGTGTGTATTCAGCGCTAAGATGACTATAAGAAATCAATACACCAATAGTGCAAAGATCTACAATCAAGTATCAGGTGCTATTGAATATGACAAAGCTGCAAGAAATTGATACTGTTGGAACGAGCACTGAAGGAGAATTATTATTCGCTATCGAAAAGATTATTATGAGAACTACAGAGTAGGTATCATAGGCAACAAAGAAACATCACTATAATCAAAATATAAAATCATATCTATATATATATTGAATATGTAAGGGATTAAGTAACAAATTAAAATATTAACCCAGAAGAAAATTGTTCATTTTCAATACGTTTTGACCTGTTTAATACGGTGTTTAAAAATGAGATACTAGATTATTACGATAATTGGATATGACATATCAGATTAATAGGATAATTAGGTATGAGATATCAGATTATTATGAAAATTAAACATGAGATATCAGATAAATAGGATAATTAGATATGAGGTATCTGATTATTATTATTGTAATTTGATGTGAAATATCAGATTTATATGATAATTAGCTATGAGATATGAGGTTAATATGATATTTAAATATGAGATATGCAATTATTATGATAATTTGATGCGATATATCAGGTTACATGTTCAATATTATATTTAAATGTGAAATATCAGTAGATTATGATATTTATATTTAAGATTACAGATTTTTATGATATTTAAGTACAAAACATTAGGTTATGATATTTATATATGAAATAACAGATTATTTGCATAATTTGCCGTGAGATATCAGATTATAAAGATATTTGGACATATTCAGTTTATTATTCAAATATGAGATATCAGATCGTTAAAAGATTATTATGATATTAAGATATCAGATTTCTGTGATTTGATATGAGATATCAGATTATTAAACTTTAATGATATATGATATCAGTTTATTAAAATATCTAGATGTGAAATATCAGTGCGTTATGTTATTTAGAAATGTTGTATTATTACATGTGATATATTTGATACATTATTATTATTTTTTGTTATGACATTCAGTTTAAAGACAGTTAAACGTTACATATCATTTATTATTATATTGGACATGAGGTTGTATCTTATTCATTTTATTTTTTGTAGCAGTATATTATTAAATTTAAACACAAAATAAAGATTATTATATATAAAAATATAATATCATTTTATTATTCTATTTATATATGACATAGCAGTTTATGTATTTTAAAAGATGTCCTTTTATTATGATATTTACATGTAAGATTTCTATATAATTTTAAAGACATTCCATATCAGTTTATTATGATATCTTAACAAGATGTAATTGTTTTTTATGAGATAATTTTCTATTATATTTAGATGTGAGATATTTTAAAAATCATTTCATCCCAAGCAAGACAATAAAACCACTAAGATACAAGGAAAAAAGTAATATTAAGGAGTGAGAACAATAAAACTACAGGAATTAGGAAAACATAAGGTATTGCATTTAAATTTTTGAAGATCAAATTTGACACGGAGGCAAGAATCCGGTAGAGAGTTCCACAAGCAAGAAGTGCACAAGAAGAACTATTTAGCATAGAGCTTATGGATTGACATAGCCATTTCAATTATAAAAAGATGAGACCTTGCCGTCAATTAGGTAATGCATTTAAATTCCTAATGTCTAGGTGTCATAGAGGAAAGTTCATCAGACCAATTTCCACGAAAACCTTAATAGAAAAGACACAGGCAAGCTCCATTAAGGCAATAGGAAAATGATTGAAGGCGAGATGCCAGATCAGGACCAATAACATTGCAGATTCTTCTTTGAATTTTATCAAGAATCTCTAAATATAAAGCAGGAGCACCAGACCAGATGAAACAGCAGTATTCAAAGCAAAGACGAAATTATATCATTCTGCAAATTAATTGAAACAACTTCTTTAGTTCCTTTCTTTCACCATACAATCAGTTTTAAACCCACTGGAGTGACATGGTGTAATCGATTTCTATGTTTTCTCAGATTAGGTCATTTGCAATGGTGTGCAGTAATATGAATCTTTTTTCGGCGTGTATGATGAAATTTGTTTGGCCTTGAAAAATATTGTATCATCCATCATTACATCAGATTTTTATCACGCCCAGATACTATTGTCGATTAGTTGTCCTATAGCCATTTTCTGCAATGGACGTTAGCCCAAGGAAGTGTACAGAAATTGTAACGCTGTATGAACACACTGGCAAGCCTTACCAGTGAGCAAATCAAAGTACTATAGACTGGCCTGGAAACTCTCCTGATTTAAATCCAATCGAGAACCTGTTGTCAATCTGCAAGGAATGACTTCGTGGAATGGACACATGAAGTACTAACATGTGTACTGCATCATGTTTCATTGGGAAAGTATGAAAAAAGTAAATAATAATGGAATTATTTATGTAATGTGTAAGAGAAAAATTATCTAGCTCGACACAGTGAAGCAACTTTCCTAGCCACACACTTGCAATTAATTCAATATAACCTTTCCACTTTATGTCAGCAAACATTAGTCCAAGAAGGCACAATGAGCCACCTTCCTGGGGGTTAGGTTACAGAAATGGGAAAGGGATTGAAGCCGTGATACCAGGACAGGAACAATAACATTGCAGATGAATCTTTGGATTTTGTCAAGAATCTCTAAATATATAGCAGGAGCACCAGACCAGATGTGGCAGCAATATTCAAAGTAAGTTTACAAATATAAAAGATAGATTCTGGTGAGAAAATCCATTTAGAATGTCACAGTGAATCAATTTTCTTATCAGCAGACCTAGCAATTGCTTCAATATAATCTTTCAATTTCATGTCAATGGAAATCTTTAGTCCAAGAAGGTACAATGAATAACTTTCCTGGGGGTTAGGTTATGGCAGTGGGAAAGTGATTGAAGCCGAGATACCAGGACAGGAACAATAACATTGATTATTCTTTGAATTTTATCAAGAATCTCTAAATATGTGGCAGGCGCATCAGAACTGATGTGACAGCAATATTCAGAGCGAGGACGAATGGTAGACCTTTAAATATGTACGATAGATTCTGACCAGAAAAATTTTCTAGCTCGATACAGTGAATCAACTTTCCTAGCAGATCTCCTAGCAATTGATTCTTTATAAACTTTCCACTTCATGTCAGCAGAAAACGTTTGTTCAAAATGGCACAATGACTCTCTCTCTTGGAGGTTAGCATCAGCCATGCGGATGGAAGACAAGAAGGGTTGTTCTCTCAGACAATTAAAAAAACAGTTTTTGAGGCATTAAAATTATGAAGCCATTATTTGCTCATGTTAACAACATAATGTGGGTCATTTTTTAGATCAATTTGACCTTCCCGAACCAATCAGATTTACTGTTAAGACAAGGGTAAATACTTGTATCATCAGCATTGATACAAAGTTGAAAAATGATGACATCAGGAAGGTCTTTGATAAAAATCAGGAACAACGCAGGACCAAGAATAGAGACCTGAAGAACAACTCCATTAATGCAAAAAGATCTAGAAGAGTGGCCATGCAAGATAACTTTCATTTCATGATTTGGTAAGAAAGAATGAATCAGTTCAAAAATCAGATATTCAATAACCTTCAAATTTTGAATAAGACCAGTATGCCAAACTCTATCAAATAACTTCGAAATATCCAAAGTAGTATCACGAGTTTAACCTTTTTTTATCTAAAGCTTGATAGACTCTTTCAGCATTAACCGTTAATACATCAAAAATTACCTAGAGAAGTGAAAGCTATATTGCTTATCTACATGGATGAATGATAGATTCATAAATGTGTTAAGATAGAGATTCTTGCGGGGGGGAATTATCTAGCAAGATACAGTAAACCAACTTTCCTAGCAAAAGACTTAACAATTCAATATTATCTTTACACTTCATGTCATTGGAAAATATTAGCTTGAGAAGGTGCAATGAATCACCCTCCTGGAGGTTAGCATCAGCCATGCTGATAAAAAGCAAAAAGGGTTCTCTCAAACAAAAGAGCACCTCCATCTTGGAAGTGTTATAATTAACAAGCCATTCCTTGCCCAAGTAAACAACAGATTGTCAGTTATTTTTGTTTGATCAGCTGCCAATTTGACCCTAACAAACCAACTAGACTTACTATTAAAACAGGAGTAAATAGTTGTGTCATCAGCATAGATACAGAGTTGAGAACTGATGACATCAGGAAGGTCGTTGGTGAAAATTAGGAACAATGTGGCTCCAAGGCTAGTGCCCTGGGGAACACCTGCAAGAAAATCTAGAACATTGTCCATTCAAGATAACTTTCATTTCACGATTTGGTAAGAAAGAATAAATCAGTTCAAAAAACAGATATTTAATAACCTTCAACTTTTGAAGACCAGTATGCCAAACTCTTGTCAAATGCTTTCGAAATATCCAAAGCAGTATCTTTTTATCTAAAGTTTGATAGACTCTTTCAGCAATTATTTTTAATACATCAGCAGTTGACCTAGAGAAACGAAAACCATATTGCTTATCTGAAAGAAGACTCTGCAGGGTGAGATAGTCAACCTATTCAGAGTTAATTAAAGCCTCTAGTACTTTGCCAAAAAGTGGTAGATGGCTAATAGTCATATAGTTGGAAGGATCAGGCAGTTTTTAAAGACTGGAATTACAGAAGAGGATTTCCAGGTAGCAGGAAAGCAAGAAGTAGCAAGACATTTATTGTAAAGTTTAGAAAGAACTAGAATGAATTCTTACGGATTATTGCAGGGATACTAATTTGTTTTCAAGAACATTAGATGCCAGTTTATTATTACATTTTGGTCTAGTGCTCCTTCTATATATTTATAGAATCTTGATAAAATCTAAAGAATCTGCAATGTTATTGGTCTTGACCTGACATCTCGGCTGCAGTGATTTTACTATCGCCGTAATGTAGCTTCCCTGTATCTTTTCTATAAATATTTTCGTTTTAATTGTTCTGATGAGCTATACTCTTTGCTACCTAGACGGTACTCTTTGCTCGGTGGAGTAATGGATAGTGGCTTGGGTTGAAGAATGGGAGAGTTGAGTTCGAATTCCAGTCGAATCCATTACATTCACTTACGTGCTAATACCCTTGGGAAGGGTATGAATCTTCTTCTCCCCCTAGCAATGGGTAAATAGCAGGGGAGACCGGTTTCTAAGCCTTGGATGGTCTACCGCAGAAAGAAATGGCAACCCAGTGCGGGGAAAAATCTGCCTCGTTACTTATGTATCTAAAGATACATGATCGCCTAAGCGTGTATTAAGCATGGCACATAACTAACTGACCTAGACTTTATGAATTTAACCGCAGTGCTAGACTGGCGGTAAAATCTCATCATTTTACAGCTTTAATGACCAGATGTAACCGTTAATTCTATGTTTAAATGCAATTCCAATTGTTATCTTTTGTCACATTCGGTAACCCATAGCGTCTTAATGGCTTTATTACCTTACTTAGCATGCAATGATCTTTAGACATGATATACCATTTTACTATTATTTTTTAAACATGAGATATCACTTTATTATTGTATATAAACGGGATTTATTCGTTTCCACAGTTCATTATAAACTCTTTTTAGGTTAATTAAAGCCTGGAAATATTCTGAGATTGTAAGATTCTTTTGATTTTTTTGAGATAATAATAGTATAGTGATAAAGTATTACTAATTAACCCATAGCTGGGGGAGAGTAGATAGATTCATACCTTTCCCAGGTTATTTAAGTGATATAACGAACACAGTATGGTTTGGAACTCATTTCCTCGAGCTATTATCCATTACACCACTTGCACATCTAAACTTACAATACCTGATATTCCCAAGAGGTCACCCATATAGTTACTGGCCAGGCTCGACATTGCTTAAGTTCGGTGATCGTATTTAAACGTGGGATGCCATGTTAATACTTAAACTGGTTGTTATTATTATATTTAGACAGAAGACAGTAGTTTATTATTTCCGAGTCGAGTCTCGGAATGCATTTAAATGGGGTATTGATTTTTATTAAAGAGTGATGTTTAATGTCTTTTGAGAGAAGCTCCAGACGCTGGAACGTTTGCTGAATCCAGAAGTGTTATTTTTTTTTCTCCGGATATTTCCCGCAGTCATCATTCTCGACTCAGAACACATTTCTCTTTATGAAATTATGTTGCGAGAAAAGCAATCGAAAGTAAGGAGTGTGCTCCTATGTCATCAACGAAAGAAGACATCGTCTTGACAGTTCCGATGCTGGATACTACTTTTCTGACAGTGCAGCAAAGAACTCCTCGAACGTGCAAACCGCTCCTAACGTCTGACAGATAATCACAGGTGGTCGTTAATATTAAGGTAGGAAAAATACAGAAAAAAAAAATAGCAAAACAAAAATAAGAATAAAAGAGAAAAACAACGGGAGATAGAAATATCTAAGAAAAATCTCTAAAAATATAACCTTCCTATTTCAAGAATGGCAACAGAATCGTTGAACGACCTCTCTGGATGTGCATGGTGCATTCCGATTTTCTTTTCACACACGCTAAAAGCGAATGAGAGTTGTGACTCATCTCAGCCCAAACCGTGGGTTGAACCACTGTGCCGAGGATGAATACACTCTGGAATATATCGCTTCCATTATTTTCTGTAATCATTGTTGTAGACGTCATTCGGTCTACTTCACCCGCGCTTACAGTTTCAATCAAAAATCATGCAAAGAAAGGTTTTAATCTAAATTGAGACCTCATTTAAATGATGCAATTAGGCATTGTGATCTTCGACTTGGAAATAATAAGCTGATATCTCACTTTTAAATTATTGGCGGCCACAATCTTAACAACATAAGATATGCACATAAGAGTGTTGATAGCAGACAAAGAAAGAATGTTACAAAAATTCCTACAGAAGGTTGTTAAGGAAAACGAAACGAAAGGATTAAACATCAACTGCAAGAAGACAGAATGCATTGTTCTTAGCAAATGGATGATCCCAAAGTGCGGACTGCAAACCAGAGATAACAAAATCAAACACGTACAAAAATTTAAATATCTAGGAAATATTTTTACAGAGGACGGAAAGTGTGACACCGAAATCTGAACGCGTATTTGGATCGCCAAAGATGTATTTCAAAAGCTAAGCAGAGTATTAAGAAATAGAAAAACTTCGCTAGAAACAAGGCAAGGAATGCTAAAACGTTATATGATATCTGTCCTGTATGGCCATGAGTGCTGAACGATCTCCTCAAAGATAAAGAGATCTGAAGCAACAGTAATAAGATTCTACAGGATGATGCTGAGAATTCTGTGGACCTATTATGTGAGAAATGTTGAAGTTTTAGAGAAGAAGGAAAGAAAAAGGTACTTATGCTTGATATCAGAAGGAGACAGTTGGAATTCTAGGGCACATGATGAGGAAGGAGGGTTTGGAAAATCTGATACTCACAGGACAGATTGAAGGCATAACTTATCTAGCGAGCTTGAGTAAATGAGTGGCCGAACAAGGTTTAGACGAAATAACAAAAAAGATACAATTTATTAAGAGCTACAGGAAGTCGCGGAGAGCCATGATTACCTATATTGTGAGGGGACATAGAAGAAGAAGAAATTGATAACGCATAACCATCGTAAAAAATGATATTTCACGTCTAGATACCTTATCAAGTCACTTAGACACAAAATATCATACAGTGATATTAAAATATGCGATATCAGATAATTTTATTTATTTTTTTAAAATAATGTTCACTCAGTACACGGCACCAAAGCCATTCAAGGAAGAAGGTTACGAATGTGTGGAAGGTTATTATGATATTTAGATATCAGTTTATTATGATATTTAGATATCAGTTTATTATGATATTTAGATATCAGTTTATTATGACGTTTAGATATCAGTTTTTATATTTAGATATCAGTTTATTATGATATTTAGATATCAGTTTAATCTGATATTTACCTATGAGTTTATTATGATATTTAGATAGCAGTTTATTGTGATATTTAGATATCAGTTTATTATGATATTTACATATCAATTTATTCTGATATTTAGATATCAGTTTATTGTGATAATTTGATATGAGATATCTGATTATCAAGATATTTAGATACAAAATGTTCAAAGATTAATTTGTTAAGATAATTCATCTAACACGCAAACCACTCCTAGCGTTTGACACATCATCACAGGCGTTAGTTAAAGATATGGAAGGAAAAATGCACAAAGATAAGAATACGAATAAAATAAAAACAACGAAAGATATCTAAAAATATATCTTGCATTTAAATTTAATTATAAACTGATAGCTACCGTAAAAAATACTGATATCCGACGTCTAAATATATAAATAAACTAGTATTTCTTATTTAAATATCATATTAAACGGATATCTCTTAGGTAAAGATCGTAATATCTAAGGTTTGAATATAATAAATTGATATCTCACGTCTAAATGCCATTAAGCTGATATCCTACGACTAAACATTATTAATTGATATCTGCTGATTAACGATCATAAAAAGTGATATCGCATGAAATATATATCAGATCTAAATATAATAATACATTGATATCACACGTTGAAACATAATAAATTGATAGCTAAAGCTCAGACGTCACAATAAGATGTCGAAATCCCATAATAAACGAGCATCTCGAGTTTAAATAACATAAATGAATTAATTTTTGAAGAACAATGTTGACTGCAAATCAAGAAGTTCCACAAGTGAAAAGTGCGATAGAAAAATGTAGAGTATACGACGTACAGTTACATCTGGCCATCTGCAACCAATCTCGCACCTAAATTCATAAAGTCGATGTGCCATTGAGGAAAGGTCATCAGAACAATTACGATGAAAGTATTTATAGAAAAGGCAGAGGGAAGCTACGTTACGGCGGTGCGAAAGTGATTGAAGCTGAGATACCAGCAGATTATTATTTGAATTATTTCACGAATCTCTAATTATATAGCAGGAGCACCAGACCAGATGTGGCAGCAATATTCAAATCAAAGATATAAGATATTGCATTTAAATTTTGAAGATCAAATTTGACAGGGAAGCAAGAAGCCGCTAGAGAGTTCTACAAACAAGAAGTGCGAGAGAAGAACTGTTTAGCATAGAACTTATGGATACATCTAGTAATTTCAACTGTAAATGTTGAGACGGTGCCACCAATCAAGTATTGCGCTTAAATTCATAAAGTCTAGGTACCATAGAAAAAAGTTCGTCAGAACAATTGTCATTTATAGAAGATTTATAGAAAATGCATAGATAAGCTATGTTACGGCGGTGAGAATGTGACTGAAGCTGAGATACCAAATCAGGACCAATAATATTGCAGATTCTTCTTTGAATTTTATCAAGAATCTACAGATATATAGCAGGAGCACCAGACCATATGTGACTGTAATATTCAAAGCAAAGACGAAATTAATGCGTTAAGAGAGATTCTGGTGAGAAAAATTGTCTATTTCGATACAGTGAAGCATCTTTCCTAGCCGCAGACTTAGCAACTGATTCAATATACCCTTTCCACTTTATGTCAGCGGAAAACCTTAGTCAAAGAAGGCGCAATGAGTCACTTTCCTGGAGGTTAGAATCAGCCATGTTGATGGATGGTAAAAATAGATGAACCTTATATATATATATATATATATATATATATATATATATATATATATATATATATATATATGTTATGGTCTGGTTCCTTGTACCACGGTGATAGTCCAAGGTAGAACCATTAAAAAAGAACACAGGTATGGAATAACACAGATATATTACAAACAGGAATATATACAGAGAAGTAGAAGTGTTAGTATGAACAATCAGGTTTAGTAGAGAGAACAATGTAGTCTCGACCAGTATTACTATTCCAATGTCTTGCAGTAATTGTCTGAACGCGACTCTGTTTCGGACTGCTTCTGACTCGACTCTTGACTCGACTCTTGACTCGGCTTGAACTACTGACTCCTGAGGCGCAGTATTTATTAAGTATTGAATAGTCCATTATTATTATTATGGGTCAGATCCCATAACAATATATATATATATATATATATATATATATATATATATATATATATATATAAATATAAACTATAGTAATGGCTGTTATAGCAAGCAGTACTCTGGATAGTTTCAGACAACACTTCTTGCTCTAGCAAAAGTACTCACATATCAAATAAAATGCTAAAAAATGAAATCACTTCCATTCTCATTATAAACTGATAATTTTCTGCATAAAATATTTTAAATCAGCATACGAAATTATATAAATGTGAATTTTCTTTGCTTTCTAAGAAATTTTAAAGTAACTTTGTTTTAAATAATCACATTCTTCAAGGAAAAATAAGTTTAGTTTATTCAATTTTCAAGCTGGAATAGAACAGCATGAATGATATCCCGACCGGAGATTAGTTCAGTGCTTTGAAAATTTCTTCATCTTCTTCTTCTTCTTCTTCTTCTTCTTGCACAATTGATAACTTATGTGAGTCGAATGCTTGGACTGCAAATTCATTTACATAAAACAACGACATTTGCGAAAATGCTATTCGTAAAACAGAATATACATACATATATATATATATATATATATATATATATGTGTGTGTGTGTGTGTGTGTGTGTGTGTGTATGTACGTATCTATTGCATAATATGTATATTGCGTATATTTTGGGAGCATGTTTTCATTAAGCGATGTCTCATGAAATAATTTAGACAAGTTAATATGATAAATACTGCACAAATGTTTAAATTTTTTTACAGTACATAATTTAAGATATCTAGGTTTTAACTAATAGTTTTAAATGCTTTTTCTTTCTTTTAAAATATTTAGTCATTTCAATAACTTAGTGATGTGGGGCCAAAGTTGGGACCACAGAAGTAAAACACGGAAGACGGATTAGATGTAAGAAAGATATATTAACAACAGGTTACAGAGATAGTGTAAGCGGAGCTTACTATGTCGCTCTCTATGTCGCTCAGTGTGTCTCTCTGTGTGACTGTGTCACTCTCTAGAGTGCTATGTCGCCTACTTAATATAGGCCTGGAAGAGTCTATTGTGTAGGTAGTTTCCGGTCTCACAATATTAGTTACCTTTCTTGACGTTTCTTGCGTGCCTAAATGATAAAATTAAAAATGTGTACAATAAAAAAAAAACCTTAGCGTTTTTCACTACACACGAAAAAATAATTTAATTTTCAGATTAACTCAATAAATTTACATTAGAAAAAATAAGACTCTGATGACGACATTGTGGTAATGTCGAAAGTACTCGGAATAAAATGAATATGCATCAACATGGTAGTTTTCTCTCTTCCGTTAATAAGGCTACTAGGAAACTTGTCCGTAATTACGAGGGGATCCTATTAAAAATAAGTAGACAAAATTTATGTAAATTATTTAATATGGCATAGACACAAACACACACAGACACACACACACTCTCTCACACACACACACACACACACACAAACACACACACACACATATATATATATATATATATATATATATATATATATATATATATATATATATAGATCCGGTTGAGCTCTTTTGAGAAAAGGGTAATTTAAAAACAATGGCTGCTACTGCTATTAACGCATTGCTCTCCAACTGAATTGGGCTCACCGGGTCACTGTCGCATATTGTATTGAAAATTTTCAAATTTGTTTTACCATTGGTTTACTCCTTCTTCCTAAGTTCAGAATTAATTCTTTCTAGTATCGTTTTACTTATTTTACCAAGTTCGCTTTTGGCTGAGTTTATGAGTCTGCATGCAGGGTTGATTTTGAAATTTTCGTTGTGGTCTTTTAGTGTGGTAAAGGCTTTCACCTTGCTAATACAACTTATTCGGTCATCTAGGTCTAATTTTTGGGCGATTGCTTTAGCTTCATTGTTGATACCGTGTTCTATTTTCTTTGGGGCCTTGCTCTTTGTTTTGGTTATGTTGTTCTTGAGTAATGTATTGTGCGTAGGAGGGCTTAGTTTGTATAAATTTCTAGTTTTGTCAGCTGCGATAAATACTTTTGCTGAATTGTTTATTTTAGTTATATCTTCTTTTGTTTTGTTTTTTTTTTTTTTTTAAATGCATCTTGTTTTTTCTGGAAATTTATGTTTCTAACTAGGTCAGTTAAGTCTTTCTCGAAGACGTCTAATTCTTTTTAATGCAAGGGGCATTCTTTGGTTTTGAAGTCGTATTTTTCCTTGAGTGCATTATAATTGTGAAGTTCCTGATTTAAAAAGAAGTGGGCTTTCCATCTCATCCTTTTTATGAAACTTTCTGTTTTTTTCAATTAATTTTACCTTATATATGGGACGGGTATGTTTTTTCGAGAGTAGTCGAGGCTAAATTTTTCTATGCCCATACTGTGTTATAAATGTAGCGAATGTGCTCTACTGTTTATCAAGAGCTGAATATGAAAAAATATAGTCTTAACATGTGCTATATTTATGGGATAAAGTGCTCAATATCAGAGATAGAGCGTGTGTAAATATAAAAGTGAACATTGAAGTCAACACTTAGAGGCGACAGTCTGTTTCATGCTAGACGCAATCGTCATGCCACAGGAGTGCTGTTATTTTTCTCTGCAATTTATCTATACTGGTCAGTGGTGCATTGCGGGTGGTCTATTTTGGTGGTTATTTTACCGGAGGTCGTGTATTTGTTTATTTATTTATTCATTAATTTGGGTTAAATTATTTTGCTTCTCCTTATTTATTTTTATTTTTTATTTTTATTTTTCATTTTATATATTTAATTTTTTATCTTTATTTTAATCGGTGTTTTTATTAACGTAGTAAAATTTTGTTTATATGGCCTAATTAATAGTTTTGTTTTGGGAATGGGAAGCTAATTAAAGCTATTTATTCACTTTTGGGATTGATTGTTGTAGGTTATTCTAACTATTATTTTGGCGGGAGCAGTTTTAATTTGTTTATTACTTCATATATTTATTTGGATTGATTATTTTTATTTGTTTTTTCTAACAGTTAATTTATCGGGATCGGTTTGTTAGTTTGTTTATTTATTTGGAAGAATTTAGATTAATTTATTTTACTTGTTTTTTATTATTTATTTATTATACTGTATATTTTTATTTACTCTTTTCGGTTTTCAATTTTTAAGTAATGTAGTATTTTTTATCGTTATGTAACAGTTGTGGCTAATGAAATCCGGGGTTGAAAAGACAGACGACCACTTTCGCTGTCTACCGAAATAGCCTGTTCCCCATATGAGGTAAAAGGATTTGTTTGATTTGATATATATATATATATATATATATATATATATATATATATATAATATATAGACTGATGAGACTTAGCTGTCATATGTATTGACAAAGTCTGTCTCCCAATTAAATTAAAATTAAAAAAGTTACACACAGAGACCTTGTCCCGGTATTGTTCAACAAAACTTATTTAAAAGATTTTCTTGCTGACTAAATACACATTATTTAAATATATTTCTCCAAACTTCACATTATGTATTTCCTCTTTATGTGCACGAATTCCTAAAATCCTCTGCTGGCGAGTTGAAAGAACAAGCATATTTTTTCCTAAAGCTAACAAAATTGGAAATGATTTTCATCAACACAACATCTTAACTAAATACAAACGAACAAAACTAAGAATATCGTTGAATTACATAAACCGTAAACAAATCCGCAATTTACAAAACAAACCAAAAACATCAGTTTCCGAAAGCAAATGGTCTAGAGTCGGAAGAAAAAAAATAATAATAAGATATATCTATCTATCTATATATACATATATATATATATGTATGTATGTGTATGTATATATATTATTATTATTATTAGTAGTAGTTCTATTAGTTTTCATATATATATATAATTAGTATTTTATTAGTTTATATATATATATATATATATATATATTATATATATATATATATATTAGAGTGAGCAGCTTTTATATTATATCATAATGAAGTAATTGATACAAAGAATAGACCGCTGTGTGTACAGAATATATATATATATATATATATATATATATATATATATATATATATATATATATATATATATGTATGTATGTATATATCTATATATATATATTATTATTATTATTATTAGTTCTATTAGTTTTATATATATATATATAATCAGTATTTTATTAGTTTATATATATATATATATATATATATATATATATATATATATATATAGAGTGTGCAGCTTTTATATTACATCATAATGAAGTAATTTATACAAAGAATAGACTGTTGTATGTACAGAATATATATATATATATATATATATATATATATATATAAAAAAGACATAAAGGGAACATTTATATTAACGCTGTTCATTTCTTGAAGAACTTTAAGACTATTTGAGATTTTATTTGGTAACTAAAAGGAGAGTAATTATCGTTAAGCTTTCAAATTTTGAATTTGAGAACACTTTATAAAATATTACTAATGCTTACTTTGTAATGATAAGTATACCTCTGGTGTTGGTAATTACAATAGTAGCCGTTTCTCTATAAAGAAATATTTGGCACTCATTGCCAGTACGGCTTTCAGTTGAAATTAATAAAATCTTTCTCTTTAAAAAAAAAGTCCAGTAGTTCTTCTCGCTATTTCCAGGATTGATGGCGGTTTCCTTCCTAACCTTTTATTTGAAGTGGTGTGGAATATCAACATCTTGATTATGTCACTACTTTCTCTTCGTGTTAAATGTGCTATCCGTTTTAGTTGTTTATGCTGTTAGTTCTCGTCCAGTGATATGGCTTCTGATATCTGATACAGTTCTTTGTTTGTGATTCTGTAGCGCCAGTTACAATGTTCAATCTAGTTTGATCTTTGCCAAGACACTCGGGCTTTTCTCCCTAAAAGCCTTTTTCTACCATTGATATTAGGAAGCGGTTGTATACAGCTGACAGTTTAGATATTTCTGAAGAGGTTTGATACCATGCATGAGATTCACATGAAAGTTTCGATCTGACATGAATATGTAAGAACATGACTCGAGTTTTCAGGTTGATGTTTTGGTTTCGTAGCAATTGGTGGTGTTGGGCGAAACTACCTACTGTACGTTCAAGTTTTCAGTATTTACTAATTCCACATCCTAAATTTTTATTATGAATTCAGAGTTTATGCCATCACTGTTTACTTTCCCGCACATACAGTGACGTAAGAAAAGTTTTTAGCCAAGAGAAATAACTATATTCAATTTCAAAATTTAATTACGTAATCCCTACCCAACATAAATAAACAGTATTTGGAACTAGTATGGAGTAGGTCCTCCATTTGCTAGTTTCAGTGCTTGTATTCGATTTTTCATGGATTTGATTATCAACAATCGTCTGATCCATATTTTTCTACTCCTTTAACAATGTTTCTTTACGGGTTGCCACTGGCGTGATTTTGGTTGCACGCTTTCGAAGTTTTCGGTGGAGGTGCTCCCAAACATGCTCTATTGGATCCATATCAAGACTTTGGGCTACCTATCGCAGTGACTTTATTCCTTGCGATTCCTTCCAGGTCTTTGCTGCTTTGCTCGTATGACATGGCGCTCCATCTTCTTGAAAAAGGTAGACATTGTTGTCAATCTCATTGGTTTCAAATTGTGGGAGTTGTCTTTTCTCTAATATTTGACAAAATTTTGGACCATTCTACTGCTCGTCAACAAGAATCAGCTCGGATTTTCCTCCAGATTAGACAGCGCCCCACGCCATTACTCCAATCCCTCCATGTTTCACGGTCGCCTGCAGACATTCAGTGTTCTAAGTCTCATTCTGATTTCTCCAAACATAAGCGTCGAATTCGAATAGTGACAGAATTTACTTTCATCTGGTCAAATTACTGAGTGCCAAAATTCATAATCTTTGCTCTCGAATTCTCTCGCCCAGTCCATACGCCTGTTCTTGTTAACCTCTGAAATCAAGGTTTTCTTTCTTGAAACTCTTCTTTGATAGTCTAGCTCTTTCAGAGTCTTTCTTACCACATATGACGACATTTGCATGCTGTTGGCAACATCTTTGACCCTCTGACGACGGTTTCTGATGACTTCCTTATTTGCAGCACTTTTCGTTCGCTCAGACACAATGCTTAGTCTTCCTGAACGTTGTTGCACACGGCAATGGCCTTCTTCATTAAATTTCTTTACAATATTATTAATCGTTTGATGATTAACTTGGAAAAACCTAGCAATTTCTCTATTTCACTTGCCACACATGCCATCCTCTTATTTGCCCTCCATGAAATTCACTAATTTCCTTATTTTCGCGAACTTTTATTGCAAGATATAAGTCAACTACCGTTCATAGATTAGAATAGCTTGATATTAACACGATATTGTATAAAAAAAAAAAGATACGGTATTACTAAATCCAAAATTGCTGTAATTAAAGGTAGCTAGAAACTTATCATAGCCCAATGTAGTTTCTGTTTTGTAAACCTTTATATTGAGTCCTATTTGTCTATATTTCTGAGATGAGGTATTATGTACACTATTTACATTATTCAGACTATTGTCCTCATCTTTGTTGCCATATTTATCACAACGTTTCGGCCGTTGTACGCTCCGGCCTTCTTCTGGTGGTTGAAATGTTTGAACTGAACCCTTTATTTCACTCGCTGGGGTAGACTGTTCTAGTTCCACATGCCGTGTTTAATGGATGTCAGTTATCAATTATCTCCTGTTAACCCCCCTCAACTGCCTTAACCAGGTATTGAACTCACAACTCTTTGGGTCCTGTCACTGGATCTAACTAACGCCTTTATCCATTGAGCCATGTGTTCTTATTAAGTGTTCAGTTCGACATTCCAACCACCTGAAGGAGGCCAGAGCGTACAATGGCCGAAACGTTGTGATAAATATGGCAACAAAGATGAGGACAATAGTTCGAATAATATAAATATTGTGTCCTATTTCTTGGAACAACTGGTAGAGTTTGTTGATTTTCTGTTCAATATCATCCGACAAAGAATACATGTTATCAAAATAGCGCCCCACCCTCATCATCAGTACATTTGCCTCAGGAGGGAAAGCAGAATCGTTGTCTTCTATTTGTAACTCGTTTAGGGTGTGGAATGCTTAAATAGTCAGTGCCCTTCTCATCACATCTGTGCTTGTAAATGCGCAGGGCATAATTTAGGTAGCGATATCTGAGGCTCTCATTTCCCCCTTGTCGTACTAATGATAAAGTCTGGAACATTTATTGGGTCCTCGCCAGACATGTAAGATTCTGTAGATCGGTACATTCAATGGATTCTGGGCTTAGAAGGCTGTTTCTAATGGATGACAAGAGGTAATCACTGTTGATGTAGTCATATGTTGCTGTGAGATCGATAAAGCAGGTATAGAAAGCAGCTCATATTAGAGAGGTAAAAAAATTCTTGATGTTATTTGATGACGCATATGCCATCATTGTATCCCTTGCCAGAACAAAAATCAAAATGGGTTGTGAGTTGACTTTCATAAAACGATAAGAGCCTTGTTAATATAATGTTCATTAATACTTTTACAATGATGGATCCAATTTAGATACCTCTGTATGCGTGAGTCTTGAGGGATATTTTTCTGTTTCCATAATATATTAATGCGTGATATACCCGAGATGAATTTTTGATTCCAGGCTTCTTTCATAAATTAGAGGAACTTGAATTCAGGGAAAAGGGCAGCTATTTTCAAAAATTCGGCTTCAACACCAAGCGATGCTTTATTACTCCTTAGTTTTTAATAGCTTTCTTAATTTCATCATCACTAGGTTTGTTATTGTTTATGTTTGTAGACGGACATTGTAATGTTTGGATGAATATTTGTATATGGTCTATTTCTGCGGGAAGTTTGGTCTGATCACAGTTGAAATATGAGTCAATGTATTTTTTCAGAACAAGGCATTTGTTGTGTTGTGGCTATTCGCTTTTCTCCACTGGATGCAACTAAATGATGTAATTTATGACGTAATAAAGGAAAATGAATAAAGTTTATTATTGTGGAAAGCACAACGACACTTAAGCGCTTAGACTCTTTCATACTTTTACAAAAATTTAATCACGACTATTCTTAGCATGTACAGTTGCAAGCGATTCATGTGATAAGTTTATTAAATGCATTCCGTTGGCGTTAAAAACTGTCAAAATTATAAGAACATGTTTTATCATTTGTAATTACCATGAATTTCAGAATGCATGTCGTAAGTTTAAATAAATGAAGTCGCAATTCTAATACAAAACGCAAATAAATACAAACTTAGCCGCTGCTATGCGTCTGCATATGTGCTGTCAATGGCAGATGGCATTTGGCATTCGTAAAGTCAATAATAGGAAGATATCTACGTTGGGGTAAATTACCATGTTTTCTATATTTCTATCTTATACTGTTGCCGGAACAAACACTGTTATTAGTGGAGTTATTTGAAGGAATTTACACGCAACGTGAGAACGCTATACTTTCTGAAATCAGTGTTACACTGATTCGTGCAAACGTCTGAACCTGCTGCTGTGCGTGCGTCCGATTTAAGATATATAGGCAAGCCCATACTGTTGGCAAGAAAATCAATGACCATATATATGAAACAGGATTTATTTTCTGGTACACCTGAAGGAGTCATTTATGGACTGGAAAACAACAAAATATGTAATGGTAGAGTTTTGGGGTTTTTTTTTTTGGTTTTGTGGGTGGGGGTTGTTTTTTTGAAAAGGTGTCTCACTATCTTTCCCCGCCACTCCTTATGCATGTTTTTCACATCCTCAGCATCTTTTCTCAATATTTTTAAGCAAAACCAATCACACGCTATTCTCAGGATACAGGGTCTGTTTCTCTTTCTCTCTCACACACACAGACACACATATACATTACACACACACGCACACAAACAGACATATATATATATATATATATATATATATATATATATATATATATATATATATATAAGGAACATTGTGGTCAACACATAGAGGCGACAGACTGTTTCATGCTAGACGCAATCATCAGGCCACATGTGTTGTTCCTTCAAAAACATGCGGATGGTCGTTTGCGGGCCTATATATATATAAGGAAGGTTGAAAACAACCGCGCCTAAGAGGTATAGACAACAAAAACGTGCTCAATAAAGTAACCAAGTTAAGGGCTCAATACACTAACTGGAGCAAACCTAATATAAACCCAATGAGCCAGGTAAACCTACCTAGGTTTCACCTACGCGGATCGTCAGGGTAAATTGGCCATAACAGAGGCTATTAAGTATATATTAGTAAAAATACATAGTACTTTTAATATATATATATATATATATATATATATATTAGGTGTACTCTTAATATATATATATATATATATATATATATATATATATATATATATATATATATATATATATTAGGAGTACTATTTAACATTGAGCACTGTTTTTCTTACACCGAAGGATATATGTATGTATTCGTATGTGAACCGTTATACGTACATTTGTTTAAATCTATTCATTTGATTATATATATATATATATATATATATATGCATGTTTCATTAAAAGCGACAGGCAAGGTACTACCGTTAAGCTTTTTATTTTTTTTTCTTGTGTTCGCACAAAATCTTTCTTTTAGGACACAGAGTGTGTATAAACTGTTCAATACGTTCCATAGTTCCGAATGCTTTCGGCTATACTAGTAGAAAACACAAACATAATAACCTCATCCACCTGTAAAAGATTAAAAATAATGGAATCCCTAATAATAAAAAAGAAAATGCCAAATCTTCATAATATTAACTACGAACAAGGCCACAATGTGCTAACCGTGTTCGGAAAATAAAACATCTCTATAACACGCTAAAAGCATACACATAACGCACACACTCAATTAAACTGAAAAATAAACTCACCCTTGATAATGGCTAAAAGTATAGCTGAAAGCGCTGGGAACAATAAAATATTTGCACAGTTTCTACACACTCTGTGTCCTAAAAAAAGAAAGCTCTTGTGCGAACACTAGAAAAATTAAATAAAAAGCTTAACTGTAGTACCCTTGTCTGTCGTTTTTAATGAAACATGCATAAATGAAGGATTGCTGCCTAAATACACAATAGATAGATAGATAGGTAGATAGATAGATAGATAGATGAACAAACTGTGAGGGATACATACATAAATGAACACGAATAGATAGATAGATAGATAGATAGATAGATAGATAGATAGATAGATAGATAGATAGATAGATAGATAGATGAACAAACTGAAATAGATACATATATAGCTGAACACGCATAGATAGATAGATAGATAGATAGATAGATAGATAGATAGTGAAAACTGTGAGGGATACATGAATAGATAGATAGATAGATAGATAGATAGATAGATAGATAGATAGATAGATAGATAGATTTTTATATTTAATCATTTAACCCCAATCAAAGCAGAAATGCCACTAGTACGTAGATGATTACAGAGAGTAAAAGTGAAAGAGAAACTTGAAAATAGCCAGGGGGATTAAGGATAGAAAAAAAGATTAACAGGATTCCAGAAAACAGAAGATTGTGATTGATGTTGCATTTAATTCTTTGAAGATTGTAGTTTTCAGGGAAGCAAGTAAGCGGAAGGGAGTTCTATTGTCCGGAAGTGCAAGAAAAGAAACTTTTGGAGTAGAAGTGGCGGTTGCATTTAACTATTTGAACAGTGAAAGAGTGGGACCTAAATGCCAATCTAGTTGCATATCTAAATTCATGTAGTCCGGACACAAGGGAAAAAAAACCTCGTCAAATCAGTTGCTATGAAATTTCTTGTAGAAAAGACAGATGGAAGCCAAGTCACATTGGTGAGAAAGTGACTGAAGTCAAGACGTCTGGTCAGGATCGCCTACATTACAGATCCTTCTTTGGATTTTGTCAAGAATCTCGAGATGTATAGCAGGAACGCGATAGTGATATGGCATCAGTATTCCAAGTATCGTTTAAAACTTGAGCTATATTTATGGAGATATAGGGGAAGGATTCTGTACCAAAGATGAAGCGCATATATTGGCTTAGAACAAAAATTGTAACGTTTTTAAATGAATTTCAAAGAAAATATTTAGATATTTTTATGCAACCAATCAGTTAGGCAATCATGTATCTTTCGATACATGACTGATGAGGCAATTTTTCCCGCAGTAGGTTGCCATTTCTTTCTGTGATAGACCAGTTGCCATCCAAAGCTATAGAACCCGGTCTGTCCTGCTATTTACACATAGCTGGGAGGAGAATAAGAAGAGGTTTCATACCTTTCCTAAGGGAATTAGCACGTAAGTGAATGTAATGGATTCGACGGGAATTCGAACTCTGCTGTCCGATTCGTCAATCCGAGCCGCTACCCATTACTCCACCGACTCCAAACAGTATTTTTAGTGGATACTCGGATCTGGAGAGACGCTCCGTTTATTTTAAACAGTATTTATTTCGTCTACCGGCCTGCGTACTCGAGAAAATTTTACAAAATATGTAGTCTCTGGCTGGATTCGAACCTGCGTCCCTCTTGTCAGGAGATATCACTGTCTGATCCGCTGTGTTTTAACCGCTTGGCTATGAAGATCTTCACAATAAAGGAGGGTTCTATTTCGTCTTTAAAGCTGACTCACTCGTTCGGATTTTCCAGAAACACATATTTTCTCGGTTTCGAATTCATTTTCGCCATCTTTGAAGGAGTATCATGATTCCATACTTCCTAGAACTTGGTAACTTTCTCTGCCAGAAACACATCTACGTCTTGCCGAATGCGAAGGCCAGGGCCAGAATGTTCAGTGATTGGCTCGAGTGGCTCGTGAGCGGGACATTCTGACAGTGATGGATTGCCTTTATCTGGTTTATAAGTCCAAAACGGCACGA
Source organism: Acanthosepion pharaonis (assembly GCA_903632075.3). Lineage (NCBI taxonomy): Eukaryota > Metazoa > Mollusca > Cephalopoda > Sepiida > Sepiidae > Acanthosepion > Acanthosepion pharaonis. The sequence goes on along the minus strand of CAHIKZ030004332.1, from coordinate 4,396,573 downwards.
ATTTAGCAAAGGGTCTCGAGAATTCTGACACATCGATATGCCTCACACACATAGGTTTGTGACCAGCTAATACCACCCGCAGAAGGACGCTGAGCAAATGGGCGACATGCGTTCCTGTCACGTGAGTCCTACTACTGTCTCTTAGAATCCAAGCTGTTGGGGTTAATTAAACGAATGCCAAAAATAAATGACCCTTTTCGTTAATACCATGTTTATTAATAGCGTGGGGATTCAGAGACGACACAACGCAAAATAAGTGATTTTTACAGGCTACCAGAGAATTGAAGTTGTTCTAATCAAGAGAATTTCAAAATATGTAATCTGAAGGTGCATGCTCAAGTGGATACGGCAGATGGAATAGAACATCCTATCCAAGCTGTACCAATCCCTGTAGGTTCTGCAAAGAGACATGAGGTCTGGCATTGTCTGGATAGAAGACAATTATCCAATTCCGGACGCTTTTCATTGATTGCTGCCCTGAATCGGTCCACCTGGGAACGGTATTTGTCTGAATTCAACGTCTAATTTTGCGCAAGAGATTGTAATACACAACAGCATTCCAAATCATTCGTCCAGGCATCGAATATTGCCGTCATATCTGGTCTGGTTCTTCTGCTATGTATTTTGTGTAGGTACCTCAACTAATTTGCAATACCTAAGGTTTAAAATGCTTTTTTATAAATGAAAAGTCTTCCTTGAAGCATTCATTTTAGCTTTAATTGAAATCCAAAAGTTTAAATTTACTATTTCAATAAGCAAAACATTCTGGTATATGTCAAACAGAAATTGTATGGATTGGAATCGATTTTTTTTTTTCTAAATTTGAAATTTTTTTTTTCTGATTAGCGCCTTTTTTTACTCGATTTTAATCGCAATGTAATTCTCTGTATTAAGACATCTTCCAAAAATAAACTATACTTTTCTGAAATTTTATCTGAGGAATATTAGCTGATTTAAAGTATAATAAAAAATATTTACTTCAAGTAAAAATAAGAGAAAAATGGATTTTTAAAATAAACAGTAGCGGCGATTTACATGCTTTTCATCGCTCGTCAATCATTTAACAAGCACTGATAATGTGTTGACATGTTTATTGTTGTTTTTACGGAGACTTTATCTGTTACAAAATAATTTAAGAAAATGACGACTGAGAGCCTTTTTTATATAATTTTTTTAGTACTTAGTAATGTTAAAAATGTTGGAAAATATTCTCCGTAATCTAGTTTTAGGAATGCTGACTTTAAATTTAATATTTCGCTCCTATTTTCTGATAATGTCGTGTATGGTCGACCATACTTTCAAAACTGAGCATAATATTTTATACACATAAAAACAAAAAATTATCTTAAAAATCTAGGTGCAAAATAATTTGTATTAAGCTTTTCAATTTTTGATTAGTAGTTTTCACTTAATAACAATATCACTTAACGTGATTAAACTAATGTAGTATTTTAAAAGATTTTTTTAAAATTATTATAATGAATTATTATAATTAAAATTTAAAAAATTAAAAACAGTTCTTGTAAAATATATTCATATGATTTGTTTTTCTTATGACAACAGTGCCCCCAATAAATATTATTTATAAAAGCAATTAAAAGATTTTCTAATTAAATAATGTCAGTTTTATTTTATTTTCTATTTTACATTGCGGGGCAGATTTTCGGGAAATGAGTAGCAGTTTGAAAAAGATTGTGATTTACATTCTCCAAGGAGCCCTGGTTTTAACTAATAAAATAAATTTTGGAATGAAAATTTAATTTCTCGTAGCTTATTTAAATTAAGTAGGTGGCGAGGAGCTTAATATTATGTAAAAAAAAATAGTTTTACCAAGATTTTCTAAAAAGAAAATTCATTAAAATACGAGAATTATTTGATTTTTCCAAGAATTTCCAAATCAGTTAGGCGCCAAAATACTAATCGTAAATATTAGGTCGACCGCTAACGCCAAAAAAAAAAACATAATTTTTAACCAAAATTTCGAACGTGATAGAAAGGATTTAAAAATTTAATAAAATAATAATGACACATTTTAGTCTTTCCTTTTTAATAATAACATAAATATTTTGACGATAAAACTTTGCTAAGTTTAGAGCCTTTTTTCATCATGCTATGCTGTTTTTCAGCGAAAAGGTGGAGGTAACAAATTTAGTGATTCTTGATAGAATCCAAAGAAGAATCTGCAATGTTATTTTATGGCTTCCCATCAGTCATTTTCCCACGACCGTAATGTAGTTTCCATGTGCCTTGTTCAATAAATATTTGGATGGTAATTGTTCTGATGAGCTTTCCACTTTGAGACATGGATTTTATGAATTTAAGCGCAGTACTAGATTGGCAGCAAGGTCTCATAATTTTGCAGTTTACATGGCTAGATGTAATCATAAGTTCTATGCTAACATTTTATTCATTCACATTGTGGATCATTCTTCCGGTTTCTTGCTTTCCAGTCAATTTTGATCTTCCAAAGTTTAAATGCAATATCAATCGTTATATTCTGACTTTATTTACATTATTCGGACTATTGTTCTCATCTTTGTCACCACATTTATTACAACGTTTCGGCCTTCTTCAGGTGGTTGGAATGTCGAACTGAACCCTTTATTTCGCTCACTGGGGTAGATTATTCTAGTTCCATGTGCCATGTCTAATGGATGTCAGTTGTTTTTGTCTTTATCCACCATAACACAGTCCTTGAGGACATCTGTGTATTAATTACTGGGTATTATAAACCTAATGTCTTCGACAAAGATGAGGACAAATAGAAAATAGTATACATAACACCTCATCTCAGAAATATGGACAGATATTCAAATTTTATTCTTGTACGTTTATTGTTTTTCTTTTTCTTAGAGTATTTCACACTCCGTAACCCATAACGTCTTAGTGAATTTATTGCCTTGCTAAGAGTGAAATGATTAAAAAAAAATCAAAAGATACACGGCTACAACTTCTTCGGATGCAGAACGGATCTTGAATTGGTTAACGGTGACTCAGTTCGTATTCTACAGGATCTTTTTTGCTGCAGATAGTTGCAAAACAATGCATTTTTACTGCTTATGATCGTTCATTTAAAAACAAAATGGTATTTTTTTTCTTAGTGTTCACTTTGAAGTAAGAATCCCGGATGGTACTGCAGTCAATTAATAATTTCAGCGAGGTCCCGTGCTGTTATTATTGTTAATCGGCGTTTCGATTTAGTCCTGGACAATGTCTGTTGGTCTGCCGAAACACTCTCAATCTTCCACATCAATTTTCTCCTCTGAACCGAGCAAAACAGTTACTAAAACTGTTATGGTACCATATATATAAATGTCATATAGCTCTTTTTGCTGTTTGATAGCATTTTTTATTCCCTTTCCACAAATAAAAGAACATCGAATTACGAAAATATATCGCATTTTCTTCTATTTTGACTTGTAACGTTAAAACATTTAAAATTCAAAATCCACACACAAATTGTATAGAAAAACGCTTTCAGTATATGTGTACATGTCCTACAGTTCAGTCATTTGGAAAAAGGAATTACTTATTCAAACGTTACTTATTGTAAAACGCTACAAAATAGATATAAACAGTTTCGACACAGAACTCTACACTGAATGGTGACTGGCAGTTTTACGCCTTCAGATGTTGTGACAGATCATTTGATTTTCAGTCACCAGACAGTATAGATTCTTACATTTACACACATACATACACACAGACAAACACTCTCTCAACTCTCTCTCTCTCTCTCTCTCTCTCTCTCTCTATATATATATATATATATATATATATATATATATATATATATATATATATATATATATATATATAATGTCTGTTTTTATATCTGGGTATAACTGTCTTCATAATCTGGTGTGATCAACAGTTGAACAAACCCATTGGCAACCTTTGACGTCTTCCGTACAGTTTCATCTGCTCAATTTCATTTACCTCCCATAATGTATATAATGGCTGTCCGCTCGCACCCGAGTATGTATATATGCTAGAACGGCTAGCCAATCCCTGCAGTAGACGCCTGCTTAAGTACATTTACATGAGTATAACAGCCACAGAACCCACATGTGGTTTATACTCAGCTAACCTTAGTTACACTTTAAGCTAATCAGCCGTTATCAACAATTTGAAAAAAAAAGACTGTACTCTCAAAGCCTCGGTCACGATGGCTTATGCGTGTAGGCCTGTATGTTCTAAAAAAAGTTGTTGAGGATCCGACGGAATGGTAAATATACTACACAATTTTGAAAATTTCAATTTGACATCTTACGCCGATGAAGGGGCGTCGTGGAAAAAAATAATTCGCAAGAAGAAAATCTACCTGAGCGAGACAAGACCTGATCCGCATTTAGCAGTTGAACGCTTCATTATTATTTTACCTGTCTCGTTTACTTTACCTGTGTCGTTGTAGGAAATAAATTTTAATTAATTTCAACTAGATTTTTAGTATTTAGATAGTTTAAAGTCTTCGTACCCCACATCGTTTCAGCATTAATTTTGTAAGCACAGGTATCAAACACGTTCGTATATTAAGCGGAGGGGATTTGTCGATCATGACACTTTCAATGCATTGTCATCTTGTTATACCTGACGTACCCATTCTATTATTAATAGACTCTCCCACACATAATAAGTAGTAGTAGTAGTAGCGGTAACCAGTTTGGCTCAGTGGTGTTGAGCGGGTCAGTCGATATCGGACATTGAAGTACCAACCATCACAACTAGATTGCTGCGTCATTAACTCTTATTTTCAAGTTCCTAACGTTTTGTACGTCGAACCTAATTTAGGATGAAATACAAGCCTCCAATGTGAGAACTACTCTACAACACATCTGAATGAATTATATTTATTTTTTAAATAAAACGGAATTTTCCAGGTCAAAATTGTGATTGTGATGTTTTCGGTGGCACACAAATCATTGGTATTCTGTTTAATTTGAACCCCATTTTACGTTGGGATATGTTTTTAAATTTTGGGATGTCTTGTCGATATATTTTTGGGGGTATTGTTTGCATTTTATTTTGTTGACTCCTGCTTCTGATGTAAAGTTAGCTTTTGTTCATTTGAAATACAATTTTTTTCTTCTGCTGGACGCCGTTTCAGTTATATAAACATTGCCATGGGTTGTAAGAAAGATAAAATCTCAAAAGAGAAAGAAGATACGGAAAAAAGATATTGAAGGATATGAAGACATTGGGAATTGCGAAAAGGCTGAAATTTTTTTCCAAAAACAATATAAAAAAAACGAACTGAAAACATTAGCAAGATAAGAAAAAATGTCTTTAACAAAATAAAAGAGATTTGAATAGAAAATAAAAAAGGTAATAAGAAAAATGAAGTGATCAACAGGAATATATTTGAAAAAGGTGGTGTTGCGAATGAAAACAAGAAAAGTTAAGGTATATTTAACCCATTAACTGCCAAATTTTTAATGCGCATTTTTGGCCCAGACAGGTGTCTTAGGAGTTTAATTACTTCTTATGTTTAATTTCAGTTGTTACCATTGTCGCTTTTATAGAAACTAGAACATCAAATGTATATGTGTAGAAAACATCTAAAAATAATATTGATTAGAAATAATAAAAAAATACTTTTCCAAATAGTCATTATTTTTCTACTCGTGAAATGTAAAATTACGACCGAAAGTGTCTTCTTACGACTAATAATAAAAACTTTAAAGGCTAAGTGTTGTAAAATATACCTCTGGAAATGCAATGTTATGTAAGCAATTCAATGTAAATACAAAGAATAACATGTAGTGAGTTTAATTTTAACAGATCCCCAAATGAGGCTCATGACATTGGCTAAAGACATGGAAGCAAAATAAAATTACAATATGTAAGTGAACATCATTGACAAAAACTCGTATGTCGGTTCAAGAATAAGATGGAAATACTAATGCGTGTAAATAAATAGGCTTGATGTCTGCGGTAGAGGTTGAGTCCATCATAGAAACAGTCAACCAACAAAACCTAGGAAAAAAAGGGTTGAGTTGGATTTTTTTTAATGATTGATTTATTTTTTACGGTTTATCAACCTTTTACCGGTTATATCAAGCCAGAAAATATTATTAGATTGTTGAATCATAGAAACAGAGGTGGATAATAATTGATTTTTTTTATTTACAAGTTTTACTAATTAACCCATAACTGGGGAGAGAAGATGTGAATTCATATCTCTCCGAAAGATATTTGCAAGTAAGAAAATGTAACTGGAACTCGAACTTGATTCTCTGATTGCTAATTCCGAGTCATTATCCATTAAGCTATCCGCACATCCAAGCTTGCAATGCGTGGCATTCCTGAAGGGTCACTCATCCAGGCTCGAGGTTGCTTAACTTCGATGAATGTAAGAAAACCAGTGTTTCAACGTGATATTCGAATGCCTTGGGAAAAGCGTTGACAAAATATGTTCAGATAATTCAAAATTCCGGATAACTGAATTTCTAAATCCTCGAAGATTTTTTTTTTAAAAGATATTACTCTGTGAGAAATTTAACATTTACGTCACTACTGTTCAGTTACATTTTTATGGAAAATGCGCAATTTTTTGTCTGTTTTCCGTTGGCCTCGCGTTTTTTGTTTTTTTATTTTTTTGCCGCTAACACCCGAAGCTGGATTAAACAAGATGCCTTTGAAATGGTAGTATCTGGTTGAAAGCGCAACCAACTTAAACATTCGCAAACACAACCATTGATTGAGTCACGTCCGTCTGAGAGTTGCGTAATCCAATATCCCTAGCCTGACCAAACTGTGACAATTTAAATGTATGAGTTTGTATGAAACAACGAGAAAACTGATGAACTGATCTTATCAGCGTTTTTATCAGTTGTTGAGCATACTTTTCTAAATTCTCAAAACGCTTGTCTGAGATGAAATATTAGAATGGTTTTAGTTTCGATAATTGAAAAATTTTCGGATGATTTCTTTTTATTGCACATCTCCATCATAGTAACTTTACTCTATAATGGTGATTCGGATAAAGGGGAGTAATGGTCAGATGACGAGAGACCCCATTGATCACGTTTAGTTTTCCATGTTCAAATGTTTTGCGGATTCTCGTAGAGTTTGTTTAGAATTTTCCCCAGATACTGTTTCAATAGTTCAATATTGACAGTGTTTGGTTATCTGGAACGATTTTTTTGAAATCATTTCACCCCAAAGAAGATGGTAATGCCACTAGAGCGTAATATGTCACACGGAGTGAAAGTGAAAGTGAAAGAGAAGACTGACAATAGGGGGAATTTAGAAAAGGACAAAAGATGAACGGGTTTTAAGAAGACAGAAGGTAACGATTGATGCTACATTTAAATTTTTGAAGATTATAGTTATCAGGGAAGCGAGTAAACTGAAGGAAGTTCCACAGGTGGAAAGTGCGAGAAAAAAAATTGGAGTGGAAGTGGCGGTTTCATTTAGCTATTGCAACAGTAAATGGGTGGGACCTAGATGCCAATCTAGTCGCATGCTTAAATTCGTGTATTCGAGGTGCCAGGAGAAAAAAAGATCGTCGGAGAAGTTGCCATGAAAACATTTGTTGAAAAGACAGTCGGTGAGAAAATGACTGTAGCCGAGGTGCCTAGTCATGATCTATTATATTACAGATCCTTCTTTGGATATTATCACGAATCTCGGTACAGCAGGAGCACCAGAACAAATATAGCAACAGTATTCAATGCACAGACGAAGTGGTAGTGCGAGATGAAATGCTCAGGAAAATGTTCTGATCAAAATTAGCCAAACCGTCATTGTCATACCCAGACATTTAAAGCTTCATTTCTATAGACAGAATGAATGTCACCCACTAAATAAAGTGCGATCCATATTTACAAGTGATTTTCTAAGTATAGAAAGCAATCTTCAAGCAAATATCTTAAAGAAATAATATAGCCTGTTATAAATAATATTAAAGTTAAGAAAGGTTGACGAAATTAATGGCTAAAATATATTAAAAGAATGTAAAGTAGGCGATATTAACATGTCAAATAAGCAACACTATATAATAATTACAGTTGTGTATTTATTTACTTATATCTGTTATGTCACGCTCTATAGTGTGAAGGGAGATAAATCAACTTGATCTATTAAATTCATGAGTAGTTACTTCCCTTAGTAATTTTAATAATCAGCACTATATAATAGTTACAGTTGTCTGTTTAATTATCCTTTCGTATCAAGCTCTATGTAATTCTAAAAACAACATCAAAGTAGGCATCGAAAATAAACATAATATTCTTCAAAACAAAACCTTCGCAAGAAAAGAAATTAATTGTCTAAACAGTTAATCGGTAGCTTCTGTTTAAGCTGTAATCACTTCTAAGATCTCCAATGCGTGAATTGAGGCTCCTTTTCCATTTCAGTAGTTTGATATCAAAAGTAAAATTAACCAAAGAAATCTTTAAAACAAGAAACGTAATAATATGGGAATTAATTGTGTAAATACTTTAATGGCTTTTGTTTAAGTTGTGGGTTCTGAATTATAATTATATAATATAACGAAATATATGTAATAATTATGTTCGTTTTTTTAATAAATGTAAGGGAACGGGTCATTTGCTTCTATTTTAGTTGTGAATTCTGGACCTCGGTTTTATCGAACTTCAATACAGCGTTTCAAAAACTTTATCTAATTCTTAATATAAAAACTTTCGAACAATTGCTCACATTTTTTAGAGAGTAGGCACACTAGTAAAAAAATAATTTATTTAGGTGTACTGGATATATTGTGTGAATCACATGTTTTTATGGTAGCTTATTTCTTTTAAGTTTATTTATAAATAAAAAATCATATTGCACTTAGTAAATTCACAAATGAAGTTATTAATCTTTTTAATAAGTATATATAAGATGAAACTCACACGACATATCCCGCATATAAATACATCCTGAAACATATATATATATATATATATATATATATATATATATATATATAATTTTTTAATATGATTGCTTCGCTACATAAGAGTTCTCATGTTTCAAAAACAAGAGCCAAAAGATCTGTTTTATCCTCAAGCGAAACTTTTTTCGAATAACTAATCTTGAAGTTTACGCATCTTTATAAGCATATACATCCGTAGAATCCCCCTATGTGACTGGTCGCTTTAGCCGTTTCCATAGTAATTAATTCTACGGATGAATATGCTTATAAAGATGTTTTTGAAACATGAGAACTCTTATGTACCGAAGGAATCATATTTTTAAAAAAATAATTATAATTATAATTTAGGCTCTACTTTTGTATTGAGCATTGTTTTTTAAAAAATAAAAACAAAAATACTAAAGAACTTTGGATTATTTACCTAACGTGTTCTTTCCTATTTTCCTATATATTTACACACACACACATATATATATATATATATATATATATATATATATATATATATAGTGTAGTAATTCTAAATTAAATAAATTTATAACATAAAAAAGAAAGCGTATCTTCCACTTTAAGTCTAAAAGAAACTCATATTGAGATTTAACGTAAAATATTTCTTGGAACTTTTTTTCCAATTTTATTTTGAAAACATTGATTCCATCGTAAAATATAACATCCTGTAGTATTTCTAGATTGGATCAATTTATTACTTTAAAAATAATAGGAAACCGATCACCCATTTTATGCCCAGTAGAAATTTATATAAATATTTCACGCCAATGTAGCTATTTACTAAACGTAGCTTACAAGACCGAAAATATGGAGCACGCAGTGAGGATCGAGCTCACTACTGAGTCATAATTAATCGAGCGAGACAAGCTTGTTAACATTACAACAAATGCCCATATTTAATACATATATATATATATATATATATATATATATATATATAGGTGGCCTGACGATTGCATATAGCATGAAACAGACTGTCGCCTCTAAGTGTTGACTTCTATGTTCACTTTTATATTTACACACGCTCTATCTCTGATATTGAGCACTTTATCCCATAAATATAGCACATCTTAAGACTATATTTCTTCATATATATATATATATATATATATATATATATATATATATATTATTTATTTATTTATTTATGAATAAAAATGACAATGGAAAACTGGTAATTGCTGACGCGTTTCGTCAAAGTAAAATTTTTGCTTTGATAAAGTCCACATTGACGAAACGCGTCAAATTACCAGTTTTCCTATTGTCATTTTTATTCATAAATATTGTCTTCTACCGATTAAATCGGAGAAATTTTCATATATATATATATATATATATATATATATATATATATATATATATATCTTCTTCTCATTTGTAGAATGAAAGACAATCACAGAAAAAAACGTTAATAATAAGGGGTAACTAAAAACACTTAAAGATGGCAGAGCAAGTGAATGATTTGATTTATTCATCTTATGAATAAGTATGACCAAAAACCTTTATCATCATCTGTTGTTTAATACCAATCTTATGAAAAATTTGATTGCATCGTAAAATATTACGTAGTTTATTAATTCTAGATTAGATCAATTTATTACTTAAAAACGACAAAAATTTATACCCCACTTTATGTCCGAAAAGAACTGATTTAACGTAAATATATCCCGAAACATTTTGCAAAATCGGTTGGTTAATAACAATTTTATTGTGAAAACATTGACTTGCATCATGAAAGTTATCACGCTATAGTAATTATAGGGAGTATCAATTTATTATTTATTAACGATAGAAAACCAAGTCCAACAGAAACTTATATTAATATTTAAAGCAGTTTTTATCCTGAAACAATTTTCCATCATTAGTCGTTGACTACCAGTTTTATTTCGAAAACATTGACATGTGTCATAAAATATTACATAATGTGGTTAATGAAAAATATGTAGAAAAATCTTAAGAATAGATTAAAAAGTTATACTATTAAAACAGAGCTATTCAAAGATTTAGAAAACTCTCTGCGTCTAAAGTTTCCTGTTTGTAGCATGTACCTATTCTGTATTATAATATTGACAACAATTGCGAAACAATCGTGCGGTACGTTTTCTTTATACAAGCATTAATGGCAAATCTTCACTTTTTCTTTTCGACCAAGCCAAAAGTATAAATTACTGTTTTTACTTTTCCGTATGATTTACTTGAAAGCTCAAAAACAAAAAAAAAACAAAAAAGAAAAGTATGTTGGGCGACGGGTGAGCCATAATTCTCCATCGAGAAAACAAAACAAAACCCCAGAAAAGTATTCTCTATGATGGGTACTAGATAATTATTTTTTTCAAATTTTCCATTTATCCTGTTTTTCTGGAAGCAGCTAAAAGCATTTTCTTAGACAATTACACATTTTAAGTGCCGGCATAATATACCGAAAGTAGGTATCTACAGAACTCAACAATCATAAAAATTGTATAAACTTACTAAGTAGCTATCACAAACCTGGTATATCTTAAGTCAATTAAGAAATGTCTTTCCTTTAAATATTCTGCTTCTGATTTCTTTTGTCGATCTGCTAGAATGCCTGTGCCATGTATTAGAGTAAAAACAGTTTGCCAAACAACATCTTTATCGATGGCAACTGTAGTTATAGTAGTCGCGAGCACTTGTAATCGTCTACGAAGTCATGACGATTATCTCATCAGTCTTAAGAAAACCAATAAAAAAATAGTATTAGCAGTTGTGATGGTAGCTAAAAGTCAGATAATCGATCAAATTATTCCCCAAGTCCCTCATTAAGTGTGGCTGATGCAGAATAAGATTATCTCAGGACTTTTTTTTAATATCAGAAATCAATATGTGAGTCATAAGGATTTATTGTTAGGAAATTCAAGCACCATCGACCAATGCATTTTCATCTTTTAAGTGACATGAGTGTATAACGACAGTGATATGGACACAGTAAGATAATTTCGATATTTCTTCAAGTAAATCTAACAGTAAAAATAATCTCGGAAATTAATAATATATATTTTCGTCATACAGAAAAAATGTCCATCTGTTTACTATTGTGGAAACCCAAGTGAGGCAAATGCCAATAGTTTGAAACCCAAATAAAACCATTGTGGGCATTACTCCCTCTTCCCTGTCAGGATGCCCGCTAGACATCGTTCTGTTTAGTACTATAAAAGAATGGGTCTTAAACCCTATTTTTGCTCTGGGATATAGTCGTACCAACATGAGGTTCTTCTTCCCTGGTGAGACTTCTTAGCCTCCGGTAATGCCGAATACTTAATTTCACACGACTACGTGGCGCCTCACAGACACATATACACAAACACTGCCCTAATCCCGTAACTGTTTTTCTTCCTTTTTTTTAGCTATCTGTAGACACATACTTCGTTTGAGTATGGTGAATCCTTGGGAACCGTCGGTGGTTGTACTAGCACGAAGTTACAAGTCATCTTGACCGAGGCTTTGAGCGTGTTAGCCTTATTCAGACTGTTGATCAGGCTAGATAACGCGCTCTCTCCCAGAAAATGTAACTAAGTTCCGTTCGGCCTAGTTGCAGTGTAAACGAAAGGTGGGCTCTATGGGTGTTGAACAAACATAAGAGAAGAAAACATGTATGAGAAGGCGCCTGCAATTGGGATTAACTACCCCCCAGTAAAATGACATCCTCGGATTCGAGTGGCTGCGCCATTTACCTGCCAGTATTCGTTATTAGCGGCCACAATATTAATAAAATAAGATATGCAGATGACATAGTGCTGATAGCAGACACTAGAAAGATACTCCAAAATATCTTACAGAAAGCAGCGAAGGAAAGCGAGAAGAAAGGACTAAAGTTGAAATTACAAGAAGACAGAATGCATAGTTATCAGCAAAGGGGTGACCCCAGAATGAAAATTACAGGTCGAGGATACGAAAATCAAGCAGGTACAGAAATTTAAATATCTGGGAAATGTTCTAACAGATGACGTAAATTACGACACTGAGACCTGAAGACGTATTGGAATGGACAAAGAGGCCTTCGAAAAGCTAAGCAGAGTATTAAGAAACAGGAAAATTTTGTTGGAAGCAAAGAAAAGAGTACTGAACTGTTATGTGATATCTGTCCTCCTGTATGGCAGTGAATGTTAGACAGTCTCCTCAAAGATGAAGTAGAGACTTGAAACAACAGATATCTAGTTCTACAGAAAGTTCGATTGAACATGAGAGCAAACAACAAGGTTTTGGATAAAATGGAAACAAAAAGGAAACTTATATTTAACATCAAGAAGAGGCGGTTGAAATTTCTAGGGCACGTAATGAGGAAGGAGGGCTTGGAAAACCTGATACTCACAGGATAGATTGAGGGAAAAAGGGACAGAGGAAAGTAGCAGGTAAAGTACTTGACGAGTTTCGACAAATGGATGGTACATCAGGGTTTGAGAGAAATAGCAAAAAGACAAAACTTTTCAAATATCTTAATTTGATATCGAATAAGAAGACATAATGCATAGTTATCAGCAAAAGGATGAGCCCAAAATGCAAATTACAGGTCGGGGATACTAAAATCAAGCAGGTATAGAAATAGAAATATCTGGGAAGTGTTCTAGTAGAGGGCGGAAAGTGTGACTGAGATCTGAAGATACATATTGGAATGGCCAAAGTTGCCTTCCAAAAGCTAAGCAGAGTATTAAGAGACAGAAAAATTTCGTTAGAAACAAAGAAAAGAGTACTGAACTTTTATGCGATATCTGTCCTCCCGTATAGCAGCGAATGCTGGACAATCTCCTTAAAAAGGAAGAAACAACAGAAATGCGGTTCTACAGAAAGATGCTGAGGATACCATGGACTGAATATGTGAGCAACAAGAAGGTTTTTGAGAGAATGGAAACAAAACGAAACTTATCAGGAAGAAGCGGTTGAAATGTCTGGGGCATGAAACGGGGAAGGCTTGAAAAATCTGATAGTCACAGGATATATAGAAAGAAAGAGGATCACAGGAAAGCAGCGCGTAATATGCTTGATGGGCTTGAGCAAGTGGATGGCAGAACATGGGTTTGGAAGAAACAAAAAGACAAAACTTATTAAGAGCTGCAAGTGAGAGGAAAATGTGGAGGGCCATGATCCCCTACGTATTGAAGGCACACGGCATATAAGTAGAAGTAGACAAATAAATATAATTTTATCTTACTTTTCTTTTGTAAGCTATGTTTCTTTATATATATATATATATATATATATATATATATATATATATATATATATATATATATATATGTGTGTGTGTGTGTGTGTGTGTGTGTAAATTTCTTTGAATTTAGTTCTTTTGAAAATTCAAAACCCCATTCGTTACAAAATAGCTTAGTCCGTCAGTGAGATAATCACAAAGATTGTGTTTCCCGAAAATCCAACCTAGACCAGTATATTGCTACAGGATAACGCTTTCAAGGCGAACACAATTTGTAACTGTTCAACATTAAGAAATAATGTAGTAACAGTAAGCAAATAAGATGAGTCATACCTGTGCAGTTGCTTAAGGTCGAATGTGGTTTGCAGAGCACCGTATTAATTTCATAACAGTTATTTAACCCAGAAACAGACCAAAGTAAGATGTCTGATTTAGCAATGATAGCGGGTGTTACATTAGAATGTAAAAAAGAATTACATATAACATCAGGACAACTTTCAAAAGCTGGACGACACTTCGCAGATATTTCTCCCGAGTAAGACCCCCCCACCCCAATAGAGAAAAAAATTGACTAAAGACTGTGTGTACGCTATCCCGTGCAGCTGCAGAAAGAAATATAAAGGGGAGACAGGCCGGCCCCTTAAGATAAGGCATCAAGAACACCAAAAAGCTGTAACTCAAATGGAAAAATCAGGCGTGGCTGATGATATATAGAGAGAAAAGTGATATCACCGCCCTCTGTTGGATCAGGTTGGGATCATAGACAAAGAACACCATTAGAAAACTCGTAAACTTAAGGAATCAGCACATATGCTAGGCCACAAAAGTATCCTGAGCCGACCAAGCGTAGAAATGAATACAATATGGGAACCAGTAATAAGGAGTGACAGAGAAAAGTGATAATAACAACGAAAATTGCATTATGAGATCTGATAAAAACATGCAGTGATAACAGCAAACATTGCAATATATAGTAAAAATGATTGCTGAGACATTAGGCTTATAATACCCAGAAATTAATACACAGATGTCCTCAAGTGGATAAAGGCGTTGGTTAGATCCAGTGACAGGACCCAAGCAGTGTGAGTTCAATACCTGGTTAAGGCAGTGGAGAACTTGGAGAGGGGAATTAACAGGAGATAACTGATGACTGATATCCATTAGACATGGCACGTAGAACTAGAACAGTCTACCCCAGTGAGCGAAAGGGTTCAGTTCGACATTCCAACCACCTGAAGAAGGCCGGAACGTACAACGGCCGAAACGTTGTAATAAACATGGCGATAAAGATGAGGACAATAGTCCGAATAATGTAAATAGTCATATAGACAGATACTAAAAAAGAATTATAGAGAGAATGGTAGAAAAGAAAATAGTAAATTGCTTATTCCGAGTAATTTGAATGATAGAAACGAACACAAGACTCTTACTATAGTGGGAAAGAAAAAAAACAACTTCCTCCTGGATGATTTGTTGCCGGCGGATCTCAGGAGTTCCGATGTCCATCCACATTTTGATGTTGTCTGACCAGCTTTCAGCTTGTGCACCTTTACCAGTGCCATGCAAGATGGTGTTATACCGTATGACGTAGCCAAACCATGACATTTTTCAATTTTGCTCCGTACATAGTATCTGGTCTTGTGTTCCCAATAGGGAGGAGCTTTCGCAAACATTCGTTTTCAAGCGCCTAGATCCTCTTTTTCTGCTTCAACCAGGAGTGTCCAAGTCTCACACCCGTAGGTGGAGGACTGATCTGACCAGTAATTTGAAGAGACTGAACATGACAGCTAATGTTGCATTTCCACATCTTTCTCAGTTTGAACCACTGCTGCTGTGGCTGTAGAGATCCGTATGCGGATTTCTGCGTTGAGGGTGTCATCTTTTGTCAGGATCGCTTTCAAGTATTTGAAGTTAGACACTTCCTCCAATGGTCCGCTATGCACGGTGATGCTTGTACTGGTGTTGCTTGTGCTATCCGCTATTAATCTGGATTTCTCAATGTTGAGTTCCATTCAATATGCAGTGGATCTTTCAACGGGTTACTTGGTCAGGTATTGCATCTCACTGTTACTGCCTGCTATAAGGTCAACATTATCAGCGAAAAGCAGGTTGCAGACATGTCGCTTTTGATGATGGAAAAATAATAAATGATTTTTGGCTTTAAATGATATATTTAATCGAAATAACATTTCCTTTCATCACCGTTAACATCATCCCATCTATTTAACAAATTGTTCATTCCCTGGATATAAAATTCTTCAGGTTTAGAGTCAAAGAAACACTTAATGTCAGCTTCCAACTCTTCACAATTTGCGTCCAAAATTTATCACAATGAACTGAGAAGATAGTTGATGGTTGAAGGTGAAGAGCGTAAGGAGGATAGGGGAAAACTTCCGTATTTAGTTCGATAATCTTTTATTAAGAGATTCGGGCAATATTGCGTCTTGCATTATCGTGTTTACGAGTAACCGATCACGTGAGCATTAAATTCCCACTAAAATATTCTTCTACAATTATTCCTTTCTCAGACTTATGAGTACGTCACAAAAATCAAATTGATGGAACTATTAGGCGAGCTTGATATATAGGTTGTCCCCCCAAATGGACATTTTTAAAATGTGAATATCTGAGTAACTACATGTCCCATGCAAACGAAATTAAACAGGCTTCATGTTGAACAATAAAATAATTATTTATCAAAATTCGAATGAGACATTCAAAGGGATTTCAAAACCGAAGTCATAAACCTTCACAAATGTTCAAGGTGTGCACTACTTGTAACAAGACACGCGTCAGGCTGGTAGTACAGCTCCTGTCAAACACGATGTAGCACGTCTTGCGTAACATTCTTCAGCGCCTCAGTGATTATTTGCTTAAGTTCCTCTAGGATTCTATGAAACGGGGGATATAAATATGTCCTTTCACATAGGCCCATAGAAAAAAAATCACAAAGTATCAAGTCAGGAAAACGGGATAGCTATTTCAACAAGATATTATCATTATTACTGGCAAGCCCGATCCATCTTCTTGGTAGATTTTCATTGCCATAAGGTCAATATTATCAGTGAAAAGCAGATTGCAGACAGGTCGCTTTTGATGATGGATAAGAAATAAATGAATTTTGGCTTTAAATGCTATGTTTAATCGAAATAACATTTCGTTTCATTATTGTTAACATAATCCAATCTATTTAACAAACTCACACCCGTAGATGTGGAGAACTCCGGCGCCTCACTGATTATCTGCTTAAGTTCCTTTGGTTTGTAGGAAGTGGGTGATATAAATATGTCATTTCACATAGGCCCATAGAAAAAGTCAGGTAAAAGAGATCATTATTACTGGCACGTCCGATCCATCTTCTTTGTAGATTCTCATTGCGATAAGTCTGCACAATCAATACATTTTGTTAAAACTTGAGATAATTTAAGCGAGAATTATCTGTTTTATCAGATTACAAAATAGTGTCAATGTTTGGGGATACTCTATATTTAGGGAGGATATTAGAATGACTCAGAACCTACACTGGCAGTAAACCGCCTGCATATTGATAGAAAATGAATTCAGTAAATATACAAAAGGAGAAAGTGGTGACAAAAGAGGTTGGGTCTTCTCACCAGAATTCTTGAAAGAATTAGAAGTACTACTAGGATTAATTATTGGTAGACACAATTTTAACATTAGATATGCAGATAAGAGCGTTGATAGCAGGCAGTGAAAGAAAATACAGAAACTTCTAGAGAACGTAGTAAAGGAAAGTGAGAAGAAGGACGCAATATAAATTGTAAGTAGGCATAATGTGTGACTTTCAGAAATGGGAACTGTCCAACGTGTCAATTATGAATTTGAGCAAGCCAAAATCAAGCAAGTACAAAAATGTTAAATATGTAGAAAGTGTCTTAACAATGGTTGAAAAGCGTGGCAGAGGAATGAAAATGCGCATTGGGATAGAGAAAGATTCATTTGAAAAAGCTAAGCAAAGTAGTACGAAACAGGAAAAATCTCGTTAGAATTTTTTTTTTAAAGGGGTACTTAACTAAATGCTATTTAATATGGGTCTTCCTACATGGCATTGAATGCTGGCCAATCTAATCATAGATAAAGAAAAAACTAGAAGCAACAGAAATATGGTTCTGAAAAGAATGTCGAACCTGTGTGCAACGACAACGTTTTAGAGAAAATGGAAACAAAAAGGATACTTAACATCAGAAAGAGGGAGTTGGAATTTTTAGGACGTATAATGAGGTATGATGGCTTAGAAATTTTTATACCCACAGGGTATACTGAAGGCAAGAGATATAGAGGTAAACGGCGCATGACTTATCTAACGAGCTTGGGGCACTTCGACGTGGTGTAATGTTTACCAAATTGTCTCGCTAGATCAATTACGGCTGAAAAGTGAGTTCGATCCTAACTGGGTGCCCATATTTTGGGCCTTGTGCCATATCTAAGCTACGCCTAGAAAATCACCTTACCTAACGAGTTTGTGTAAATGGTTGGCAGAACAAAATTTACTAAGAGCTACAGAGGACAGGAAATTGTGGAGTCATGATTGTTCACATCCTGAAGAGACACGGTACGTAAAAGAAGAAGAAGAAGAAGAAGAAGAAGAAGAAGAAGAAGAACAACAACAACAACAACAACAACAACAACAAAAGAATGGTTGACAGAACAGAGATTAGGAGTGATAGCAAAAAGACAAAATTTACTAACAGGTATAACAAAGGAAATTGTGGAGAGCTGTGATCACCTACTTCCTGTAGGGACACAACAGATAGAAGAAGTGCGCATCATCAAAAATAAAATATCAGTATCACTTTTCACCAAACCCACAGAGAATCACTGTTATTTAAATTTTGATAGCTATCACCCAACAGTTCCAATGACAACCATAATCTATTGCTAATTCTTACGTATTAAAAGAATTTCTTCCGATCCTAAAGAAAGTTGAGTAAATATAGGCTCACTAATTAACTGTTTTCTCAAAAGAAACCACCCACTAAAAATAATCAATAATCTATTTAAAAAAAAAACTTACACACTGGAAACATTCATTTAGTCTACAAAAAACAAATACTATAGCCCACGAATTCTCATTGTATTTTATTTCTTACAATAAATAAATTCTCATACCCTGAAAAGAGTCTTTCTAAATATTAAACTAGCTCCTTAATTAATAAGGCATTCAGCGAACTTCCACTTAGTACAAGACGACAATCATCCAATTTACTACTCACATCTTCCAAATTGAAATGACTGAATGATACCCGAGGCAATTATACATGAAATAAACTACGATTCCAAATCGGTAAGCACATTATCACCAAAAAACCTACATTTCTCCAGATACAGAAATTAAAATACAACCCTCACATTACTTGTGACTGCTCCAACATAGTGTATCTGATTTACTGCAACATTTGTGACGGGGACAATTATGTCGGTTAGAATGGCTCTGAATTTCATCTCCAATTTAACAATCACAAAAAGACAGAGAAAACTCTTATTTATTCTACTATAGCAAAGCATTTCAACTTATCCAATGACTGTATAGACAATGTTAAATAAGACCTTTACCTTGAATTCACAAAACAGCCATAGAAAGGTGAAAGCGATTATATTCTCAAATTTAATATCCACTATTTATGATTAAACGACGGCTTAGAAATTCTCAATGATTAGAATTTCACAAAAATAACAACTAAATCAACTACATCGTTTTCTTTTTTTATGTGTTAATAGCTGAACAGCACCTGATTATGTTATTATACATCCTTATGTGTTGCATTGATCTATGTGTCTGTTTTTATTATTACTATTTTCTGAACATATATATGCATTCATATATTTATTAATTGTGTATTTTCGGAGATTCGTTTTATCTTTTATTTCTTTTCATTAGTACTACAACTTTCTATGATTAGCTATTAGTAGATTAGTACTACAACTTTCTACGATTAGCAATTAGTAGATTAGTGCTACAACTTTCTATGATTAACTATTAATAGATTAGTACTACAACTTTCTATGATTAACTATTAGTAGATTAGTATTACAACTTTCTAGTCACTTTTATCATCATTATCATATATAAAGGTGAAAAAGAAAATTTCTCTTAAATTTTTGTCTTGATTGATTTTCATTGGCTAAGCAGACCTTGCGTGCATTTGACTAGCAGTTTTCATGTGTATAATTTAGGCGTGTAAGTGTATCATAATTCTAGTTTGTCTATGCGAATTCAGATGATAATGTATGTGTGTATGTGCGTGTATGCGTGTGTTTATTAGGTATTACTTACATCTGGAGGTTGTTCGCATGTTGATTTGGGGACTTTTTTACGTCAACACCAGTCTTGGTAGTTAAGTATACGCTAGAATATTTAATAAGGGATTTAGTAAAGGTTGGTGATGTAATATAGTGTTTTTGACGTGTGTTTACAGTTGGTATGTCTATTATTCTTGCTATCTTTTTATTTTTATCACCATTTTATTATTATTTTTAAAACTAATCTTTTTTTTCTCTCTGAATCTATCTTACATATTTATAAGGCTACCATTCGTCCATGTCTCGAATATTGCTGCTGCATATGGTCCGTTGCACTTGCCGCATATTTAGAGATTCTTGATAAAATTTAACGAATATAATCACATATATCTCCCTTACTTGCATGTTTCCTTTCTTATCATTGCTATTTTTTTAGTGTACTTCTTATTATCATTTTTTTAAACTATTCAACTAGTATTCATATTATGGCATATACACTTATTAATACCATTATAAGACAAAGTGTAAAAGAGTTTTGAGCAAGGCCCGTCACCCAGAGTAGTTTACGTCATTTGGCCGGAGTGAGAGACAGACCCGTGTTTGTGAAAATAATGGAGAGAAGGCAATAAAAATGTTTATCAGATGCCGCGTTAAACACAATGGTGATTCTCCTACTGAGATCATTAACGTCTGGTGGATTATTAATTATCAAACACTGAGGAAGATTTTGTGATTTGCCCTAAAATGTAAACTAAATAGAAACCATATGCAAGAAATATATTTATTTATTAATAAAATAAATATATCCATATACGCAAGTCGCTAGTGGCACGCTGGCGGCCCAATTGATGGCACCGCCAGCGGTCATCTGGTGGTAGCAACCAGGAGCTCACTGGTTGGCCACTAATACACACACACACACACATATATATATATATATATATATATATATATATATATATATATATATATATATATAAACAAATCGGTACCTGAGATAAAAATTGGAAAAAATAAAGAACTAAAAACATTAGAACAGGGTGAAACAAATCGTCCAGTGCCTTAAGTCTTTAGTCCAAAGAAAAAAAAACAAGCGATATATATATATATATATATATATATATATATATATATATATATAAGTGGCGCAGAAAGTAATTCCTCCCATTTTATTATGTTGAGCCACGATTACAGAGGTAGGGGTGAGTGGTAAAGCAGTTGAAATTCAAACTTCTAACTCGGATAGCAATCAAGTAAAATGGAGTCTGACATAAACGCGCTTATAGAGCAGAGGATGTGTCATTGATTATTTTCATCATGGAAAAATTCTTATCGACTGATGTTTATCAATGCTTTTTAAACAATTATGGAAATTAAACAGTGATTGTAATCACAGTTAGATGATGGATAATGCGTTACACCAGGGGTAACAGCGATATGCACTTCAAATCACATTCCAGGAACATCCATATAGCTATGAAATCATGAAGTGAATGGTACCACGAAAATGCATCACCAATGGAAGTGACTTCTTCGTCTATATGTAGTCTCCTTTCGGAACGTCTGCGATAATGATTCTTCACAACTTCGTTTCCCTTAGCAATGTTTGCCTTTTACTATTCCACGAAGTCCCTTTTCTGTCATCCATTTATGCAAGCTCACTATGAATGTCAAATTATCCTAGTTGTTTTTCTTCAATAATTGACCCAGAAATTTCAACTGTCTCTTTCTGACTTTATGTATAATTCTCCTTTTTTTTTTCATTTTTCTTAAAGCTTCTTTGTTGCTTATGTTATCCGACCAGAGTTTCTCTACGTTCTTCTGTAGACACACTTCTCTGTTGCCTCCTCATTTGTAAAGAAATTGTCCAACATTCATTGTCATATAGTAGGATTGATATTACATGGGATTTCCAGTCCTGGATATGAAGATAAACTACATCCGCGTCCTGGTTAAGACGATAAACTACACACGATAGCAAGGCCTTTGATTAGGAGGTTTTGAAGAGCGTGGAATCACCTCTTAAATGTTCCAACCCTGGACCGGCCACATGTCAGGGTCCCAGCTATGGACAAATAGTTAGCCCCCACCCAAAAAAAGGGGGTCAAAGCATTATGAAACTATAAAAATAGGTTTTAATTCCAGTAATAATTTTTTGGAAAATTTTTTACCAGCAACAGATTTTTGAAAAAAATATTACCAACGATATTCTTTTGAAAAAATATATTACCAGCAATAAAAAGTTTGTCGGCATTAAATAACCCATTGAGGTTGATATGCCGCAAAGTAAAACAAACCAAACATATTCTAGATACCGAATGAATGGTGTAACCAGCACCAGTTCATGACTGTTGAACTCTCTGCTTTGGCAAAGAGGAACCCGGACGGGGCTTTGCCGAAGTGCAGGGTTTCGTCCGAGGAGGTAGACAGGCCCTGAACCCGTCTAGCCGGGTTCAAAGGGTATATTTTTGGCCGAGCCTACGGGCTCGGGAAATCCACGTTAAACTCGGCCTTGTGCCACATGCAACCCTCGTGGGGGCGGGGGGTAGCTAGATACCGAATGAATTGTGTAACGAGTCGAGACAATATTAGTTCACTCTAAACCAGACGGGCAGTCATTACTAACACCTTCAACTTCTTGTACTATATTTCTGTTGTAATATATCTTTGTTATTCTACTCTTGTGTTCGTGTTGTTCTTCCTTGGTTCTAACCTTGGACCAAAACTGTGGTACGAGGATATTGGACCATAACACATAGCATTTCAGCACTCTTTGATTTGTTTGTAACGAAATTCTCCTGTTTCTTAATACTTTGTTTGGTTTTTGTAAGGCAGTTTTGCTATTCTAATGTGCTTTCGGATTTCAGTGTCATATTTTCAGCCATCTGTTTAAATACTTACCAGATATTTAAGCTTCAGCACTTGTTCAATTTGACATCTCTAATTTGGAGCTCGCATCTTGGGCTTTTTTCTCTTGTGGACACTCTGTCTTCTTACAATTCATAGTTATTCTTATCTTATTGCTTTCCTTTACTACTCTGCGTAGTAGTTCCTGTAGTTTCTTTCTGTGTCTAAAAAGAATATTGTTTTGCTACTGAAATCTTATTCTGTTCAATGGCGTTATTGTGCTCCCTGCATCTGCTATAGTTTCCGTATAAATAAATAGAAAGTCTTATTTTCAAAGCTCACTCCTAGAATATAACATTTCTCGTCCCAAAATTATCCGTTTCATGTAGTTAAACATGATTGGTATACTTTTAAGTTTTTGATGTTATTTTCTTTTATCAAACATCTTTTTCATTTTTCTTTTTTTTTTTTTTGCTACTAGTTCTTAAATTACCTGAAATCATTGATTATAATAAATGCAGTAAAGTTTCCAGAAATTTAGGTCTTTGGATAGTATTTCACCATAGTCTTCGGAAATTCTCCATTGGCCATTTGGGTCGAACTGTTTTCTGAACTGAAATCTCCACTTTTAAATAATTCAAGGTTAAATAGTATTTGTTCATTGACTGCCTTCAAAAGATTTTATTCTGTAGTTCATGCAATACACGACACAAGAGTCACTCAAGTTAGAGTGTTACTGAATGAGGTGTGTGATATGAACGTGGGAAGGGGAAGTATGAAGTGAAGATTACGAAGATATGGCGAATATATAACGATTGACCTTAAACTTGAATAGATTAAGATTGTAGTGTTCCTGGAAGCATCCAGACATGAAATCTGTACTATAAAGCAGCGGAACTTGGGAAGTAGCTTTCGGATTTGAACGCCCTTCTTACCGAAGGAATACGTAGAGAATGAGGATGATTTAATCCTATGTTCGTAGCAAGGTGAGTTTGGGCTGTAAAGGTTGAGCAGGTAGCATTAATGAATGGCGAGTGTTTGAATATTTGCCATGTAGCGATGGTTTTGTAATGTTGCGTCTCTGGGGAAAGGGACTGTATTGTAGAAAATTAATCATTCCTCCACAAAACCGTGTAAGTGAATTAGAACCCTGACAAATTTCAAATGCGAGGATTTGGCAGCTTTAGACCTATTATAGCAACAATACCCCATTTTTGGCCTGATCTGACTCTTCTAAAGATGGCCGAAATCTTCAGGTACATTTACGAGCGGTACAATCTTTGGCGATGGATTGTATATATGTAGCAGGAGCGATATCACCCCTGAAAAAATAATAATGATAATAAAGGAGGATATGCTGTAAAACAGAAAACACCAAGATGTCAAAATGCTGTAAAGACTTTGAAATGTAAATGTTACAGAAAGTTAATTTAGAACACGAAATACAATCTTTTTGTAAGTATACAAAGGATATCAGATTACCAATAGAAAATTACTGGAACAATGATAATTTGGAACTTTTAGAAAAAGAAATGGATTTTGACACTATAAGAATCAAAGTTAAAGGATGTTTTGATTTAGAATTTATTTTTGAAACAAGACTCTCTGTAGTTTACAAAGAGAGGCAAAGTGGTTGATAACGAGGTGATAAATAATAGAGTCTTACTGTGAACCTTGGAAATCAATCAATGAAAAAGTAAATTGTTTACTCTCGGAGGAGTGAAATTGTACTTTGGAAGTATGTTAGTACGTTAGCACTAGAAAAAACAGATACGTCACCAGTATATAAAGAGGCGAGCCGACAGGAAGATAAGGGAGTTTTTGGTTCGCCTCTCTTCCAATGCAGTCGAACTGAGTGGAAAGACATCAGAGATTGAAAAGAAAGCGTCCGCTGTGTGTGTGTTGCTGAAACGAAAGGAGAAGAAGCGAAATACCGCTGCTAACATCTAAGTACAGCTACTCCTGCTAATACTACTACTACTACTACTATCACGACTACTGAGAACGGAAACATCGAAGGTTGTAGTAGTTACACTAAGAACAGACCAAAAAGGGGTTAAAACGAAGGCCACATCTCTCCTTACCGAAATTATTCGAAGTATTTGTGTTTGTTTGGATATTGTTCACACACAAAAAATATTCAACCTTGTGCAACAAGAATTATTTTTTCTGTGCTATATATATATATATATATATATATATATATATATATATATATATATATATATATATAACTTTTGTCCTTTCAGAATCGAATCGACTTGGCTATTTATTTTTCTGTTAACCCGATTCTTACCCGACGAACACGCAGGTGGACCAACGGGGAGCTTCCGGATTTCTACGACCGGACGACCACTCTCGAGGATCAAAAAATCCCGTGGCTGGAGGGTGGTTTCGAATTTACATTGTGAACAAAAGACGTTTGTCTAACCGTAATACTGGACCAACGGGTGGTTTTGTGAAGTTTGTGGTCCAGTGGGGTGAGGATAAGGTGTTACGTATATGAGTTACACTTGAGGTTTGTTTTCACTTGAAGGCGGATGACAATTCTGTGATTTCTCATCTTCCGTATGGCTGCTCGTATCCGAATACGTTCATCTGCTCAGGTTTATTTCTTCAACACATACAGAGCCAACTAGATCGAAATTTCAGTAACAATTTCAGCATGTCACATACTGTTTAGAATTCGGAGTTTCTCTTTTCCTAACCCGGTTACCAAGCACGATTTAGTAGTCCAGTCTGTCTTGCTTTTTAACCCATAGATGGTGAGGTAAAGAAACGTATCCATACCTTTTTTAGGGTATTTTTGTGAAAGTGTAACGAGACTCGAACTCGGCTCTCTTTCCCCGTTCCTATTCAGTTTGTTTTCAAGTATAAAATACAAAAAGCTGAACAGTTATCCAAATATATCTAAAATGGCTTAGAAATGAACAGAATAGAAATTCCCCTATATATATATATATATATATATATATATATATATATATATATATATACAAGCCACATCTATATTTGATTTTTGTGTGTGTAACAATTGAGGGGCAGTGTGCACTATAACGATGACCTAACCAGTGTCGTGCAAACTTAGTCCCATTGACGCGTACTGATATCGCTATAGAAGAGAGTTTGTAAACATAATACGCCTCATATATCTTCAAGAAAGCTTTGCTCAATTCTAAAAATTCATTTAAAACTTTAAAGATTATAATTAAAAAAAAAGAGGGGAAGCGAACAATTCTTGTAATAATTCATTAGTCATCAAAAGATGACTAATGAATTTATTTTTATTCACACTTCATCTTTCATTTACATTCTTTATGAAAACAGTTAAAAGCTGATACAATTAAATAATTAAATAGTTTTAATGCAATTTTTATGTTACGATTTGGAGCATATCTTGTGGAATTTGACAATAGCTTGAGAAAAACTAAATAAATAAAAAATCTGAATATATAATTCTCTTAGTAGGACGAAAAATAAGCAGACTCTGAAATTACAGATTGAATCTACGGACTGTCAACTATTACTCACACCTTCCAAAGTTTACACAAAAAATATTGTGCTTTGAGGACTTTTAGTGTAATCATGATTTTGGTTGTAAATATGTAATATTTATGGGAATAATATACGGATATTTTGTACACACTTCCATTATTAACGTTAACAACGAACTATTTTAAATACAAAATTGTACTTGGATTAAACAAAAATTACTTACAATATACCGTAATGCCCCATTGATAATCAGCATTTTTTCTAAAATTTAAACCAAATCAGGCGGGCATATTTTGCACAGCTACAAAAAATTCTTTAAAAAATTGCCGTAAAATACGATAAGCATTATCATAAAACTAAATTATAATAATATTATTCTATGTTTAAAATATTTTTTTTAAAGAGTAAGAAACGCTGACCGTAATAAAATTGAAGAGGTACAATTTATATGATTCGATTACCAAACATGCGTATTATGCATGAGTAGCATTTTCCCACACATTCAGCACAATTTTAGGGGTGTGTATTATAGATGAAGACGTATTGTACATGGGTAATTACCATAATACATATTATTTATAATACATTCGTTCAATTTTGACGGCACGGGTACACTAGTCAATAAGTAATATGTTATTAAAAAAAAATATCAATTAAGGACGTGTTATGTTGCTCGACAGAAATTGATAATAATGTCCAATTTAAAATAATACCTTTTTTGTTTAATCATTTCATGCCAAGTAAGGCGATAAAGCAAGTAAGACACAAAGGAGTTGCTGAGAATGAAAGAAACAGAGGAGCAAGAATAGAATGACGATTGACATTGCATTTAAATTTCTGAAGATCCTAGTTGACAGAAATGTAAGACACCAGAAGAGAATTCCATAGTGCAAGAAGTGCTAGAAATGAAACGCTTAACATAGAACTTACGGTTATATCGAGTAATTTCTACAGTAATATGAAGAGGCTTAGCTAACAAACTCATAATGTGCTTATATTCGCAAAGTAACTGAAGCTGAGTTGTCAGATCAGGACCGATAACATTGCACATTAAATGTGCAATTTAAAACAATATCAATTTAATGTTTATATCCATATGCATATATCCATAATATATTTATAATAATATATCCATAATACAACTTCAGATAGATGTGAAGTATCACTAATTCAAGTAAACGCGTAAGTTAATATTAGTCAGTTATTCAATATATTAATTAAAAAGCAATGTGGAATTAGAATTTTGCTCAATTCTCCAGCTAAACAGGAATTCAAATAAAAAGCCATGTAGAGATGAGATCAATACGGAAAATTAATTTATTGAAGAATATCGCTATTTTCCATAGCAAATCAGTCCCCAACTATTCACTCCTGTTTTAATAGTAGGTCCGATAGGTCCGAGAAAGTAGAACTGGTAGCTGCTCTCGAAAATGACCACCAATCAGTTGTTAATTGGGGCAAGAAATTGCTTGTAAATTGTAACGCTTCCAAAACGAAACTGCTGTGTTTTATTCATCTTAGAAAATCGTTTTTACCTTCCATCAGAATAATGACTCCCGTTTTCCACTGACATGAAGTGAGTGATTAGACTAATAAATTGCTAGATCCGCTGCTAGAATATTTAGGTCACGGTGTCCGAACCGACAATATCTCACACCACAATCCATATTACACATTTATAAATCTACCATTCGTCCATGCATGGAATATTACTGCCATATCTGGTCTGGAGGTCTTGTAATATATCTAGAAATTCTCGAGAAAATCTAATGAAGGGCCTGTAATGTTATTATACTGTTATCATCTGGAATTTCGACTTAAGTAACGTGGCCTCCCTGTGCTTTTTCGATAAATATTTACATGGCATTTGTTCTAATGATCTCTCCCCACTACCACAGTGCCTCAACCGCTTTGATTTTACTACTAGATTGACAGCCATTGGCCACCCATCCATCAGCCTCGGCGTAGACGGAGGAGAGATCAAAAAGAAGGCCAAAGGACTACAAGGACCTAAGACATGAATACAGTGCATTCATCTCAGGCCATAAACTTTTGCCCATGCCTTTGGTTATGGCGGCAGTGGCAACAGCCGATGTCAAGTCGAGAAAATTTATAGCTCCAAACAGAATACATGGGCATCCCCAAGACACGGATTACTCTACACGGAGTGCCCATGTAGATCACGTAGGGCCATTTGAGGGCCTTCTTCTCGGATTACGGTCCGATGGAGGAGATGTCTTCTATGAAACGTAAATCGGGCATTGCCATCAGTGATTTTGAAGTCATGGTGACATTGACCCGATTCAAGTTCAATGACTTCCCCCAACGTAATCACCTACAGCGGCCGAAACATCTTTGTCGTCCTGGACAGCCGCCGCCCCTACTGCTGAGCTTGTGGTGCCGCTTGTGGTGGCAGAACAAAGAAGGCCCGCAGTGGTCCTGGCGAATGTGTTGAGGTGGTGAGGAGCGGATCCAAAGTGGCAACTTCGCCTCGTTAGCAAGATGTCCCAGGAAAGGGAGCTGCTAAGTCGGCACAAAAGCAGGCTAAGCAGCAACAGCAGAAAGAACAGCAACCTAAGCCGCGGCAACAGCAACAGAAGCAGCGATAGCAAGAGGCGCAGCATCAGTCACAATGACAACAACAGATGGAACCAGTTGTTGAATACTAGTGTCAAAATCGGAACCAAGATGTGCGATAGCCTCAAGTAAAATTCCTAGGGCAGATCATCAAGTCCCGGAGTATTGCCACTGCCGACCCTCTTCAATGCTAAGTGAACTTCGCCCTCTGTGATCTCACCATCACAGCTAGCCGCTTTAGTCGACAAAAGTCGGCCACATAGCTACGAAACTCGTTACCACTGAGACCAGGCTCCTTGGTAAACCGGCTCTCAAAATACTGCCGAAACGTCTCAAACATGTTCTTCTTTTGGGGTCGAAATGTGGGTATCTATGGTGAGTCTGGTTCGGGTGAACGAGGCTACTCTTGATTTTATCTTTTGAGTCCCCTTAACCACAACGGGGCGGATTCTTGTGAACCCTTCCCTGGTTAAGTTATACTGTTTCTTGTTTTTCTAGTTAATGTGAATAAGTGTCGTTCCCGGCCTGTTCCCGGTATTATCTTTTCTTACGATCCATGTCGAGATTCCCAACCTCTCCCGCTTGTTTTTATCTCTTTTTATTTTATCTTGGCTGCGTCAGACATTGTTTTTTTCACATTCCAACATTTAATTTTTCCTTCCCACTTCATTAGTGAGTGTGCCTCTTGATTCTGTCTATCGGGAGAATACAGCGGCTACTCTTATTGTTTTGTGGGGTAAACAGGTTCTACTAACATCTGTTTTTCTTTTTTTTTACTTTGAATATTTTTTTTCATTCTTTAGTTTTGTTTTCTGGGTTCATTCACTCCCACATCATTTCAGGCTTCATGAAAAATATAATACATTTCTATAGGAAAAAAAAAGAAAATGTAAAAAAGAAACATTATGAAATACACAGTTTTTTACATCTTAGGGCATTTTGTGAATATGTAATATTATGGTATATGGATGATTGACAGGTGATGGACAAATTCATGTGATGATTGAGTATATTGCATTGAATGAATAGGTCGTGATTGTGATTAACTAGGATTAGGATAGTTACTAAGGACCAACCTTTCTACACTTTCCCGATGGCCTTCTGCCACAATTTAGTAATTTTACAAAATAAATATCCATTCCCACAAATTGGAAATCAATACAACTAGGTCTCGTCGTTTTACTGTTGAAGTATTAGGTTGGTGCAAAAATAATGACGTAAGAATGTCGTTTTTTGACGTTAAAAAATACGTCAAAAAAAAAAAGACATTATTACGTCATTATTTTTGCACCAACCTAATAGATAATATAACCGTAACTTCTATTCTAATAATTTATTTTCTTGCACTTCTCACCTGTGGAACTCCCTTCCGATTTCTTGCATCCCTGAAAATTACGATATTCAAACATTTAAAATCATCTTTAATCGCCATGCTTTGTCTTCGTGAACAATGTTCTTTTCTTGTCCTTTCTCCTCACTAAAGTCTTTTCATCTCTCTCGCTCCCCATAACCCCTGGTGTCTCATTAGAATTACAGGCTTGCTTAGAGTGATTTTTGAAAAAAATATTTAGATAAGCTCCATTCTTTAGTGTCACCAGACATTTACTACTAGGACACGGCATGCTACTTCCACAGAGTCGAGTCACCCGCATTACCCCAGTGTTCCAAATGTAAATATGACGTTCCATTCAGACAGGTTTTCCCCAAGAACTGCTATTTTTATAAAGCAGTTTCCTGTGTGAGTGTTTTCTCAAAAACTTTACTCGTCAATTCTTCAAGTCAAGGTTTAATCTTTATCTATCCTCCGTATCCTCATAATCTCCAGTTCTTACAAGCTTCTCTTCCATTCATATTCCACACCTCATTCATTATTACCATTTAGACAGTAGCTTTTAACTTGAGTGGCTCTCGAGTCTTTGACTGGTTAAAATTTAGTAAAGAAAAACTGTTCAGATAATATATAGAGGTCACACTGGATTTTCTTCAACGAAGAAATTAAGAACGAATATACAATCAATTGTACACAACTACATATTTTATTGTCTGAGCAAGCTAAATAGAAACAACATGAAAGGGGTAAATATAGTTACGTATGTAGAGATGTCCTTTTTCACACATCCGTATAGAGGATCACGAGAGACTTACGTTTGGGAAGAGTTATTTACCCGTTGGTTTCACAGAATTCTTAGCTATAACTGTGCGTAGTAATCTTAAGATATTATATACCGAGTACTATTCTCTGTTGTGTTCAAAGCGACATGAGGTTCGCAAGAGACAAAAAGGTCCGTCAGAGAGGAACGAGACAGGTCTTAGGTCTAAGGCATCTTGTTGGTATAAAGAAAAAATAAAGTAAACATATGCTTCCTTTTCTCTCTTTCCGCTTTGGTAATGCTAATTAGCAGTCGCTATCAAAAGTTCTTTGGCAAACAAGTGGGTTAATCGTACAATATAATTTACATATTATTACTCTAACGAAGTCAAATGATATTAGTGAAAGAGTGTAATGGCTATCAGTGCGAAAATTGAAAGTTCAATTTCCGATTAGACTGTTGCATTCACTTTCGCACAAATATCTTTAGGAAGGGCATGAAGTAACCTCTTCTTCTTCCAAATGTAGGTTAAATAACAGGGTAAACCGGGCTGTCTAGCCTTGGGTAACAACCAGACTAAGAGAAGGAAAATTCTGAATTTGAAACCATGGCCGAAGCAATGAGAACTCATTCAACCCTATTTCCCAAGATGACAAGACAATTCACACATAATAAAAATAAGGAAACCATGGAGAGCTATGATCGCCTATGTCCTTGGTTTGCTTGTTTTGTTTGCTACGGTTTATCAACCCGTTTGCAGGTTATTTAAAGACAGAATTCTTTTTTAAAACTTGTAAGAAATTGTTTATATAGTAATGGTTTAGCGATACAAGTTAACTAATTAATTACTAATTAATCCATAGTTGGGGGAGAATAGGTTGATTTTCTTCCAAGGATATTTACGGTAAATAAATATAACGAACACAAATGGAATTGAAACTTGGCACCCTGATTAATAATTAAAAGCTATTATCTATTACACCATCCTCACATCTAAGCTTACAGTACCAGGTATTCCCAAACGAGCATCATGTAGGTACTGATCAGGCTAGACGTTGCTTAACTTTGGTGAACATACGGGTATAGGTGTTTCAATGTAATGTATCCGTATGCCGCTATATACAGGAGGAATGTGGGATTTAATAAAGGTCACTTGAGTATCTGTCTATTTTTTCTGAGATGAGGTATTATGTACACTATTTACATTATTCGGACTATTGTCCTCATCTTTGTTGCAATATTTATTACAACGTTTCGACCGTTGTACGCTCCGGCCTTCTTCAGGTCACTTGGTTAAATAGAAGGATATACAGGGCTCTCTAGCTGTGGGTCTCACCCAGTCTAATAAAGAGACAACTGTGAATTCAAAATTTTGCGAAGGCAGTGTGACATATATCTACTTTCATAAGAAAGCCGAGCATAATGAAAAAGGAAGCTGTAATTTATATTACTACCAAAGAATATTGTTAATGTATATTTATTGATAAGATGCTAGTAATATTAATTGATAGTGGGCGTGTTGGAGTTTTCCCCAAACAAGAGAGTAAGAAAGAATATATAAACAATTACATACAAATAATAACAGATTTTATTGCCTGAACAAGGAAAAATCATTTAGGAAAAAATGCAATATATATACAGTATATATTGCATCTACATATATATTGGAAATTCTTTATATGAATATATATATATATATTGCATTGGGAAGTTCATAAATTGGGAATTCTTTACATGAGAATAAATATATAAACAATTAGATACAATTAACAAAAATATATTAATTGAATAGAGTAAATAGAAATTATACAAATGGGGTGAATGAAGTCCCTCCGTAAATGATAAGTTAATTACATTTTAATTTGGTATCCACGCAATAGGCATATTGTATTTTATTAATAATTTTCAATAAAAACAGTTTTTTATTGTGTCTAAAACTGATTAATTAACAGAATATGTTTTAATAACATGTCCGCTATAATTTCAATCTGTCTAATTCGTTTTGCTAAATCTTAATTTATGTAGATCTTTAAAGTTTTTCTTCACAGGCACTAGAAGAGCAGTGATAGAATATATTAATATTAGTTGAAGGTTTTGTGGATACATTGTGCACTGCATATATTGGAAATTCTTTAAACAGGAGAGTACACATGAATATATAAATAGTTACATACAATTAACAAGATATTCTATTGCGTGAACAAGGAAAAAACCTTTAGGAAAGAATGCAAAATGTGGAATAAAGTTGCATATGTAAATATGTTTTTCTTCGTATGAACGTGTGTGAATTTCCTCTGAAATATTGTGAGACTTACATTTGAAAAGTGTTCTTTGCCTGTTAGTTAGAATTATCATATATGGATTTGTGTATTCAATTCAGCTTTGGGCATGTTCAATTGTGTTCAATGTGACACGATGTTCGCTGAAGGCCAAAATGTTCCACCAGAGGCGAACGAAACACGTCTTGTCTCCAAGGCACCCTTTGTGAGAAAGAGGCTGATGAATAAGTCTTTTTTGAGATCATTTCTTATAGGTAGCTTTGGTAATATCGACTAGCGGTTGCTGGAAGAGAATCTTTGACAGACAAATGTGGTGATCAAACAAAAGCATGTTTAAAGTTGTGATTTATAAATACTTGATCATTCATTTATTATAAGCGTAAGTCAATTTTCATAAGCGGATGTTTTCATAATTCTTATGAGCTTTATTTCGGTTAGTCTAAGCTGAACAGAGTTAATGTTTATTTTATGTTAAAATATATAGAATGCACAAAAATATATATGTGATATTGTCAGAAAGTAGACGCCTTAACCAGCTGTTTATTACATATACCATATTATCGGTAGTTTTTTTAATAAAAAATAATATGTTACAGAGTTAAGAATCAACACGGATGATATCATACATTAGCCAAAAATAATAACTGAAGATAGCCAGAAGGTACCTGACCGAAACGTTGTGTCTATAATAGCATCTATAATAATCAAAAGATGATAACAATATTTCGAATGAATCAAATTAGTCAAAATAATCGATGTATTAAATTTGTTTTTTGTACAAGTTAATTATTCACACCGTGGCGATGTAATAGGCTATGATCTACTTTTTGACGGGACGAATTTCCTGATGCCTTATGTGAGAGCCTGTTTGTGAGGATAGTCAGTTGCTGATTAGCATCCGACGGGGATAGAAATGGCAGCCGTCTGTGGTTCTGCTGAACACGGTAACGAGCACAACACAATTTTTATCTCACCTAAATAGAAAGGTAAAACATATCACCAAGATTGTATTATGTCTTAGTAACTCTCTTACAACAAAGATCTTTTCCTTCTTCCCCCTTCAAATACTGCCTGCTTTCATTAATGTTTTAATATCTCTGTGTGAGATACCCAAACACACCCACACAACACACACACACACACAGACAGACACACACACACACACACACACACACATATATATATATATATATATATATATATATATATATATATATATATATATATATATATATACGTATGTATGTATATAAAAATTGCATCTTAGAAAAACATATATAATTGTATATTTCTGAGTCGTATATAAAATGTTTTCTTTTATATAACTAAGTTCCAGAATTCATTTCTTTGGGTTATTCAAGCCCTTCCTCTCGTCATTTCTTTTTTTCTTACTTATTGTTAATACAAGGCCCAAGAGCCACTCAAGATAGCGGATTACTGAATGAGTTTTTGAAGGAACATAACTGTTGACCCGAAACATGAAAAAAGTCAAGACTGTAGTGATCGGGGAAGCATCCTCTCGGGAATCTATTTCATGGAGTAGTAATTCTTAGGGAGAAGATCTCCCAATGAAAGTTGCTCTTTACAATGGAATACGAAGGCTTAAGGTATTAGTATATCACAGATATACTAATGCCTATGGTGGACCTTGGAGAATGAAGAAAACCAACATAAATTTTCTTTCTTTCAGAATAGTTAAAGTATTAGCATATAACGGATATACTAAAGCCTATAGTTGACCTTGGAGAGTGAAGAAAACCAATACACTTCCTCTCTTTCAGAACACCCTCAATGCCAAAGCGTTAGCGTATCATGTAACTACAAATGCCTGTAGTTGACATCGGATAGTGAAAAAAAACAACATATTTCCACTCACTTTCAAAGCACCATCAATGTTAAAGTGTTAGCATATCACAGATATACTAATGCTTATAGTGGACAATGGAGACTGAAGAAAAACAACATATTTCCTCCTAGTCAATCAGATTATCCTCGCTAAGCATTACCCCTCCGATGTGCCTTGAACCTGTGGGAAAAGAATATTTAACACTACCTCTTGTACTGTTTGAAAAAAATGCATCATCTACATAAACAAATCAAAAATTCCGTACCCTAACGATGAAAAATGCATTTATTTAACACCATAAATATTTATTTCTCAACTTGACTCCCTGATTTGTCGAGGCAGTTAACCCAACGTCTTTTCATTAATCCCCCATATAGAATTTTATACAATGAAATCTTCAGATCAAATTTCAGCTAATAACTGTGTCATTGATCCACCCTTGTATCTGCTTGCATTCCTAACGCTTCTTCAAATCTTGATTCATATTTTTATTCTTGTGTGCAGCACCAAAACCCAATGGCGACAGGAATAGCAAAAGATTCTTTTCAAATGCGAAGCAAATTATTAAGAAATAAGAAAATTTCATTAGAAACAAAGGAAAAAGTTCTCAATTATTATGTAATATCAATCTTCCCATATAGTAGCTGATGCCGAACGATCTCCTCACAGATGAAGAGGCTGGAGGAAACAGAAATTTGGTTAGACATTATATACTTATACTGATATCCAACCTACCATAAATAAATACATCAAAAATAAATAGCAGAAGCATTGGAGATCCAACCTAGACAACAAACTGAATAGCATCAACCCCATCATAGGAGAGTGGAAACCAGGATGCAAAAAGATAAGAAAAGATGAGGTTGTGTTGACCAGACTCCACATAGGTCATACTCAAATTACATATAATCACCTACTAAAAAATGAAGAAGCATCGATATGCGTTGCAGGCCAAGAACAACACACAGAGAAACAAATCCTAGTGAACTGTAGAGATCTAAAGTTATTCCGAAAACAATATTATCATATAAACAACTTAAAAGAATTTGTTTATATTTCTGAGATGAGGTATTATGTACACTATTTACATTGCTCGGACGACCATCATCATTTTTGTTGTCATATTTATGCCAACATTTCGGCCGTTGTACCCTCCGGCCTTCTTCAGGTGGTTGGAATGCCGAACTGAACCCTTTATATGAAGGGGTTGTCGGAGAAAATACAAAGGATCTGCGCTCCATATAACATCAGGACAACCTTCAACAGCTGGACGACACTTCGCAGATATCTCTCCCGATTAAGATGCCCCATAGAGGAGAAGATGACTAAAGACTGTGTGTACTCCATCACGTGCATCTGCAGAAAGAAAGATAGAAGGGAGACAGGCCACCCCTTTAAGGTAAGGCTTCAAGAACACCAAAAAGCTGTAACACGAGGGGAAGTGGAAAAATCAGGCGTGGCTGACCACATATGGAGAGAAAAAGGAAATCACCACCCTCTGTGGGATCAGCTAGAGATCATAGACATAGAACATCATTGGAAAATTCGAAAAACTTAAGGAATCAGCACATATAGCTAGGCCACAAAAATCTCCTGAGCCGATAAGCATAGAAATGAATACAATATGGGAACCAGTAATAAGGAGTGCCAGAGAAAAGCGATAATAACAACAAAAATTGCAATATGAGCTCTGGTAAAAAAAACTTGCAATGATAACAGCTAAAATTGCAATATGAGAACTGGTAAAAAATTGTTGCTGAAGACATTAGGTTTATAATACCCAGAAATTCACACACAGATGTCTTCAAGGGCACATGGCACAAGGGATAAAGGCGTTAGATCCAGTGACAAAACCCAAAGAGTGTGAGTTCAATACCTGGATAAGTCGGTGGAGAACTTGGAGAAGGAAATTAACAGCAGGTAACTGATAACTGACATCCATTAGAGATGGCACGTGGAACTAGAACAGTCTACCCAAGTGAGCAAAATAATGGGTTCAGTTCGGCATTCCAAGCACCTGAAAGGACGAAACAATGTGATAAATATGGCAACAAAGATGAGGATGATAGTCCGAGCAATGTAAATATTGAACTTAAAAGAAGTATTCTACAAAGTCAATTCATCTAAAATAATCCAATTCCTACCAGACTTTTTATGAAAATATAATCTCGGAATCTTAAAAAAAAACGTCACGTTCCTACACAATTCGCAAATCTCTACCCAAAACTGATTGAACTCTGAAAGTCTTCATTTTTTCCTTCTTCTGAAACATATTCCAATCCCTCATTTATATTACTCAATACATCAGGCATTAAATAATCCACGTAGACAACCTTAACAACATAAGATACACAGATGACACGGTACTGATAGCAGATACGGAAAAGAAATTACAAAACCTCCTACAGGAGGTAGCAATAGAAGAGAGTGAGAAGAAGGGACGAAGCATGAACTACAAGAAGTCAGAATGCAGGGTCATCAGTAAAAGGATGAACCCGAAATGCGATTTACAGGTCGGGGACACTAAAATCAAACAGATGCGGAAATTTAAATATCTGGGAAGTGTTTTGACAGAGGACAGCAACGCTGAGATCCGAAGACGCAATTGGATGGCCAAAGACGCATTCTAAAAGCTAGGCAGAGTATTACGAGACAGGAGGATCTCTTTGGTAACAAAGGAAAGAGTACTGGGTTGTTACGTGATATCTGTCTTCCTTTACGGCTGCAAATGTTGGACGGTCTCCTCAAAGATGAAGAAGAAACGGAAGTATGGTTCTACAGAAGGATGCTAAGGATAACATGGACCAAGCGTCTGAGCGACGATGAGGTTTTGGAGAGGATGCAAACAAAGAGGGAGCTTATACTTAATATCAGAAAGAGGCAGCTGAAATGTCTGGTACATTTAATAAAAAAGAACGGCTTGGAGAATCTGATACTCACAGGTCGAATAGAGGGAAAGAGAGACAAGGGAAAGCAACGCCTGACATACCTAACGGACTT
This sequence comes from Acanthosepion pharaonis, assembly GCA_903632075.3. NCBI lineage: Eukaryota > Metazoa > Mollusca > Cephalopoda > Sepiida > Sepiidae > Acanthosepion > Acanthosepion pharaonis. The sequence goes on along the minus strand of CAHIKZ030004332.1, from coordinate 4,358,121 downwards.
AAGCAAGTGGATGACAGAACAGGACTTGGGGGAAGTATCAAAGAGGCAAAAACCTATTGAGAGCTACAAAGGAAAGGGGGAAGTGAATAGCCATGATCGCCTACGTCCTGAAGGGACTCAGCACATAAAAAGAAAAGAAGACCCGATGATATGCCAATAAACCAAACCAAGAAATCGAAACCAATTGTCAAAAGGATGCACAAAATACCATGAATGTAAGCAACAATGAAGCCTCATGGAAAACAGAAACGAAAAAGATACTTAGACACAGAATGTAAAAGAGACTGCCGGAATCCCTTGTAACTTAACGAGGAAAGAGGGCTTGGGAAATTTGACATTCACAGGCCATATCGAAGGCAAAAGGGTTAGGTGGAGGCAGCTAGGCAACTTCCTGGCGAGCTTTGGTAAATGGATGGGGGAACGGGCATTAGGAAGATCAATAAGACAAATATAACTAATTGCAGCAATGGATAAGACGTTGTGGAGAGCCATTATCGTCCATGTCCTGAAGGGGTACGGCGCAAAGTAGTACCCCTTCAAATGCAGGAATAAATAAATTGTTTCCTTCAATTTAAATATGGTGCTTATTTGGTATGACATGTTTATTAATTTTCAAATAATTTTATCCACGGCACGATTATTTTGTGCCAGTTCATTAAACATGTTCTGTGGTACAAAATAAAAGTACCGACATGACTAAATTATTTCCTTCTATTTTTCACCCGGCATCTTACTTATTTGGTATGGTACGCGTATCATTTTTCAGAAAATTTTATCTACCGTATGATGATTTTGTACTAGTTTATTAAACTTACTCTTGTCTATTAAATACGAGTTCCGGCACGATTAAATCAATTCCTACTAATTTTTCCTGGCACACTTATTATTTTTCAAATAATGCTCTCTATGAAAAGATTATTTTGTACTAGTTTATTAAACATGTACGTGTGTAACAAAAATAAGTACCGACATGACTAAATTATTTCCTTGTATTTTTCAACCGTCATGTTGCTTATTTCATACGGCACGCTTATTATTTTTTTTTAATTTCATCCACGGCACGATTATTTTGTACCAGTTTATGAAAACTTATTCTTGTCTATCAAATAAAAGTGACGACACGATTAAATTCTTTCCTGCCATTTTTCACGCGACATGTTGCTTATTTGGTACGGCACGCTTATTATCTTTGACATAATTTTATCCACGGCGCGATTATTTTGTATCAGTTTGTTAACCTTACTTTTGTCTATCAAATAAAAGTGCCGGCATTATAAAATTATTTCCTTCTATTTTTCTCCCGGCATGTTGCTTCTTTGGTACGACCCACTTATTAATTTTCAAATAATTTTATCTATGGCAAGATTATTTTGTTCCAGTTTATCGCAAATATATTTGAGTACCAAATAGAAGTGCCGATACGTTTAAATTGTTTCCTTCCATTTTTCACCCGGCTTGGTGTTTATTTAGCACGGCACGCTTATTATTTTTCAAATAATTTTATTCACGGCATGATTATTTTGTACCAGTTTATTAAACTTGCTCTTGTGTACCAAATACAAGTGCAGGCACGATTAAATTATTTTCTTTTATTTATCTTCCAGGCATAGTACTTATTTCGTACGGCACGCTTATTATTTTTAAATAATTTTATTCACGGCATGATTATTTTGTGAACGTTTAATTTCATCAAGCGATAGAAATGTGGATATTTATTGTCTACTTTCATACAAATGCGCCACAATGACAGAATGTGGAAATTGGGGAATGGTCATTCTTCGATTGTTTTAATCACTGACCCATCGTTTCGAATATTGTCGCTTTCAGCAAAATACCACATTTACACACGACATTCATACACAGGTAGCATAATGCCATACACTGTCCATGAACTGGTATCTAGTAATCCCATATGTACAGTCTTTCAGGCGGTGAGCAAAACAGAATTTAAAATCTCCCTAATGTATATTTACAATGTAAACTAAATGAATGTATTGTTCGTAAAGTGAAATCCCACTGTCTAATTGCGGTAGAGATAACAGCTAGCTGGTCGAAAAAAACTGCAGGTTTAATATAGTACAAAAATAAATCAGTTACTCATGTAATCACTCACGCATTTACTCCCTCCACATAGGACACACCCAATAAACAAATACATAAATCATTCTTAGAAAACGAAAGTTCATCCCACATTTACTAGACAACTGAAATCACTGTCACCTAATGGGGAGATGATGAAGTGAATTAAACAAAAGAGGAACAAAAATAAAGGAGACAATGCGCTTAGTTTAATCAGCTAAGCTAAAACATAACATTTAACTAAAGGATCACAAACCAATGCCAGCGTTGGGATAACGCATGCGCAGTCAGAGAATCAAACTGCTTTTTTTCTAGCCTCACTCAAACTGACACTCTATCTTAGAATCATTCACGCAAACCAATCACGAAGAAGTCTCCCAAGTTCTAGAAATGTGTTCGATGAATGAGCTATTTTGTAAAACACACTAAAATTAGTTTAAATCCGTTGACCACCAAACAGTTATTAACGGGGGCAAGAAATGTGTAATTAATGTTAACGACTTCAAAATGAAACTGCGATCTTTTAATCATCATAGAGAACCTTTTTTGCTTGGCTGATCTAACCTCCAAGGAGAAAAACTTGTACTTTCTCGGTCTCACGTTTGTCAATGATATGAAGTAGATTATTTTATATTAAATCAATTGCTAGAGAAAAATTTATTCACTGTATCGTGCCAGACAATTTTTCCTGTCAGAATCCATTTTACACATTTATAAATCTGCCATTCGTCTGTGCATTGAATACTGCTGCCGTATCTCGCCTGATGTTCCTCCTATATATCTCGAGATTCTTGACAAAACCCAAATATAAATCTGCAATATCTGTCTATATTTCTGAGATGAGGTATTATGTACATTATTTACATTATTCGGACTACAGTCCTCATCTTTGTCGCCATATTTATTAGAACGTTTCGGCCGTTGTACGCTCCGGCCTTCTTCAGGTGGTTGGAATGTCGAACTGAACCCTTTATGTGAAGAGGTTGTCGGAGAAAATACAAAGGATTTATTGAGCACTGGTAAAAAATAGTTGCTGAAGACATTAAGTTTATAATACCCAGAAATTCATACACAGATGTTCTCAAGGATACATGGTACAGTGGATAAAGGCGTTAGTTAGATCCAGTGACAGGACCCCAAAGAGTGTGAGTTCAATACTCGGTTAAAGCAGTGGCAAAACTTTCAGAGGGAAAATTAATAGAAAATAACTGATATCCATTAAACACGGCACGTAGAACTAAAACAGTCTACCCCAGTGAGCTAAATGAAGGGTTCAGTTCGACATTAAGTATGGCGACAAAGATGAGGACAATAGTCCGAATAATGTAAATAATGAATCTGCAATGTTATCGGTCCTGACTTGCCACGTTTTCAGCTAATTTTTCACGGCTGCGGAATGTCTTCCCTCTGTCTTTTCTATAAATATTTTTATGGTAATTGTTGTAATGAGCTTTCCTCCTTGTTACCCCGACGGCGTGAATTTAAGCGTGCTTACTCGATTGGCTACTAGGTCTCATCATTTCACTGTTGAATTAGCTTAGAACCGTAAGTTCTATTCTGATAGTTTCTTTTCTCAGACTTCCCGCCTCTAAAACTCTCTTCCAATTTATCGTTTCCCTGTCACTTACATTTTTCAAATATTTTAACGCAGCGTCAATCAACATTTTCTGTCTTACTAAAACTTCTCCGTCTTATTGTCCTTTCTCCTCGCTAAAGACTTCTCATTCTCTTTTACCACCAGTAACCAATGGCGTCTTGGTAGTACAGCGCCGGTGCTTACTAATCTTCCCTAACCGGAAGTGTCCAAACCAGATTTGGGACCCCGAGCACTGCTTTGTGACCCACGCTATCTAATCAACATTTGCTTTTTTCTTCCTACATTTATATACGTTACAAATTAAACGAAGCACAATTGACTATGAAAGGATAAAACTTTTCAAAGATTTTGACGTTATTCTGTTTTATTTTTTTATTTTGCCCCAATTCGTGAATTCGTTTTGCATATGCTAAGTGTCGGGAAAAAACACTACATAAAATTTGCTATTTTTTTTTAATCAATAATGTTGAATGTGTTAAATTATTAAACTCTCACGTTGGTGTCAAAAATTGCCGTAAAATATTGTTGGTTTATTTAAGATGGAATGGTCTATTATGATATGTCTCTAATTTGTATTTAGATCCAAGTGGATAGAACGTTCGAATTCTGACCATGAGACCTGTTTTCGAATCTCACCATGGTCGATTTCTCAGGAAGGAGACTTCCTGATGTTATCGAACTGGAGCGGTCGATCCCAGCGTGCGGCATTTTTGGAAAGTGCCTGAAAACCATACCACGGGTTGACCCAAGCCTCGCGAGTGAAACTGAGTAGACGGAACCCTAGCACAAAATCACAAGTCATCGTGGCCGAGGGTTTGTGCGTGCTGGCCTTGTTGAAATTGTTGATCACGCTTGATAACACGCTCTTTCCCAGAAACTGTAACTAAGGTCTGCTCAGCATAGTTGCAGTATAAACCACGGGTGGGTCTCTGTGTGCGTTGAATAAACACAAATACGCCTGAGCAAGCCGACCTAGTAGACAGTTATACTCGAATATAACTGGCCAGCTATATACATTGATTTTTCAATTTATCTATTTGAGTTACTCACCTATATTGCATCTGATCTATTATTGTACATAAGTAGATTGCAATAAAATTTACATTTTATATGAATATGACCTTAATAAAATTGAGATAGAGTAGAGCAGGGTGGGGGTCCGTATCATAAATTGGAGTGGGAAGTACGAAAATTACTTTCTGAGGCGTGTCCCAAATACCCTGTTGATTAGGTGTTACAGGCGGGATGTGGCGAATATCTCACTGCTCTATCACTGCTACCATGAAAAGTGCTCGGACCAACTACATTCTTTGGTTCCCCCAGGTCTAACGTTCACAACTAGGACCCGCCATGCCACTTACATATCACCCACATTCCCTCCGCATTCCATCGCATCCTGGGTATGACGATAAACTACATCCACGTCCTGGGTAAGATGATAAACTACATCTGCGTCCTGGGTATGACGATAAACTACATCCGCGTCCTGGGCATGACGATAAACTACATCTGCGTCCTAGGTATGACGATAAACTACATCTGCGTCCTGGGTATGACGATAAACTACATCCACGTCCTGGGTAAGACGATAAACTACATCTGCGTCCTGGGTATGACGATAAACTACATCCACGTCCTGGGTAAGACAATAAACTACGTCCAACAGCAAGGACTCTGATAATACGTTTTTGAAAAAATAATGTTGCCGGCTATACGTTTTTGAAAAAAAAATAGTATTACTAGCTATACGTTTTTGAAAAAATAATATTACCAGCTATACATTTTTGAGGAAAAAGTATTAACAGAAATAGATTTTTGAGAAAACAAATATTACCAGGAAAAAAAAAGAAAAGCTGTCGGCATTAAATGACCTATTGAGGTTGATATGCCGTAAAACAAAATAAACCAAATCGTATTCCATCGACGAGAAGTGAGTTCCACTTAAACAGCTTCTTCCTGCGAACTACTGCTCCGTGGAACTGACTCCCAAGAGGATGTTTCCCCGTTCACTAAAATCTTAACCTGTTCAAGTCTAGAGCCAACTCTTATCTTCCCCTCCTATCCAGAACTCTCTACATTGAGTGGCCTTCAGGCCTTGTACATTGTGAACCTTACTGTAAGAAGAAAAAGAAAAAAGAAATTTCGTCAACATTTTGTTTCTTTCAAATAACTGCTCTAGAAAACAGGTTTTTAATTGCCCTTTTTATTTATTTTTAATATTTGCAATACTCAAAATATAACATAAGCGGTCGTTAATCCTTCGTTCACGTAGGCGTCCAAGGCTTTGTTGCTCGCTGAAAAAAAAAAACTAAACAAATAAACAAGCTGCTTTGAAATCCTAGACGCTTACAAACTACGTATATGACATGACCTTATCTCCCATTGCTTTTTTTAAAAATTTATTTTCACTGTTTTTTTGTTTTTTTTGATTTTAGGTGTGTGGGGTGAGTATGCTAATCTTTTGTTCCCTACCTCTTATAAGTCCTACGTCTTTAATCTGCATAAAGTACTTTCTTCCATACGTTTTTTCATCCAGCAAACTTAATCCCAGTCAATTTAGGCCAAGTGTCAGATATTATATTTAGTTTTTACGCTTACCTCCTCTCTCCATCTCTATCTCTCTCTTAACCCCTCCCTCCCTCCACCTCTCACACACACTCTCTCTCTCTCTCTCTCTCTCTCTCTCTTTCCTTTCTAAAGCAACTCTGGTCAGGGTTGATACACACAGCATATGCGTACATATCCTGTAGAGGGCGGAAAGAAAGCACGATTCATTGGGTACACGTATGTATTTCTTTTTCTATTTTAGTTTGTAAATAATAAAATACTGCGTGCGCATGCGCGTGCATGTGCATATGTACAATTGCACTCTTTCTTTCTTTTTCGAAATTTCTGGGACACATAATGAGGAAAGAGGGCTTGAAAAATTTGACACTCACAGGACATTGAAATCAAGGACTATATAGAAAAACAGAAAGTAACCTACCTACTGAGCTTGTGTAAATGAATGGCAGAACAGAGACTGACATGAACAGTAACGATACAAGGATTACTTAGAGTTATCCGTCCTGGGTATGACGTTAAACTACATCCGCGTCCTGGTTAAGACGACAGACTACGTCCGACAGCAAGGCCTCTGATGAGGAGGTTTTGTGGAGCGTAGAACTACTTCTTAATTGCTGATGTCCCCAGGTCCACCCTGAGCTGGGATGGTACATCCTGTCAGGGTTCCAGCTATGAGCAAATAGTTAACCCCTAAACTGGAATCAAAACACTATGAAAGTGTAAAAATAGGTTTTTATATAAGAAATACTTTTTTGTAAAAAATTATTACCAGAAATACATTACCAGTAATACATTTTTGAAAAAAAAAAAAATATTACCAGCAATATATTTTTGGAAAAAAAAATATGACCAGCAATGAAAATTTTGTCGGCATGAAATAATCCATTGAGGTGATATGGTGTGAAACAAAACAAACCAAACCAAACCAAACTTACAGTTACAAAGAATAGAAAGTTGGGGAGAGCCATGATCGCTGTTTTGGGAAGACACGAACCATACAGCAAAAATGAAATGTATGTCAATATGTTGATTATTTTGATAAATTAGTTCATTCTTTTTTATTACTTTTCTTAAAAAATCAAAAATTTTATTTACTTCATAATTTTCAGGATCAAAATCTCAAAACTAAATTTACGCATGGATTTCCAAATATTTAAAATTAATTTTAAAATTTGAAAGCAGAAGACAATTAACTTAGAATGTATTTTAAAAAAATAGAAGGGAAATTGTTAACACACACAAATATAGTTTTTAAAATGTTCTATATATATGGGGGAAAGAATCGGGGTTTATTTTATAGATATAAACTGGATGGATATAGAACCCTCCATGTAACTGGCACTTTCATGCCTTAATCACTCATCTCTCTCTCTCTCTCTCTCTATATATATATATATATATATATATATATATATATGTGTGTGTGTGTGTGTGTGTAGAGAGAGAGGGGGGGGAGGGAGAGGAGAGGCAGGCATTAATGGAGGAATGGATAGCGGCTTGGTTGGATTGAAGAATCGGAGAGCCGATTTCGAATTCTAGTCGAATCCATTACATTCCCTAACGTGCTAATACCCTTGGGAAAGGTGTGAATCCTCTTCTTTTCCCTCCAGCTATGGGTAAATAGCAGGATAGACCGGGTTCTATAGCCTTGGATGGCAACTGGTCTAGGAGAAGGACAACTCAGAATTCAAAACCTGCGGAGGGTCGTTTGGGGACCCTGTGCACCTAGTGCACCAGGTCTCTGTATTCGGCCCTTCAAAAAGTGTGGATGTTTCTGCACGAAACTTTCACCATTATAATCAAAATCTCATGTGCTGTTGTGGAGCTGTTCTTCTAGAAAGAAAATTCGGATTGCCAACACACAAACAAACAGAATGTCTCATATCGAGAATATTCCACATTGAACATGAAGAAAAAATTAATTATTTTTAATAATATGTAAAAAATCTCCACTTTCACCTGAAGACGGTTTGCGAGACCAGACCAGAAACACGTGTCGTGAAATTATGTAAAACAAAGTATAATATTTTTTCTCAATAAATCCACATTACAACCAAAAAACGTTTGCGGCACCCTCTTCTTTTTATATATATATATATATATATATATATATATATATATATATATATATATGCCCCCATTCTCGATCTTGGTAAGCTAAAAACAGGGACACTTGCAATTGGCCATCAGGAGGTGACGTGGGGGAAAAAAAACGCTATCAGCATTTCGTTCGGCCAAACAGAATTTGGTATGTGTCCCCTGTCCCCTGTCGCCTGTCAGCTTGCTTGATTCTCTTTGTAAGTAATCGTTCAATTTCAAACTCTTCTCTTCCTATATTACTTACATTATTCGGACTATTGTCCACATCTTTGTCGCCATATTTATTAGAACGTTTCGGCCGTTGTACACTCCGGCCTTCTTTAGGTGGTTGGAATGTTGAACTAAACCCTTTATTTCGCTCACTGGGGTAAACTGTTCTAATTCCACGTGCCATGTTTAATGGATGTCAGTTATCAGTTACCTCCTGTTAATTCCCCTCTCCAAGTTATCTACCGCCTTAAACAGGTATTGAACTCATACTCTTTGGGTCTTGACACTGGATCTAACTAACGCCTTTGTCATGTGTCCAGCGGGCGAAGTAAAGGGTTCAGTTCGATATTTAGAGTAGGCACGGTGGAGTAATGGATAGCGGCTTGGATTGAGGAATCAGAGAGCCAAGTTCAAATTCCATTCAATCCATTACATTCACTTACGTGCTAATAACTTTGGGAAAGGTGTGAATCCACTTCTTCTCCCTCCAGCTATGGGTAAATAGCAGGACAGACTGGGTTCTATAGCCTTGGATGGCAACTGGTCTAGGAGAAGGAAAACTCTGAATTCAAAACCCGCGGAGAGTTGTTTGGGGACCTTGTGGCACGTAGTGCACCAGGTCTCTGTAATCGGCCCTTCAAAAAGTGTGGTTGGTCCTGCACGAAACCTTCACCACTATAATCAAATCTCATGTGCTGTTGTCGGGCTGTCGGTTTCCTGGGAACTGATTTGAAGCCTATATATGCGGGTTTGGGGACCGCTTGTGAATTTCAAATTCCCATGAAACTCCAATATTGGAGCCGGCTCAACCCACCCCGGGTGAATGCCAAGACAAAGAAAACAGTTCGACATTTCAGCCACCTGAATAAGGCCGGAGCGTACAACGGCCGAAACTTTCTAATAAATATGGCGGCAAAGATGAGGACAATAGTCCGTATGATGTAAATAATGTACATAATATCTCTTCTCTTCCTGTTCATTTTATTTATTTATTTATTTTATTTCTTTATTTTCGACTACTGTTACTAATTCTCTTAACTTTGAATAAGGTTTTTTGATGCCGATGCGAATTTTAACTTCCTCCCTCTCATTTATTTAAATTCTTATTTTAAGTTCTTTGAATATGAATTCCTCGAAATAATCATGCTAGCAATGGAAAGTTAACTCAGTCGCGTGTATCGGGCATGTTGTGGTTTTAGTCTTTCCTCCCTCCCGCCAAAGTGTATGTTGGCACTAAGTTGAAACTTTATATATACACAATTTTTTTTTCTGCGTGTGTGTTTGTGACTAATAGGAGTAGATATGTTTGCCTATCGCTCGGTCAATACTAATCCCCTTTCTCTTGAACAGGTATAGAGGCTCATCCCCTGTTTCCTGTTTAGGAAGGAGTTCCCGGTTCATTTCCTTTTCTCTGGCCTATGTATTGGTACCGTTGTGAATCCCTTATGATATGTGTAGTCTGTAGCAACGTCTCTCCATACTGAGGGTACCGGGTTGACAGTTCTCTGGTTGCTGTTCCCGACTGGTAGTTATGAGCCCTAACTCTTGTATAGCGTCTTGAGCGGCTGCTCTGATCAACAGTTGCATAACATCGGGGTGCTTGTAGTGCCATGTTATGCATGGAATGGTGTCCCTGCACACACCTCCGATGGGCAACCCGAAGGCCACATTATGTTGCAGTCTGCACCAGCTCATTTTTGCCCATGTCGCATATGATGACCGTTAAGTACTATTATTTTAGACTTTCTCACCTTCATTACCCAACATTACCCACTATGACTATAATCAATCAAAGAAGTAAACCTAAACCAAATTTTAAAGAAAAACACCTAAACCTTTTAACATTTCTTTTTCCAACATCCGTGGCATTCGGACCAATTTCTGCAGTGTGGAATCGTTCATGTTTGAGAAGTATCCTGATATACTAGCTCTCTGCAAGACCAAACTTAATTCGTCAATCCCCTCCTCTGACTTCTCGATTCCCTGTTACCTTCCTCTCCTTAGAAAGGACTCTATGACCCACATGCATGGCCCGGGAGTTTACGCACGAGTCCATCTCCCACTGGCTAGGGAAATCTCTCTTGAATCTCCAGACCATTCGTATATGTATCTCCGTTTATCTTTCCTCGGTTCAGTAAGCTATCACTTCTTTCTCTATCGCTCTCCATCCTCTCAATCTCTCACACAATTGGTTGACTTTCCTATGCGTTTCCCTAGTAACCATGATGGTAAGGCTTCCCATCTTGATCTCTGTTTTACTCCCATCACCGAGTTTTGTCTTGCCATGCGTCTCTGCCCTCTTGGCAACTCTGATCATATCGTCGTGTTTGTTAATATCTTCTTCTACTCCTTCCCAGTAAAGAACCTTCTACCAACGAGCAGATTGGGATTCGTTCCGTGATTTCCTTCATGATGCCCACCCCCCCTGGAATACTGTTTTTAACCTTCCTGTCCAAAAATGTGGGTTTTGAGGTCTCATCCTGGGTAAAAGTTGGAATCGAGGCTTTCATCCCTGCGAGTAAATATAAATTGAAATTGCGTTCATCCCCTTGGTTCTCAGATGCTTGCTCAGCAGCTATTGCCCACAGGAATCACTACTTCCGTCAGTACTGTAGAGACATGTCTGATTGCAACAGACTTCCCTTTGTCACTGCCCGTATCGAGTGCAAGCATGTCCTCAATGAAGCAAAGTTACTCTTCGCCGAAAGAATGAAACAACGTATTGCGTCTCGCAAGTTTGCTTCAAAAGATTATTGGCGGCTCTGCAAAAACGTGCTGAACAATATCAAACCACAATACCCTCTTTATTCAACCAATTTGAGGTCAGGACCTCCTCAGCTATTAAGGCTGCTAATCTCGAAAGGACCTCCAATCTGTGGTTGACTGGGGCAGGAAATGGCTTGTAAACTTTATGATATAATGGAATATGCATACACCTGAGTTCCCCCTCACTGGAATATGATTGACTGGTGTCCGTCATAAATACAGATGGACGTGTAGGTACGACAGAGTTTAAGTCTATGACGACGCCATTGGCTATCCTATTGGTCTATACCTATTACCTCCGACTACGACGATTACTGCTACCTTGTACTACTTGGTTACAGTATCCAAAACCACTTAGCTACTTCGATCAAATATATCCCTTTCCGGGACATATCACTTTAATGCCTCCAAAACGAAACTGCTCTCCTTTACAAACCACAGAGAACCCTCACAGCCTCCCATCAGAATGGCTGATTCCCGACTCCTCGAGATCGACTCCTTGCGCCTGCTTGATACATTAAATCAATAGCTTCATCTACCACAAGGAAAGTTGGTCTTATGTGTCGTGCCAGAAAGTTTTCTCGTCTGAATCTATCCTTCAACCCTATAAATCAACCATCCTTCTGGAATATTGCTGTCATATATGGACTGGTGCTCCTGCTGTACGCCTCGAGGTCCTCGACAAAATCCAAAGACGAATATGCAATATGTCCTGATCTGACATCTAAACTAGAATCACAGTCCCACAGACGTGCCGTGGCTTCCTTCTGTTTGTTCTACAAATATTTTCACAGCAACTCTACCGACGACCTACTTTCGCTGGTTCCTGGACAGCATGGATTTAAACGAGCTACCAGGCTGGCATCTCGGTCCCACCTTTTAACTGATAAAACGGGTAAGTGTAACCGTCTCTTCTACTCAAACAGCTTCTTCTCTGACACTTCCTGTTGGTGGAACTCCCTTCACCTTACTTTCTTTCACGATAACTATAATCTTCAAATATTCAAGTGTAGTGTCAATCGACATCTGACACCCTGAGTTTGTTCACAGTCCTTCTCTGTATCCTTTCCTAAAACACGCCTCTTTACTCTTGTTCTCAGTCCACTGCAACCCCTTGCGTGCTAGTGGCACTCCCGTCCTGCTTGGGGTGAATTGCTTTAATATATATGTGTGTGTGCGTGTGTGTGTATATAACGCGTTTAACAGGTTTGACATACCGGTCTTTTTCACAAGTTAAAAGAATGAATTTTAAAATTGTTTCAGTCTTTCTTATGAAATTGCAAAATGAATGTTGTCTGAATGTCCACTCTTCTAAATCATTTTGTACTAATGCAGGTGTCACGTGGGGTTCTATTCTTGTTTATATATATATATATATATATATATAAGTTTATATATATATATATATATATATATATATATATATATATATATATATATATATATATATATGAGATAGAGAGAGCGAGAGAGAGAGAAATTAGATCTTCTTTTTTTGTGATCCAACAATTTTTTACACATTTCTTCGAACGTTATTATAGTGGATATTCATATTTGAAATGCACGCCCCACTTTATTTTTTAGTCGGACACACTGTGTATTACTTTCTATTCGACTGCGTATTCAAGAAATCTTAATAAAGAAAATACAAAAGGATCTGCGGTCCTTATAACATCAGGACAACCTTCAAAAGCGTAAACCCAATAGAATAATGTTTGAAGGTATATATATATATATATATATATATATACGTCAAATATAAACCAGTGGAGTTCAGTTTATATTACAATGAATCATTGAACCGACCAAGCATGAAATAAATACAAAACAAAAAGTAGGTTAGTAAAGTTAATGATATAAAATTATATAAATTATTGATATAAATTATATATATATATATATATATATATATATATATATATATATATATTCGTTATATATTATATAAATTATTGATATAAATTTTATATATATATATATATTTATATCAATAAAATTTATATATATATATATATATTATATATATATATATATATATTATATATTATATAAATTATTGATATAAATTATATATATATATATATATATATATATATATATATATATAATGAATCATTCATACAAAATGTATTAGTAAAGTTAATGATATAGAATGGCGAAATCCTTTCGCAAACAAAATTTTAAAGGTTGATTATACTACAAATCACTCGATGAATGTTATGATCCTTGTTTTTTAAAATTATAAACTGTATAAGGTCATTCGCCAGTACTTTTCAACTGTCGGCTTTTTCAGACGGAAGAATAAAGACTCAAACTCCTGCTCGTTGTGTAACAATAAAGGAAGAAAATGTTTATTTTCATGAACAAAAAATGGTATAAAGATATACACAATTACGAGAGAAAGAAAAGGTAGAAGAAAATTCCTTTAACTCTAAAGGAAGAAAAAATGTTCATAAAAAAGAAAAGATTTGCTCAAAATATTTTTCTGGGCACCTCAAAGGTTCCTTAAGCAAGTTCAAGTAGTTTGTTGAACGGTTAAAAGTAAAACAATCACAGATTTGTTCAGAGTTCTTGTATAGGAGGAAACTGTCAGACGATATGAATTTCGTAGTTGAGTGAGTTCGTAGTTCGGCGACAGAAATCTTTTAGATGCAAGGAAGCAGATCTCAATTGGTTTTTAGTAGTGTGCCTGCCTAATAGGCAGATCTTTGTTGAAACTCGTTCAGAAGTTGACTGGTGTTCTCTGTCTCCGACCTGATGTTATCACGGACGGTTGTAGAGTACTCACTTCCGAAGAGGCAAAGATTCTCCGTATATATGGAGATCAAAAGGCTCATAAATATCAGGGATTTTCCCTCCAAAAATTGCTATACAAATATCCTAGCCCTTTCATTTGTTAGAAAATATATTGTTATCCCTGATAAGAACAAGGCTTTTGGAGACGGCAATTGTCCGACAAGCTGCGAGCGCCTCCCCCAGACTTCATGACACCAAGGACCGGATAATGATGTTCAAACTCTTTTTCATATTTTCCAGCTCTCTCGTTCATCATCTCTGATAAGGAAAAAGGCTTTGAGAGCCGGATTTGAAAGGAGGGGTAAAAAAAGTTGGGATGAGGATTAGAAAAGAGGCTACAATGTGAACCTGTAGTATATTTTAGTCGTGGTCCTCAAATTAAATTCTAATACTATCGGTTATTCTTTTAGCCATTGTCAAGGGCGATTTTTATTTTTTATTTTTAACTGAATCTGTGAGGTTTATTTTATGTATGTGTCTGAAGTTATAGGAAACATTATGGCCGTGTTGGTATATAATAAAACCATTTTGTCTATATAACCATTCATTTAGATTAGTCGAGATGTTTGCAGCATCATATCCCATCCTAGACAGCAATTAAGAAAATAGGAAGATATTTAAAAATGGTGGTTTTAGTAATGAAAGATTTTTCAACAATTTACGGTTGTTTATCTAAATTTTATCAATAAAGTAAAAATAATATTTGGAAAATTTCGATAGTTACTTTTGGAAACAATTTGTGGAGAGACTTTTCAGTGTACATAGAAAAATTTAAATAATGTGGAATAAACTTGAAATTTTTATATCAAAATCCAACATTTTCCATGGGCAAAATTAGACTTAAAAATGTAATGTTTATCATTCATTTTTAAACTCTAAATTACTTCAGTCTTGGAAATTTCTAATTATTATAATTAGAAATCTGCACATTTGGTGATTATTTATTATTTTTTAATTACTTAATTACAATTTATTTTATATTTATGATATGTATTATTAATTATTATCATAATAATTAATTGATAAAAGTTTGTTAGCATGAATGTTGTTAACGTCTCAATTATTATTATTATTATTATATTTTCTTGTGTACTCATTTCTTTCCGGGTCCCGACGAGAGACCTAAGGTCAGAAATTGCATCATGACATTTTCCACTGACCATTTTTTGAAAAAAATTCCTATGATCACACATTTTACAATAAAACTCTTCGTAAGCTGCGAGTACAATTTTTATTACTACTACTACTTTGCAACTTGGTAAAACTAAAAGTAGTAGTCATTTTGGGTTGTGATTAGATGTTAAACAACTTGGATGAATTATCTACATAGTTTCTTCTCTTCCAAAATAAGGCAAATACTGTAGGCTTCTGCGTATAAGCAAAGACACATGGATGGATTTTTAGATGGATACGAATTAAATTAATCGTGTATAAATTTAATTTTTATTTTGTGTACGTTTTTTTAATCGGGGACTGTTTATTAAGACGTCTTTCCTTATACACCGTCGGTGTATTATAACAACGTGTCTATTCCTTTTTTTGTTTGATCTCTGTGTGTGTGTGTGCGTGTTCTTTTTTTTTAACGAAAGGTATGTAATCATTGGGGTGAAACTACTTGGGACGTGGCACTTTGACAAACAACGTCTTTAAATTTTTCTACAGTCCATACCTTTAACCACATCACGAATACAAAAAGTGCATAAAATATGTAAGTACTTTATACGACTTAACAGGATGTTTTCATTTAAGAATACACGATAATTAAAAAAAAACTTTAAATTTGTTTTTTATTGTGCGTGATTTTAATCAAACGAGATATTTTTTTAATTGTTAAACAATTAGAATATGCTTAAGACATTTTTTTACATTTTATTTTCGTTTATATTACTATTACATTTAATTAATTAATCATTTATTTAACATTTTCTTTTAATTCTTACTGCCGACCGGTGAAAATATGTACTTAAAAAAAACTAAGCATTATGAATAAATTTATTCAATAATTTAATATGTCATGACAATATAAATGATCCTGTTTTTTATCTAGTAGTACATCTGAAAGATAAAAATAATTCGATGAATAAAAATAATATCACGATAAAAATAATTCGATGTAAAAATAAACGACTTTTTGTCGTAAAACTTTCTGAAGACAGGCACACATTTTCTCCCGCGTGTTTAAAAAAAAAAAAAAAAAACTTTTTCTCAACCGAATGACTCTGTAATCTGAAAACTTTGCTAAATAAATGTTTTTCATTATTGTTTATGAATTTTCTGTGTAATGTTATTTTGATGGATTTTTTTTTCTATTTTAAAACACATGCAGACACGTCACTTAATATTTTTTTTTAATACAAAGCCTAAAAATTTCAAAAAAAGGATTTGTTGATTAATAAAAAAAAATAAAAAAAAGTTCTTACCTCACGTGGCAAATGCAGCCTCCCTAGGTATTGAATTTATTTTTCGTAAATTTAGTACCCTTTGTTTATTAAAAATGTTTTTTTTATTGTTTTAGTTTTTTGTTTTTTTTTACGTACGTCCCTTCATGATGTAGGCGCTCCACAATTTCCTTTTAAATCTGAATTCAGTTGTCGGCTTGATTGTTTCTCGGGAAAAGATAGTGGTTTCCCGTTGCCTTCATAGAGCTATTCTACTGGTTGGTAAAAAAAAAAAAAGCCAAGTATCTTAACGATCGTTGTTTGCCAGGGGATATGCTTTTTTTCCCCAATGGTACAGCAGTTGAATTTGAACACTGCTCGCCGGTTCGCCGAATCCATTTTCCGCGCACTTAACTGTTCGTCCTCCTCCTCATACATCTTGAGCTTTCCTTCTTCTTTGATGTAGCTTGTCCTTACAGGACGTGGGCGATCATGGCTCTCCACAATTTTCCTGTACTTTATAGCTCTTAGTAAATTTTATCTTTTCATTATAAAGTCTGTTCTGATAGCCTAACGCACAAGAAGACACAAGCTAATTAGGTAAGTTAAGATGTTTTCCACTGAACCTCTTGCCTTCAGTATGTCCTGTAAGTGTCAAATTTTCTAAGCCTTCTTTCCTCATTATGTGCACTAGAAATTTCAACTCTCTATTTCTAAATATCCTTTTTGTTTCTGTAACACAAGAGAAAATGGCTTACCTCCTGGTAGAAAGTGTATTCGAATGTGTCTAGCATTGTAAAGTATCCCAAAAAGAAAATGGCACTTTTATGAGTCATTATGAAACGATAGATCTCAAAGTTAGGTTCATCTCACAAGACTATTTTTTGCACCTATGTAAATTTGACTTGTCATTCAATCTACAAAAAGTGCTTCATGAGGCGATATAACAGTGCGATTTTGGTTAGCGAACAGGAGACACGTGTGGTGGATTGTTTGGCTTGCACCCATTTGGTGAATGAAACGGAGGGTATTTTATTCCAAGCACGACAAAACTGATTATGCACTAACTTAGTGTGCCTTCTCAGTCTAATATTTCTACAGATATGAATTGTAATGTTTATATAGTCAGTTGCTAAATCTGCTGTTAAGAAAATTAGTATACTGTCATGCTAAATAATTTTTTCACCCAAATCTGTCTTGCATATTTACAAGTTTACCATTTGTTCGTGCATTAAATATTGTTGCAACATCTGGTTTGGTACTTTTGTGATGTATTTGTAGAAAACAAAACTAAATTGCTCTTTTTTAATCATCTTAGAAAACACTTTTCCAGGATGGCTAATGGTAATGTGGCGGACATGAGACAGAATTTGGGACGAGCACAACTGGTCGCGACTTGCCTTGTCCCTGCCAAAAAAGAGCCCGTATTTGCTTAGCATGTAAAGCTACTGCAGTTGAAATGAGGGAGAGAAAAAAGCACTTACCGCTCTGCCGTAATCCATCCTCGACCAGATAACATAAAGATATTTATTGTACAAAGTACAAATTTGGCACAAGGCCGGGGGAAAGGGGAAAAGGCTGGTCATCTCTTGTCTTAACTTTAAACTTAGCTAGCCACAATCACTGACCCAAACATACAAACAATGTTCCTTTCACCAAAACAACACATCCATTACGGGATTCTTACTACATCCACCAAAATGCCTCAGAGTCTCTATGGAGTTCTAACTAGTCCCCATATATACAACACATGTGTCTGTGGGGAGGGGAATAAAATAACAATCTAAAAAACCCCAATGAATATTTACAATGAATACAAAACTATATACAAGAAACTAAACAAAAATTTTTTTTAGTAGTAAAACCCCCACAGCCCTAACTGTGGAGACATCAGTTAACTGGACGAAAACAATGCGGGACTTAAAACAGTTAATATAAAACATTCATACCATCCATGCACTCACTACAAACACGCACTCAATCAAACACAACAACCAATACGAAAGACATACAACGAAGCGAAAGGCGACCCGCACCACCAGAGAACTGATACCCCTAACCACCTAACGATGGGAGGGATGGGGAATTAAACAAAAGGAAAAAAAATAGGGCCAGAAAAAAAAAAAAAGGGGGCCAATGAGCATACACACCCTAGCTAAGTTAACATGAAAAAAAAGAAAAAACTAACTAAAACAAAACTGACCTAAACTAACCTATACAAGGGAGGGGTAGCCAATGTTCACCCCAGCGATCCCAAAATTCTTAATGCCTAACCGCATCAAAATGCCACTCCAAGTCAGCACCTTTCACTCTGCAGAAGAAGACTCACCCACCTTTAAGCAAATTCCAATGGATGGAGTCCTTTCCGTCCTGATCTTGACTTTAAGCTGATGCTTAAAGAACAAGATCAGTTGGGAAGAGGAAAACCAAAATTCCTTCTGTGAGCCGTCCATATCTAAGATAACACCCAGTTACAGGAACACATAGTGCTCAGCCTTAGTCAACGGTGGTACTATATTGCTACAGACGGAACTGGCCTCGGGGACAAAGAACTTTCCACGCAGCATGCTAACCATGATATCTTCAATAAACTTGCACAGATTACGACACTACAATGAAAGAAGGACCTATGGTCTCCACCTCCCCACTGCAGCGACGCAGTTTGGCGACTTAGCCAAACCCGGAAGGATCGAATCACCAGCCAGGTGAGCGGCGCCTCGATTAGTGAGACACTTCAACCCGGGCGCCAAGGCCAATGATTTCTGAGGTGACCGAGCCTCGCCTACCAAATCATCTCGGCGTTCCCCCTAACTAACACCTGATATAATGCCTTACGAGACAACAGCCGAATGGATAAACCAGGGCAATCCAAAAAATTATAAAAGAGCCCTTGTGCCGGAGGAGCCCCTCCTCACACAACACATTTCTCAAGATGGAAAATGTTTCGGGCGTCTTCCTTCCAGAATTTCATCCAGTTGCATACACATCCGGTCTAGATAAGTAATGCGACCCAACGCAAGGCACCCCCAGACCGCCATCAGAGGGATGGAGGTAACAGATTTCACTGGATGGCAGCCTTGCCTCCCCACAAGAAGGAGAACAAGAACAAAACGCCAATAAAATGTCAGACGGAGTGGAAGCACAGAAAGTCCTTAAAGGAGAATCAGATGTGCGAGGTACATACTTCCCCTCCCCTAGGAAAGACCAACTTCCAAAAACTGTTTCTCGCAGATCCGACCAATTCATTTCCAACTGGAGGTGCACCGAACCAGACGCCGAGGACCGGCCCGTCCGTCCAGAGGAAAGATCCGGGAAGAAAACTCCTTCCACTAACCCAACCGCAAGCCAACAGACTTATCGCGGTTGATCTTCCCCTCCACCGCCTCATAACCCTTGATTTCTTTGCTGACTTCGATCCAGGAAACACCAGAACCAAAACGTCATCAGCATAGGCGAGTTGGCCGGTGGTAGCACCAGGTAAGGAAATTCCAAGGACGGATTCGTGTTCAACTTAGAGGAAAGGTTCCAACGCAAGAACGTTCAGCAATGGAGACAGCGGACAGCCCTGACGAATGGAGCGAGACAACATGAAAGGTTTCGATCTTACCCATTCACTTCTACCAGCGCACCGGGGACGATGCAGCAGTCGGATCCAAGGGCCGAAACCGGCGGCCGAAAGAACAGCAACCAGATAACATAAAAGAATGAGGGGACTGGCATCATTTTTATGCAATAACATGCAATGCATTATGGGACATGGACGCAATGAATTATGGGATCACAGGAAGACTCAAGGGATTATTACATGAACAACTATAAAAACAACTACTTTTTTTCCGAAGTCGGGGAGTTCTTCGAGGGCGTTCACGGTTGACGGCAAGAACGGGCAGTTAGTGTGATTTGGAGACAGAACTCAAGAAGGAACGACTCAAGTTTGAAATACCAGCTGGGAGAGCTTGAATTTACTCGATTCTGGTTACTGTTTTTCTTCATTATTCAGGTAATCTTCAGGAGAGTAAGTGTAACACAAGAAAAATGGCTTACCACCTGGTAGCACTTCCAAAAAGAAGAAACACTATCCCAGGGGGGGGGGAAGTCCTGTCAAGTAAACAGGCAGACCCTGGAACATGATCCCTCATCCCAAAAGTGAGCACTCCTAAGACCGTTTTTAAAACTTCTTCCATGGGCGGGCAGCCAGTGGAAGACCTTTGGAACTTTCCTAAGGCCACACTAGTGATTATGTGGATCCATAACCCAGGGAAGGATTTGAAAGTATGGAACCATCTTTCTGAGGTGAGCGGCACCTTTCCAGAAATCTGTATGGTGGAAATGGATAAACCAAATTTTAAAAAATTACAAAAGTTTTGTGCAGGGAGGGCCCCAGTTATTCTCCATCTTTCATTGTATAGGATCCTAAAACTTATGTATCCCACGGTCATTGGCGACATTTTCATGGATGATAGCATGATAACAGGACAATCCGTCAGAGTCCTTTCATCCTCTGTGACTAGGGGAACCAACTTGAAAAATGTTTCTCAAGATAGCAAGTTTGAATGCAAGGGGCTTGAGGGATCAGAGTAAGGCTGCCCGCCTGCTTCATGATTTTCTGTCCTTCATCGTAGATGTGGCTGTGATCCAGGAAACACACTTTGTTTGTGAGGTTGATGCTCATGTTCTGTCTAGAGACTATATCATCTATTCAGCAAATGGGGACTAGCTAGCTAAATGTGTTTCCTTGCTGGTTAAATATACCCTGGATGCAGGGGTGGATCTTGTCCATGTCGATGCAAGGGGCCGGTTGGTTGTGACCAACATTTCCATGAACAATAGTTTGTTTCAGGTCATTGTGGTTTATGCACCCAATGATCAAAGGGAGTGTCTCGTTTTTCTGTTACCTAGGGCCTTTCCTGGTTGATTCTTTGTGCTTAGTATTAGTTGGAGAACTAGAATGCCATCTTGGACCCCAACAGACAGGGGTTGGGGAGCTAGCTGGAGGTTGGGTGATCATAGCCTGGTTGATCTGATTGCCAAGTTTGGTCTCATCAATAGATACTGGATTGATCACCCTGGGCAGATGTGGATGTGGACACTTAAGTGGCCATCTACCCAGCTATCTGGATAGAATGTTAGTGAGAAGGGCCGATATGGTCCTGCTAGATTGTCCCATGTTCCACTGGTTAGGCTATTTGGACTATAGACTCGTTTGTGCTTGGATGGTGTTAGATGATAGGTCTAGAAAGGCTGGACATTGGAAGTCCAATCTGTCTTTACTGGACAGGCAGGATTTCCAGCAACAGCTAATTAGGTTAGTGCAACAGGAACTAGTAGGGGCGTTTATTGGGAATATCTGGTGGGAGAGGCTTAAGGATAGGATTAGGACTTTCACCACCGAATATAGCCAGTGGCTTGTGCTAGATAAGACTAAAAAGGTGAAGACTCTCAAGGATTGTCTGTTCCAGTTGGAGGCTAGGCGAGAATTTCCTAGGTAGGCTCTGGAGCACATGACTAGCGAGTACTACCAGGGCCAGGTAATTAGACATAGGTTAAACAAGATGTCTAACAAAGCCATGAACATGGGTGGAGAATTGCCAAGGAAGAGATCTGTCATGAGGTCAAGACACTGAGGAGGTGTACTCTGAGGTCATCTGATAACATGTGCAAGGCATTTCAGCAGCATTTTGAGAGCCAGTTTAACAAGGAGCCTGGTCTCTGTGATGAAGAGTTTCACAGAGATTTGGCTGACTTTCTTTGGCTTTCACCGACTGAAGTGGCTAACTGTGAGGGTGAGATCATAGAAGGCAGTCTACTTGGCATTGAAGAGAGTCAGCAGTGGCAAGTCTCTGGGTCTTGATGGTTTACCATATGAATTGTACTTGATGTTGTCACACATCTTGCCAATTTTGACTATCATATTCAACAACTGGTTTTGGCAGGGATCCATCCCCAATTGGATCACCAGGTGTGTGATCACAGTGTTGAAAAAGGGCAAGGATGGTTGGTGGCAATTAAATGATTACAGGCCCATACTTCTGCTAAACACTGAGTTAAAGATTTTGGCCAAGATCCTGATGATCATTTGTAATCAGTTGCCAAGATTTGTGCAGTGAAAGACCGAACAATTCAGAGCAACCCACATCTTATCCGCATGATCTTGGAGGGTGTAAAAGACAACAAGCAAGCCATGCTGATCAATTTGGATCAGTCTAAGGCATTTGACAGGGTCGATCATTAGTTCCTGGCTGCTGTTCTGCAGGCTGCCAGATTCAAATCCAACTTCTGCAGGTGGATTAGTCTTCTGTATCATTGGTCAGTTTATCTAAGTTGCCTACTGTTGCGCTATTTTATGCTTTGGCAATGGAGCCTCTCCTTCGCCAGCTGAAGGGCACATGCAGTCTGGCCCTACAGGGAATTGCTGTCCCTGGTAGGGCTTGAACTAGGGTTTCTACATATACCAATGATATCGTGCTGTCGTGATACTGAGATGTTACAGAAGGCACTTGAATTGTGTGAAACAGTCACGGGGGCAGGGGAGGGGGGCAAGATTAACTGTAGCATGTCTTCTGTTTGTTGTTAGGAGCTTAGAAGTGGGTCGTCTTTCTAGGGCCCTTTGGTTGGACTTATGGACCCATCCACATTCTTGGAGTGTGGTTTGAAGAACTGGTCAGAAGTACAAGCAAAGGTTGAAGGATCGGTTGGGACTTGGAGGTTGTCTTTGAAGGGTACGGCTGAAGTGTGTGCCACTTATGCCTTTCCTCTCATCCTTTACCAGTTGTCTGTACTTCCTTTTTGCAAGGACCATAGGAATGCAGTCAAGCACTTGGGTGGTCGCAAGCAGAATGCCCATAAAGAAGCCTGTATCCAGCATCTGTGTCATGGGGGGCTGGGATTGCCACACTTGGTGAGTCATCAGCATACCTTGAGGTTGGCTTTCCTTCGCCACATTTTGACAGTAGATTTAGTTTTGGCAGGTAGTGTTAAGAACACCTTCCCTAATCTTACCATCACTCCTCCCATTTCCTGGGCTAAGCACTGTCATAGGTCCAGGAAACTGTCGACTTTCTTCAACGAGTGTTGAGTGGCTTTGAAGGTCTTTCCTTGGTCCACTGAGCTTTCATGGGCTTGAATGGTCTTGTATCGTGAATTAGTGGAGGGGGTCACTAAGGATCCACTCTGTAGGCAGCTCGGCTTGTTGGTGAGTGACTTGTGCTCTTTCTGGTCTTGGGCGCCAGCGGTGAATTATCTCAGTAACCCTGAGTTTTCACTTACCTGTCGATTGATTCGAAATGTTATCTCTCAATGAAACATTATTCAGATAGGGCTGAGCAGATTTGCTTGACTTGTCATCAGTGTGACCTTGGTTTCACTCCCCTTCTACCATTGTCCTCAGGTGTTCCCTTTCTGGGACTATGTCGGCGAGTTGATGAATCATGTCACTCCCAATAATCTCATGCTTCTTGATCTTGCATACATGTGCGATAGTGTATTCTGGGGAGAAACAAATGGTGTTTCTGATGCTGCTAGCTGTGGTAAGAATAGTGATCTGGATGGCGCGCATGGAGGGAATCTTGCGATATAAATCATATTCTCATCAGGCTTTGGTTGGATTTTTTCAGCATTTGCTGAAGGTGAAGATCAGAACTGATAGAAAGTGTTTGGTGTCAACAGATTTCAGCAAAAGGTGGGTGAAAGTAGTGATCTTGGTTCATGTGAAAGGGGCTAACTTTGAATTCCTTTTATAAGTCCTCTTGATCCCAATGGGCAATTTCCTATGACCCCTCTTCTCTGGTTAAGTTAAGCACTATTTGTTTTCCTAGTTAATGTGAATAAGTGTTACTCCTGGCCTGTTCCAGTCATTCTTTTTTTTTTTTTTATGATCCATGTCAAGATTCCCAAAATCCCCAGTTTGCTTTTGTCCCCCTTTTTCACGTCTCGGCTGGGTCAAAATTTGATTTTCCCATTCCGTCATTTATTTTTACCCTTCCCTCTTCAACAATGAGTGCACCTCTTGATTCTGCCTATCGGCAGAATACAGTAGCCGCTCCTATTATTGTGAGGGGTGGACAGGCTCTACTAACATCAGTTTTGTTTTAGTTTGTTTTGTTACAAACTTTTGTTAATTTATTGGGTTTATCTCCTCCTTGCCGCATTGCATGTTTGATTAAATTTTTATGTTTTAGAGATATTATGAATTTTTAATACCATGGATTGTTTTGTAGGACTTAATGGTGAAGGATGAGTTATTCTGGTAAATGGAGAAATTGTATTGGATGAATGGGTTATGCTCATGATTAACTAGGATACTTAGTAATGACCAGCCTCATCCCTTTTGTCCTTGTGCCACAATTATTGCAATTTTACAATAATAAATAAAGTGAGTTTTGGGTAATAAACAAGAGACGTGTGGTGGGTTGTTTGGCTTGCATGGCACTGTTTAGCGAATGAAATAAATTAAGTTAATTTTATTCCAAGCATGACAAAATTGATTACAGTTTCAATTTTCCCCAAATATTTTGTTGTTGCTAATATATTCAGCCCATGGTATTCTCAGCATCTTTCTGTAGAACCACATTTCTGTTGCTTCAAATCTTTCTCTTCATCTGTGATGAGATTGTTCAGCTTTTATTGCTATATAAGAGGACTGATATTACATAACAGTACAGTACTCTTTCTAATGAAAATTTTGTTTCTTTATACATTGTTTAGCTTTTGGAAAGCATCTTTCTCAAACCCAGTGTACCTTTGGATTTCTATGTTGCATTTTCCATCCTCTGTTACAATACTTCCCAGATATTTTAATTTTATACTTGGTTGATTTTGTTATCTCCAATTTGTAATTTACATGTTGGGCTGTTTCTTTTGCTGGCAACCATATGTTCTTATTTCTTACATTTGATTTTTAGTCCTTTCTTCTCACATCCCTTCACTATCTTTTGTAGGAGTTCCTGTTGTTTCCTTTCTATATCTACTGTCAATAATGTCATCTGCATATCTAATATTGCTAAGATTGTGGCCACCAATAATGAATCCTGGTAGGACTTCTAATTATCTCAGGATTGCTTCACTGTTAAGGTTGAATAAGTCTGGTGAGAAGACACATCCTTGTCTCATGCCATTTTCTATTTTCATGTACCTATTTAATTCATTTTCTATCCGTATGCAATTGGTTTACTCGGTATAAGTTCTGGATGATTCTAATATCCTTTCCCAAATAAATCAAGTTGTCCTAGCATTTCCATCAGTTCTTTGTCACCTACTTTATCAAACGATTTTACATCATTATAAAAATATGACTATCATATATAAAAACCCTAATCCAGTGTCTGAGTCCATATTCAACAAAATATCGTACTGAAAAGTCAAATGAAGACATTTTGAAAACCGATCCATGCAGTAATACTATTCTGAAAAGGTAATAAAATTCCTATTAATTACCATACGTCAAAAATGGTTTGCAACATTTTGTTTTATTTGCTACTTTATGTAAATGTTTAAGTTGGAATTTTTTTCTTTTTCTTAGACACTTTTTTTTTTTAAATCATTTCACCCCAAGCAAAGTGGGAATGTCACGAGTACACAGTGGGTTACACAGAGTGAAAGTGAAAGAAAAAACTGGATATAGTGGGAACTGAGGAAAGGATAAAAGATGAACAGGATTCGAGAAGATAGATGACGATTGACATTGCATTTAAATTTTTGAAGATTGCAGTTTTCAAGGAAGCAAGTGAATGGAAGGGAGTTCTACTGGCAGGATGTTCGAGAAAAGAAACTTTGAGTAGAAGTGGCAGTTTCATTTAACTATTTCAACAGTAAAACGGTGGGACCTAGATGCCAATCTAGTAGCATTCTTAAATTCATTGAGTCAAAGGATCAGAGAAAAATATTCAGCAGAGCAGTTGCCATGAAAATATTTATAGAAAAGACAGAGAGAAGCCAAATCACATTTGTGAGAAAGTGACTGATGTCGAGTTGCCAAGTCAGCATTGATTACTTGGGATTTTTATCATGCGGACTTGATGTCTTCATTTCACTGAATTTAAAAAATAAAATGATTAAACTTACAAAACTTTAACTTCAAGAAAAACAAAATCAATCTTGGTCACATTTGGGTAAGAATGGCTCATCGATTCAAACCACTTAGTCATTGATTAGTTTAACACTGAAATCCATTACTTCTTTAAGCTACATTAAAGGTTGTCATTGTGAAAACTGTTGAAAATTTGTTTCTATGAAATAAAAAAAAAAAGTTTAATTTTTAAATATTTTTACTAATATTTTATTAATTTACAGACCACTTTTCACACTAGTAACAGACTCTTCTTAAAATATATTCAAGGATCTTATTAAAATAGATATATTTTAAAAAAATTTTTTAATCCTTTTACTCCAAGCAAAGTGGGAATGCCATTAGCACGCAGGGGTCTACAGAGAGTGAAAGTGAGAGAAAATACTGAGAAAAGGGAGGAGGGAGGAAAGAACAAAAGATGAATGGGATTCAAGAAGATAGACGATGGTGATTGTCGTTGCATTTAGACTTTTAAAGATTGTATTTATCAGGTAAGCAAGTAAATGGTAGGGATTTCCACAGGCGGGAAGTGTGAGAAAAAAAACAGTTGGAGTAAAAGTGGCAGTTGTATCTAGCTATTTCAACATTAGACAGGACCTAAATGCTAATCTAGTAGCACACTTAAATTAATTAAAGTCAGGTCACCAGGGAAAAATGCTCATCAGAGCAGTTGGCATAAATATATTTGTAGAAAAGACAAAGGAAAGCCACGCCATGTCAGTGAGAAAGTGACTGAATTCTAACTAGTCTGTGATTAAAATGTACTGTGTCCCTTCAAGATGTCAGCGATCATGGTTCTCCACAATTTCCAATCCTTTATAGTTCTTAGCAATGTTTGTCTTTTTAAAATCCCTCACATTCCTTTTGAGTGCCAAATTCTCCAAACCCTCTTTATATTTACCCCAGAAATTTCAAGTATCTCTACCTTTCTAAGTATAAATGACCTTTTTGTTTCCATTATTTACATTATTCAGACCATTGTCCTCATTTTTGTCGCTATATTTATTACGACGTTTCAGCCATTATATGCTCCAGCTTTCATCAGGTGGTTGGAATGTCGAACTGAACCTTTTATTTCCCTCACCGAGGTAGACTGTTCTGGTTCCACGTGCCATGTTTAATGGATGTCAGCTATCAGTTATCTCCTGTTAATTTTCCTCTGAAGGTTCTCCACTGCCTTAACCGGGTATTGAACTCGCACTCTTTGGATCCTGTCACTGGATCAAACTAATGCCTTTATCCACTGTGCCATAGACAGATACTTTTTCTTTCCATTTTTTTAAAACTTCTTTGCTCACATATTCCATCCATGATATCCTCAGCATCCTCCTGTAGAGCAACATTTCAGTTGCCTTGAGTATGTGAGGAAAATGTCCTGCATTCACTACCATATAAGAGGATTAATATTAACTGTTCAGCACTCTTTTCTATCTTTCTGTTGAACTTTTCCTGTTTCTTAATACTTTGCTTTGCAAGGCATCTTTTGCTCTTCCAATTCACCTTTGGATTTGTGTCACATTTTCTGTCATCTGTTAAAATGATTCCCAGATATTTAATCCTCTGTACTTGGTTGATTTTGGTTTAGTTGATAGTGGATGCAATAAAGTTTCTTTGTACAACAAAATATAAGAATTGAATACACAAACAATTATATACAATTAGCAACTGTTATTTTATTGCCTTAGCTAACTGAATAAAAAAAATTCAAAGAATCTTGGAATAAAGCTGTGTTTGTAAATATGTCTTTTTTTGTACAGACATGTGTGTAAAGTTTCCATGAAATCATGAGAAAATTACATTTACAGAAGAGATCTTTGTTGATTTTCAGGCATACCGCCATATCATGTTGAAAACCCCGTTCTCATCCAATCATAAAGTGATAATTAGAATTGTAATAAAACCTAAATATATGAAAGGGAATTGATACATTTTCTTTGTTCTTGAAAATTGATTTATTTATTAGATTGTTTATTAGAATCGTTGGCAAAACGTCAACTAATTACCAAGGGATTCAAACTGTAGATTTGAGTGGCTATCGTTAAATATAAATAAATGAATGGCAGAGCTGTCCAACAAACAGATTTGATAAAGTTTGCAATAACAAAAAAAAGAAAAAAACGGGAAAAAATAATATAAAGGAAGCAAACAATATATGCAAGGAAAATTAACAGTAATATGCCAAAAAGTTTGCAGATTAAGAATTGGAGTTGACACATAAGAGCAAATTCAGATAAGCAAACATAGGATTTTCTGACTTCAAAGCAGAACTGCCCAACAAACAGATTTGACAAAGTTTGCAATAAACAATTACAATAACAATGAAGAGAAAAGAACAGGGCAAAAGATAATATAAAGCAAGCAAACAATATATACAAAGCAAATTAACAGTAGTATGGCAAAAGTTCACAAACTAAGAATTGGGTTTGACACGTGCAAATTCGGATGAACAAAATGCAGCATTCTGACTTCAAAGCATGACAGACCAGGACTGTGCCAGATGACACTGAGAACTGGCCTATTTTATTTGCCAGGAAGAAATCCCAGCATGCATTTGTGTGCTTCTGCCTATAAATTAGGGAGAGGGAAATATTTTTCAATCATTCCAAGCAATATTTGAACCAATAGAAACTTTATAAAATGTTAAATAATAAAGATTTCCTTATAGTTATTCACATTTTTTAATCATTTTGTAAATGTTTATAAATTTATTAATAAGAAATTGTTTTCATATTTATTTCTTTATAAGTTGGTAAATGATAAATATTGCATTGTATTAGTTTTAATTATATTAGTTTTTAGAATGTTGTAAATATAAAATTATTCTTGTAGATAAACAATCTAATAAATAATGCTGTGTAGTAATTTTGTTGCCAAGAGCAAAAACCAAATGTTAGGTTTTATTACAATTGTAGTGATCACTTTTTAGAATAATAAACCTTGCTGAAGAGTGAAGATAGTTAAAATAAAAGCTGCATCATGGGAAAAAAATGTCTTAAACACTTCGTTTTTTTGGATGTACAAAGGTCAATGTTTGCAAATAATATATGTCTCATTAACTTTAAAAATTATCAAAATACTATTTTGTTTTATTTTTTTCACAATGAAGTTCACTTGGTGCTAGGCTCAGGAGCCAGTCGAGGTAGAGCAAAAGAACAGGTAGAGGCTTGCGAAATTTTGTCTGTGAGAAGGGGTTATTTTTATTGTCAAACTAATAAAATAAAAATCTGTTGTATTAGCCTGTATGTATTTATGGAAACTGATATGTTGGAAATTGGAAATATGAAAATAATTTTGCTTTTTCTATTTTAAACTAATATTTTAATAACAGTCGACCATGACAGAAGTCGAAAATAAGGTGATTATTGTAACGGGAGGTACAGGTCTTGTTGGACAAGCCATACAAACAGTTGTTGATAAGGAAGAAAAACACCCAAATGAAAAATGGATCTTTCTCTCCTCCAAAGATGCCAATCTTTTGTAGGTATTTTTGTCATATTTGATTAATAATAACCATATTTTTATGACTATTAATTCATTTATAACGACCCTAAAAAAAAGTTTGTGTAATATTAAGAAAGTGTTAAAAGTTAATGATTTTGAAGCATAATGGTAATTTGCTTTTGTAATACTGAGTTATTAAAAAAAAAACAGTAAATTGCTTATAGACTTTTTGTCTAGAAAATTCCATTTTAAAATTAAAAAGATTTTAATCAATTACTTGTAAAGTTTTATTTTATATTATCTTTATATATTTATTTTTAAAAAAAATTATTTCAAAATTTGTCCCACTATATGTAAATTTTTATTGTACTGTTTGTAAAATATTTTATTTTAAAATTGTAAAAATATATGTGAAAATTTCTAGTTACTCCTGCTTTACTTCTTTTCTGTTGTATTCACAAAAATTCATTTTTTAATGCCAAATTGAAACCAGTAAAACCATTATTTACCTTCTTTTGTTATCTTAGCTTGCAAGAGAAATATAATTTCAAATGATTAGATACTTAGAAATATCTCTTTACACAATTTCTTTTTAACGATAAAATGATGGTTTTTTGTGAATCCTAATTTTGTTAAAATAATTTTAAAAATATAAACTACACTTCTCTTTTTTGTTTATTGAAAAATTTCATTTTCTGAAGTCTTTCTATCAAAACTTTTGTCCCTTTCAAACTCTTGAATTAAAAACAAAACCTGTTCATATTTGTAATTCATTTTTTAAAGAGATGCACAGCAGACAGAAGCAGTATTTGAAAAATATCAACCAACACATGTTATTCACTTGGCAGCTATGGTTGGAGGACTGTTTAGAAATCTGAAATATAACTTTTTTGTAAGTCTTTTTTTTCCTCTGTGTAATTTTTTTCCATGTTTATCAAAGATTTACTTGTGTGTGTATATATATATATATATATATATATATATATATATATATATATATATATATATATATATATATATATATATATATTATATATATATATATATATATATATATATATATATATATATATATATATATATATATATATATATATATATATATATATATATATATATATATATATATATATATATATATATATATATATATATATATATATATATATATATATATATATATATATATATATATATATATATATATATACACATATATATATATATAATATATATATATATATATATATATATATGTATGATGGACTCTCCCATTGGTTTCGAAGTATGAGGATTTGACAACTTAACCAATTGATTCAGTTATGAAATTTTGTGGGATAATCTTAAGTGGCACTTAAGACCCACTAGTGATTTACAAAGGAGGCCACATATGGAGCAAGAGTAGGATGAGATCACTGTTAGATTGGCTGACCTTTTAGATCTTGAAGACGATTCAGACAGAAAAATTGAAAACTACTAAGTCCGCTAAAACACATTGATCTCCTCTCTATTCTCTCCTAGGCTAAGTGCTCAAAGGTGTTATGAAGTATATTAACAGCTGACAAGTTGCTCTTCAGCTGGTCTTTGGATCTTAGGCATGGGTGTCCTACATTCCTATAGCCCTGATTTAACTGGCTGTTCATTAGAATCTTGGGTATCCTGTCATCAGATATTCTCAAGACATGACCAGTCCACCGTAACTGAGACTGTATGAAGAAAGTCTTGATTCCTCCAATATTACACGTGTTAAACAGGTCTACATTAGATGTCCTATCTTGAAGGCTAACTCCAAAAATGGCACACAGCTGTTATGGAAAACATCCAGCTGGCATATATCGTGCCTGTATGGAGTACATGACTCTGAGGTCATACAAAAAGATGGCAAGGACAACAGCTCTTTAAACCTGAATTTTCATATCCAGTCAAATATTCCACTCAATCCACAAGCGAAAGTTAAGTTTGCTGAAAGCACTGGTAGCCTTAGCAATCCAATGCATGATTTCATCATCTAAAGATCCACTGTAGTTGACTTTGCTACCAAGATAGGTGAAAGACTTTACATAGCTCAGGGCTTTGTCTTCTACTTTCAATAGTCTCTCTGGAAATTTTTGTTTCTCACCACAGAATTGCTTTGGAGTAGGACAAGGTTGGTGCACTACTTCAGTTTTCTTTATGCTAAGTGTAAGACCAAAGGCTTTACATGCAGCAGAGAAACAATTTATTAAATGTTGGGCCTCCTCAAAGGATGTCACAACAAGAGCAGCATCATCAGCAAACAACAAATCACAGATAATTTGTGTACAAAGGTGGGTCTTGGGTTTGAAGCGCTGATCATTGAAGAGTCCACCAGTTGTTCAAAACTGCAACTTGATGCTGCTCTCTGTGTCTTTGAATGCATATTTCAGCATCACTGAGAAGGAAAGAGCAAAAAGGACAGGGGCCATGACACACCCTTGCTTGGTGCCGTTTGTGACATCAAACAATTCTGACATCATACCATCAGACACGACATTAGCTTTCATTCCTTCTTGAAAAGAGATGATCACCTTTAGCATGTTTTCTGGGATGTCAAGTTTCCTCAAGAATTGCCAAAGAGCCTCTCAATTCACAGTCAAAGGCCTTCGTCAAGTCCAAAAGCACCATTTACAACTGTTTTTTTTTTCGTAAACCTTCTCTGCAACTTGACGAAAAGAAAATATCATGTCAATGGTGCCATGACCCGACCGAAAACCATACTGCGATTCACAATAGATGTTGTCAACAAAGTGTATAATGATTCTGTTTAGAATCAGCCTAGCTAGGATTTTGCCTGCAATTGAAAGGATTGATATCCTCCAATGATTATCACAGACAAACGTGAAACCCTTGTTTTTGTAGAGGTGTTTGATATAGGTGTCTTTATAATCCTGTGGGACACAGCCTGCCTTCCATATCGCCACAAAAAAGAGATGCAACTTTTCCACCAACTTTTTGCCACCATGGTTATACACTTCGGGTTGAATAGGATCCTTAGGAGTAGGTGATTTTCCAGATGAGATTTGCTTGATGGAGTCACTTACCTCTTGATAGGTAGGTTCAAAAGATAACTCCAGAATTTCTGGATTTTGCACGATTGATGTGATGGCTTCCTCAACAGTAACTGAAGTGTTTAACGCAGTTTCAAAATGCTCTTTCCAGCGATCCAAAATTTCTGACTTACCTGTCAAGAGAGTTTCACCATCTGCTGTGGAAATTGGAGCAACACCACTTTTCTGAGGACTGAAAATGCTCTTGAGGCCAGCATAGAAAGCCTTTACATCCTTTCTATCTGAAGCTTCTTGGAGTTTGTTGGCCTTTTCAGACCACCAACACTCTTTCATGGCTCTGTGAGCTCATTGAACCTGACATTTACACTTCTTGTAAGTGATCTTCTTAGCAGACAAGTTCTTCTCTCAGTCTATGCTTTATGCGTTTTAAGAGTGCATTTCATCTGTAAATGATCTATAAGCTGCTGAACCTCTGTATTATTTACTTGTGTGTGTGTATGTGTGTATATATATATATATATATATATATATATATATATATATATATATGGTGTTGAATAAACACAAATGCGCCTGAACAAGGGTCTGCAATAGGAATTGGCTAGCCGCCCTAGCCAATGTCCTGTGAGATGTGCATGCTCGTTATTCCCCTGATTATCTTATTGTTAGCTTACTTTTCATTCCAAATGAAAGCTCTTTGTATTCAATTGATTTCATTCCTTTATATGCACATCCTACTTTATGTAATGAGTGCCAATAAAGAAAGGGTTCCTTGTTACTATAAAATGGTTAAAAGAGATTTATAAAAGTGACATGCAAAGTTTCTTATTAGTTAGATCTAGTTGCATACTGTATAGAACATTCTAAATAAATCTAAATATTGAATTTAGGCGATTTCAAAAGCATGTATTTGAAACAATTCTCTGAACATACATAAAATAATATGCAGTTTTGTGTATAAATGATTGTAGATAAAATCTATTCCTAATTAAAGATTGATAGTGAATATAATGAAAAGATGGAATTTTTTTTCCAGTTATCTCTGAAATTTCAATAGAAACTACGAATTTGTATATAAGGAATTTGTGATGATAAAATCTGAAGAAAGAATAGCAATTACCAAAGTAAAGATGAACAAAGTAACAGGATCAGATGCGATTTTCTTACAACCTTAGATGCCTTTAAGATTGATAAGCTTACTGAACTGATAATTAAAATATACAATAGTGGTGAAATACTGAAAGATTTAAGTAGATCAATTTTCATAGTATTACCAAAGAAATAAGCTTTGAACAAATATGTGCTTTATCAAATGATCAACTTGTTGAACCAGGTAACAAAAATAATAATTAGGTTTTTAATTTTTATGAAAATAAATGAAAAACAATATGATGTACAAAATGCTGAAGCAAAAGTACTTCATTGTCAAAATGAACAAGAGATGTGTATCATACCTGAATTACATAGAAAACACAAAAGCATTTGGTAAAGTACATGAAAAACATATCAGCAAATCTTAATCTACATGGAAAGGATATACAAAAATCTGCAATCTGCATTGGGAACAAATGGCTTGTATGCAAAAAGCCAGCAAAATAAGTGAAAACACTGGCATATGTGAGAGATATGATTTCTCGCCTGATTAATTTAACCTGTACAGCGAGAGGATTCTCTATGAGATTAGAAGACTTAGCAGGATTTATTATTGGTGGACATGGCCTTAACAATATGTCCTATACAGTCAATACTGTGTTGATGGCAGATTCAGAAGGAAAGAACTATCTGATAAGATAGTCAAGGAAAACAATTTTTCTTGCCAGAATACATTTACCAATTTGGTCATGGGAGACCATCCTTGTAAAATGAAGTTCACTTACCTATTTAAGGAAACCCGTTTCTAGGCTACCTTACACATTTATAAGTCTACTATTTGTCCAGGCATTGAATATTGCTGTCAGATCTGGTTGGACATTGTCCTGGTGGAAGATGTTATCCTTCCTATTGGCTAATTCCGAAAGCTGCTTGGTCAATGAATGCCAAATGTTTCCTTGTAGGGAAATGGTTATTATTGCCGTTACTGTTCTTCAGAATTTAGTATAAAAGTATATTGTATACTTATTAATTTAATAAAGTGTTGATATCGGTATTGCCTGCCTACTTTACAGTGTTGTATTATTAACTTTCTAATAATGATTATTAATGAAGCATTTCTAACAAGATTTTATTGTTTTTTTCCAGAGAAATAATATCCTAATCAATGATAATGTATTACATACTGCCTACAAATTTAAAGTGAAGAAAGTAATTTCCTGTTTATCTACTTGTATTTTTCCTGATAAGACAACTTATCCAATTAATGAGACTATGGTAAGTTTTCACATTCTTTTTGCAAAGATCTTGATGCTTTTATGAAATGTTTCTTATGTCTGTTTTTTTTAGCATTCATCTACATTGCCTAAAAATCCTAAACTTTTGAACCATTAGTCACTTTTATGGTGCCAAAGTTTTGCCTTTACCAATTCATGTTTTATTTAAATTTGTAATGTTCATAAAAATAGTTTACTGAAAGGATCTTCATTTTTCACAAAATGTGTGTGAATTAAAGTTCTAAAAAAATTTGAAACTATTTTGTTAGCATGGCATCATAAAATAAGTTAGTGGAGTTAGATCAGATATTAAGTTTTAAAGATTGCTAATTCTATATTCTTTTTAATTGAACCTCTCATAAAATGTTTATTTTTTTTTTTTTAGATCTGTTATATGACTGGAAACCTTTTTTGTTTTGATTTTAAATACACAATTGTTTTTGCTAATGACCTGAAATTATTTTCTGGAATGAAATTGACAGACTGTTTCTATATATAAAAGTTTACCATTCAGCCATACTTTGAATATAGCTGTGACATATGGCTTGGTGCTCCTGCTATATATTTAGGGATTCTTGATAAAATCCAAAGAATCAGCAATATTATTGGCATTTCAGCTTCAGTTACTTTCCCAGCATCATAAAGTTGCTTCCCTGTGCCTTTTCTGTAAATACTTTCATCTGGTGTCTAGCACTGTACGATACTGGCAACAAGGTCTTATCAATTCATAATTGAATAAGCTAGATGTAACCGTAAGTTCTGTGTTAAGTTTCTTTTCAGTCATTATCTACTGTCTTCCTGATTTCCCCTCTGTTGTTCTCGCTCCTTAATAATGTCTCTGTTTTCTAATTCTTTCACACCCATTAACCCACTGTGTCTTGCTTGGAGTGAATTTGATTAAAAAAAAAAAAAACTTATATGAAAAAATGTTAATATTTCAAAAGAAAAAAAAAATCTGTAAATTAATTTTCTGATTTATTTTTTAAAATCAATGGCCATAATGATTTTAGAAAAACGATATAGCTCAGCTCAAAAGCATTGTCAATGATTAACAAAAACATAAAATAAATAAAAAAAGTCAGATTGAGTCATCTGTTTAGTTCTCCTTTTCAGCAAGTTGACCTGAAGCCCCCCCCCCCGCTTCCCAATCACACCACCACAGACGTTATGCATAATTGTAATTAGGTAAAAATATGAGGTTGACTGTTTTATTGCAAAAATCTATAAATTTTCAAATTTGCCTTTTTTTTTTTCTTTTTTTTTTTAACTACAATTCTTGAAAAACATATTTATTTCATTTTTGATCTAGAAGATGTAGGCATCCGTTTATCTTGCGAGATGAGAAGGTGTCATCCTGTTTGATCAAAATTCAGTCTTTTGGTGGTGAGACTAAAGTGACCTCTCCCAGACACAGGCTTGGGCAATTACTTATGGAGACCAAACGCTGCTCAGACTAGATGGCTCCCCTCATGATCATACTGACAAGACCCAAAGGAATACAGAGCATTACATTTGGGGGCAGCTTGACTGAAGGAGTTGTCAGATAGTTGTCTGTTTTGACAGCCAACTACCTTCAGGGCTCCACTCCAGGTTTTCTGTCTGGATTAACTCCCGTAGCCTTTCGGATATGATCAAAATGTACTGACTAAATAAAATAACTGTAATACATTTATATTATAAACAGTGAATGTGTTTTGTGTCTGAAGTTCTTTAAAATACTTCTTTTTTTTTATTGTTTAGATTTTCAAATTGTTTCATTTTAAAGAGGTGGTAAAGCATGATACTAGACAAATTTATATCTCTGTCTAATAAAATTGGTTTAATACTTGAACTATACAGGAGATTTAAATTTCATGGTCTTGTTAAACTTAAGTAATATGTGTAAATCCTTTCTAGTCAGGACATGGACAATCAGAATACAGATATAGTATCGATTAGATTGAATAAGCCTGTAATTGTTTTGCATTCTGAGAGATTATCTCTCAGTTACAATATATTTACTGATGTATTATTTTAACTTACTATTGTTCTCTTTTATTTCCTATCCAACAGTTTCAATAAAAAGAGATTGTAAAAATTTGTTTCTTGATTCCAATTACACCTTACATTTCAGTCAATTCTCGGATAGAGCAATTAAAAAGACATCATTCTTGTATCTAATCTGCCAAGACCTTGTTCTCATTTGTTTTATATTTTTATATATTTTTCATTTCTGTCTGATTTTCTGGGATGGAGAGTTGTTGTTGTTATTATTATTATCATCATCATTATAATAATAATAATATTTTTATTTTCTTTGATTTCTGGCGTTTACACATTTCTTTCCGAGTCCCGCTCAGTGACCTAAGGTTAGAAATGGCGTCATGACACTTTCCACTGACAAAAAAAAAAAGTTTAATTACATAGATAAAGCCCTTCGTAAGGTGTGGTCTGTACTTGGCAGAACAATTTTTTGTATCTCCTTGAGGCATGGACTTCCAGGAGTCCCTTCAATTAGTCTACTGCAATCTTTTCCAACCAGTCCTAGGGCTCCAACTACAACAGGGATTGTTGATGTTCCCATATGCCACATTTTCGAGATTTCTATTTCAAGGTCCTTGTATTTTGACAACTTTTTGAATATCTTCAAAGATACATTGCAGTCAGCAGGGACTGCCATATCAATAAGGAGGCACCGTTTTTGTTTGTGGTCTTTAATAACAATATCTGGCCGGTTGGCCTTGATTGTTCTGTCAGTGTGTATTGTGTAGTCCCATAGAATTGTAACAGGTCCTATCTCCGTAACCGGGTCTGGGTGGTGTTCATACCAGTTTCTTTCAGTTTCCTTCCCGTAGAAGTTGCAGATTTTGGCCCACTCTGTCATGTCGGGTTTTGTTATTTTTATTACTTACACTATTTGCATTCAGACTCTTGTAAATCATTATTTTATGAAAGTGTTTCACTTCCCATAAAGAAAATATTAAACTGAAAATTGATTAACTGATATTTAACTTTTTCATAATCTCATGAAATTAATTATGATTATTGTAGGTACATGATGGCCCACCTCATGATTCAAATTTTGGCTATGCCTATGCAAAGCGTATGATTGATATTCAGAACAGGTAAGTTTTTGCTGAAACGTTCTCAGCCTGACCAAGAAGACCCCCACCACTCATACACACAAACACACTAAATTCTGATATTTAGTCATTTGCATAGATTTTGGGAAGGGGGTCAGTCCAAAAGCTTTACACCACCCTTTTATAAAAGAAAAAGTTTAATAAAAAACAAAACACTGGTTACCATATAATGTTTACAATGTGTAGTGCTATGAATTATGCATAGCACATTATGGTTTATTATTAAAATTTTCTCTAAATTTCTAATGTTAATTTTTTTTTTTTAATTCACTTGATACAGTATAATTTGAACAATTTTTTTTTTTAACATAAATTATAAATTTTAATATCTAAAATTTTCTTAATAAACTATGATTTCAGTACAGATCAATTTAGCAACCTACAATTTAACAACAAAAGTGTAACTGCCTATTCATGAAACATAATTTTAAATTATATGAAAATCACACCCAAAATATATTAAACTCAATTACTAATTAAGAAAATTATAAAATAACTAACAGTACATATGAAAATGTCACGGTTTTTCTATTTGAATTCCCTGATGAAATATAATTCTTAAACTCCTTGCAAGTTCCATGACTATTAAATACCAGAGGAAATTGTCCTATTTCATCATTAAATATTTAGACTAAACATCTTTAGCATCATTAGCAAAATCTTTAGCAATCACAATCAAAAATATGAACTCAGGTCATTATTTAAAGAAGTAAGAGGGTACAAATGAAAAGTTTCAAAATTGACAAGGCTTTCCATTTCATTGAAGCAGACATTAAATACATGAAAGCATTCTCACCTCCTCTATCTTCTCTTTCTTTTTTCTTTTTCTTCTGGTCTTCCATTCTTTTCTTGTTATCATATATGCTTTCTTTTTCTTACTAAAATCAAACATCATTCCTGATTTATCCTTTTCATATGTCTTTCCTTGCAATAAAAATGGAATGGTCCATTAATTACCTGAAGCAATGGCACAGTGTAATGCACATGCTAACAAACTTACTAACAAAGGAACAAAATGAATTATAATATGATCATGGCTATATATATATATATATATATATATAATATGTATGTGTGTGTGTGCATAGCAGACACTTTCTCAGACACATTTGTGTTTGTTCAACACACAGAAAGCCCACATGCAGTTCATACTGCAGCTAAACTGAGTGTATCTTAGTTACAGTTTCTGGGAGAGAGTGCATTATCTAGTATGTTCCACAGCCTGAACAAGGCCAGCACGCTCAGACCCTCAGTCCCGATGACTTGTGACTTTCTGCTAACACAACCACCAATAGCTCCCCAAGGGTTCCATCTACCCAATTTCACTCACATGGCTTGGATAAACCTGTGGCATAGTTTTCAGACACTTTCCAAAGATCCTGCATGCTGGAATCGCCACATCCAGACTGATAACATCAAGAAGTTACCTTCCTGACAAATCCACCATGGTGAGATTCGGACCTGGGTTTCATGGTCAGAAAGCGAACATTCTAACCATTCAGTCATTTTTTTGTTTGTGTGTGTGTATATATATATATATATATATATATATATATACACACACACACACATATATGTATATATATATATATATATATATATATATGATTTTATGTAGGATAATGTTTTGTGAATTATTCATAAAGTGATCTTCAGTTACCTCCCTTTTTTTCTTTTTTTTTTTTTTTTTTTATCACCCTGCTTCTTCAGTAGATAAGTGTTCCCGTCTCTCCACAGATTCTTTTTTTTGTTATCAGTGAATTGCTACAATTTCTTGGGAATGGCAGTGGTGTAATTTTCTGTTGCGCTCTCCGAGATTTAGAATGCAAACTTCTCTGTTTTGATTGACTGCTACCCAAGGTTAAAATGGATTGATACTTTTTCTTTAGGCATTAATGCAATAATAAACAAAACTGA
Source organism: Acanthosepion pharaonis (assembly GCA_903632075.3). Classification (NCBI taxonomy): domain Eukaryota; kingdom Metazoa; phylum Mollusca; class Cephalopoda; order Sepiida; family Sepiidae; genus Acanthosepion; species Acanthosepion pharaonis. The sequence goes on along the minus strand of CAHIKZ030004332.1, from coordinate 4,317,695 downwards.
CTAGGCCAGTATTTGAACTCTACTCATTTATTTCACTTTCAGCACTAATAACAGTTACACTAATCATACGTGTTTCACTTGAGGCTATAAAAATATCAGTTCATCATTATGCCTTCCATAATTTAAAATATATAGATTATTATTTTGTGTGTTGGATTTAGTTTTCAGGTACTAAGATCTTCATAAGCAACATATTTATTCAGATTTGTCTTCATTCTTTTCTAGGGGTTATCATCAACAATATGGCTTTCATTTTACATCTGTGATCCCCACCAACATCTATGGGCCTCATGATAACTTTAATCTTGAAGATGCTCACGTTCTTCCAGGTCTCATACATAAAACCTATTTGGCTGAAAGTAAGTAATTGGCTTTGGTTGTTTTAACATTTGAAACTGTAACAAATGTTCTTTAAAGTCTTTTTAAACTCTTACTAGAACATGCTGACATGTTGAAATTCTTACAGTATTCAGTATTGTTGAAGTTATCATTAACATTTTCTGTCAAGATTTACAAACTCTACATTTTATTCAATTATGAAACAATGAAATTTGAATTCACAGTTTCATAATTTCTTTAATCCAATTTCATAGGACTTCATGGTAAATAATATTTTTAAGAAAATTTATTTCTTTCCTTTTTAGCTGCCAAAAATAATTTTTTTACGATTTCTTACTCTTGAGCATGCAACATACAACAGACCATACATAAATGTTTCTTTCTGAAGCCAAATTCCAACTTTTTGAAGAGTTTGGCCTTATGATTTGTTTATAGTTCTTGCAAACACAGGGTGAACTGAAAACTGGATTTTTGTATATAAAATTTAAAGAAAAGATATGCAAAAACAATATTGCATTTTTTATAAATAGATTATTAAAATAGTAGGAGCATTTTGTATGTTAAATAATAAAACTTTTAATTTTTCAAAAAAAAAATTAATGAAAATTTATTGTACTAATCTACACACCCTAGTAAAACTGTACTTTGTACACACTTACCTGTTTGCACTTCTTCCCAAAATTTGTTTTTTATCGGTCAATGTATGGCTATCTTAAAGGGTGTGATGGATGGACAGACTTACAGAAATCACAGAATTTTATATATAGATAGATGAATTTCAAAAATGCAATAAAGCAAACTCAGGCTATGAAGAATAGTTGTTCATTATACAGCCAAATGCAAAATCTGTGCACCAATGTCAACAGTGCATAATGCAGGTTTGAAAATGATGGTGATAATCTTTTTGATAATCCTGGGGGACCAACCATTTCAAATAATAATCTCTTGAAGCCAAGACTTAAATATTCTGTAGGTTCAACTTAACTGAATATACCAAATGAATTGGAAAGTCTTTTGTAGTTTCTCCAAGAACTCTAAGAAAATAGATGCAGAGTTTTCAGCAAATGAAACAGCTGAAGGTGTGAAATACATATTAGGTCATCCTGGGTATGATGATAAACTACATCCAGGTCCTGGGTAAGACAATAAACTATGTCCAACAGCAAAGCCTCTGATCAGGAGGATTTGAGGTGCGTGGAACCACCTCTTAATTGCTGGTGTTCCCAGGTCCACCCTGACCCGGGGTGTTAGTACCTGTTAAGGTCCCAGCTATAGGCAAATAGCTATGAAAGTGTAGAAATAGGTTTTAATACCAGAAATACTTTTTTAAAAAAATTATTGCCAGCAATACATTTCTGAAGAAAAAAATATTACCAAAAATAGATTTATGAATGAAAAAAATATTACCAGCAACAAAAATTTTGTTGGCATTAAATAACCCATTGAGGTTGATATGCCTTAAAACAAACCAATCAACCAATCAGAAATAGAATTTTGGAAAAAAATATTACCAACAATGAAAATTTCATCAGTATTAAAAACAAAATAAACTAAACAAAAAATTTATTCTATTTATACAAATCTATCCAAAAATATTGTTTAAATAACCCAGTGAGGTTGATATGCTGTAAAACAAAATAAACCAATCTAAACCAAAGAATACATGTTTTATTCATACAAATCTATCCTAAAAATGTTGTCGACATTAAATAACCTGATGAGGTTGATATGCCGTAAACCAAACCAAACCAAACCAAACATATTAGGTACATCAGAATCAATCAGCTGCAGAAACATAACTATCATGGTAGTATACTAACAGACAATGGAAAATGGAATGCAGAAATCCAAAGGGCTTTTTTTACTTTTTTTTTTTTTTTCAAACAAGGCAATAAAGCCACTTAGACACAAGGAGATACCACATATGAGAGAATATAAAAAAAGAAAACATTATGGAGAGAGAATGATAAAAGAATGGGAATTAAGAAGACAGATATCGATTGACACTGCATTTCAATTGAAGATCAAAATTGACTGGAAAGCTATAAGCTGGAAGAGAGTTCCACAAGAGAGACATGCAATAGAACAAACTGTTAGCATAGAACTTATATTTTGCCATTTTGTCTGTAAAATGATGTGACTTTTTTTTTTCCTCTTTTTTAATCAGCTCACCCGAACCAAGGCCATAATGCCACTAAGACACCAGGGGTTACTAGGAATGAAAGACAATGTAAAGACTTTAGAAGGAACCAGAAACCAAGATCTAAGTGGGATGTAAACCAGACAATAGGCAAACCTATTTCCTGCCGCCAATCTAGTAGTACACTTAAATTCATAAGTAACGGTGCTAAAGAGGAAAGCTCTTCAGAACAATTACGATGAAAATATTTATAAAAAAGGTACAGGGTATATGGGAATAATAAAAGATGATTTCCAGAAACTAAGCAAAATAAAAACAGGAAGATTTTGTTAGAAATGCAGAAAAGAATATTGAACTGCCACGTAAAATTAAATCTGTTCTATAACGGTAAATGCTTGGCATTGTTTACTCAGATGAAGAAACTTGAAACAATAGAGATTTGCTTCTATTAAAAAAAATGCTTAGAATACCATAGACAGAATATGTGAGCAGTGAGGAAGTTTTAAGGAAAAAGAAAAGAGGGTCTAGAGAATACAACACTCATAGGGCATAATGAAAGCAAAAGAAGCAGAAAGAAACTGAGTAATTTAATGAGCTTGTGTGAATTGATGGCAGAACAAAAACGGATGGTGATCATTCAAAATATGCTTAGAGTACTAGAACTTTCACCGATCGTGATGGACGAGTGTTTGGACTCAGACTTCAAGTGGAACTCATACAATGTGATCTATCACCAAAGATGCTGGAAAAATGGTCAGTTCTCTGTATCGCTGCTGACTCCTCCTGGTATTCTCTACCTTTACAAGAACCAGATCAGGCCAAAAATTGGGTACGGCAGGGATATATGGGCCAGAGCTGCCCAGTCTTCACTTTCTTGTCTCAATAGAGCCCCAAAGTGTCTCAGCACCATTGTAGGTAATGAATTATTTTCCACCTTACCCTTTCTCACAGATGAAATGTTGCAAGCCTCTCTCTACTCTAATGATATTTCCATGGAAAGTGCTCAGATAAACTACATTCCTTAGTTCCACAAGTTCTAACCTTTATGGCTAAGATCCACAATACTATGTAGCAAACTATTCTCATTCCCTTCTGAAGAGTAAGCGTTCTCAAAGCAAATTTGTGGCTTTCACCACACAAAAAAAAGAAAATCACTTGTAACACGCCAGGAAAATAACTCACTTAACGCCGTAGCCAAAACTGCCCGAATTTTCCTCCCGAGTCGACAACGCCAACTGCTTTTATCGGCAGAACCTATTTTTTTCCATTAAATCGACAGCCGGGATAGGATGTCCGTAATTTGCATATTAATACACTCTTATAGCGACTCCTCGCACGAACTTGTTTCTTTTTTAAGCTTGGGTTGACGAGGTAAGTCGCTATAAGAGTTTTGCTGACTACTTTTTTTAGCAATCCCTCCCCGCAGAGATCGCACACAAAACATGAACTTTTTCCGGGTACTTGATTATCTCGCTCACTACACTCCCCCTGTCACATAAGTGACACTCATGGGCGAGCCTCTTTATTCTTAAGCTTCTCCGGAGCGGGCAACTGTGGGAGGAGATTGTGTGTTATATTCTGAGGTTTCTTCTGATCTGACAACCTCATGCGCAGAGTCTTCATCATCTGAAGAATGTTCTGAAGATTCTTCTTCTGAGGATTCTTCTGGTCTGACAACCTCACGCACAGAGTCTTCACCATCTGAAGGGGTGCTAGCCCTACCTCCGATGGTAATTATTTGTTCACTTTCTGAGCACTCACTGCTAGTGTCACTTGTTGACGTATCTGTACCTACATAGTGGCGCAAGTCCTTTATGTGTCTTGGTATGCCATCAACCAGCACAGAACGCGAGTTACTTAGTCCAGTGACATGCCCCACCCGGTACCGGGTTGTACACCGCTATGTGGAGATTTCACCCACACGCGATCGCCCAAGTCATACGGCGCTCGTTCGTTTATCCGTTCAGTTGAACGCGTTGCGTCAATGCCTCGTAGCGGACTTTATACTGATAAATCATGTTGGCTGGGCGCGGTTGAGGGCGATACATTATTGTCTCTCGGAGTAACATTGTACCAATACACCGCCTCATTATGGAACACTGCTTCCTAGCAGCGATTCTTTTGATGCTCCGATGACATCGCCGATTATGCCATTCCCTGATGGGACATACGCAGCGAGGCGAAATCTGAGGTGTACTCCCCACGGCCACAAAATCTTTGAATAGTTCACTGCGGAATGCAGTGTCGTTGTCAGTGAGGAGTTCCGTCGGAGGTCCACGTTCAAAGAACAATGACCCCAAGTGGTCAATGACGCTTATGGAATCCTGTCGACGCAGACGCCGCCAAATAGTGAACCGGGTTGGGCCACAATCAATCAGTGTTAAATAGTGATGTCCGTTATAATGGGTGATGTCCATTCCAACACGGTGCCACACCTTGCTTACACTCACTTGTCCTTTTTGCCATTGCACAGGTGCTGGGTCGATGGACTGACACTCCTTGCATTCTCTGACCACTGCCCTGACAGCAGCTTTGGATACGGAGGGATCAATCTGCCTCCACGAAATATAAGGTCCGTTTACACCGGGATGTCCGCTTTGGCAATGCACAGATTTTAGTAAATCTGAGTTATAGTTACTTCGTTGATGTTACACAGACATGTTCTACCGGCTCTACCTCTTTCTTAATAGCGTCAAGCCATTTTTGGGGTACCCTTGTTAAAGTATCGGCCTTGTTCTGCTGTGATCTGACCAGCTGTATGTCTACGGATAAGTGGTATTCACTTACCAACTTTCCCAGTGTGTCTAGCCTCCTTGAATGAGCATCTCGCCGCAGCCTTTGTCGTATCCTAGCCTTCCCGTAAGAGTGTCTGCTATCCACTTATACACGCATGCGGAATCCGTGAATAAATGCAATACCTTTGCATTCCATTGAAGGGCAGCGGTGACTCCCTGATAACGGCGTCTAATTCTGACAGGTTGATATGTTGCGTATCCTTCTCGGGGCGCAACCAACACGCATCTTCCATGACAGTGTCACCTACTTCAAGAGACACTCCTGTTGCAAGGGAGCTCGCGTCGACCAGACGTTAAATTCACATCCGTCAACGCACCATTTACCCGCGTCACGGGGTCGTCTTGACGCACCCCTATAATGACTTCCCCCTATCATGTGTCTAAGGGGGCATCATTGGTTGTGTCATCCCAACCGGAAGTGACAGCAGTCACCCCACGTTTAATAAATGCAGTTGCAATGCGGATCCACCCGCCCACGGAAAATGTCCACCAGCTTTCCACATAACGAAAACACGCTGCGTCGGGTCATGTGTTTGGGAATGTCCGGGAGCTCGCTTCCCGTTTCCAGTAAAGCATGTTGTGCTCCCCCCCAGACCTGCAAGCCGAGCACCCGAGCACCATCCTCCAGTCGTTCTGGGTTTTTACATTCGAGCCCAAAGTCAGCAAGATGCTTTCTCCTGTGAAGCGGGTACTAAGGTTTCGTTGATGTAGATGTCGTCAATGTAGGCTGGCGCCGCAGACGAATTGTCTCATCCTGGGATAGCACAGCATCCACGATGGCTTTCATGATGGCCGGCGCCACATTGAGTCCGAATCCCATTCGGGTTAAGCAGTACCTCATCCCATTAAGAATCACCGCCTGAAATGGCCACAGTGACCCGGTGCACGTGCCTCGCAAGTAGGCCTTTTCAAGGTCAATCACAGAGACATTGGATCCTTAGTTCGCCATTCTCTCAATTTTTGTGCACACACATCAGCATGAGCTGTGTATGTGTCTACATGTTCGTTCAGTTCTCTATAATCTAGTACAGGGCGACCTTTCCCTTGTTCTTTTGTACCACGGCCATCAACGGGATGAGGCCTCTTGGAGGACCAAAGCTCTTCCTCGGGATATGGAGTCAGCCATCCGTTATCCAGCCACACCTGCAATTAGCTGGTATTCTTCCTTGACGCGTTCGGGCACCGAATATTCTGACATTGAAAGCATCGAGATCGAGACGCGTGCCTTTCGCCCCGACCGCTTCGCATTTTCTTCGTTGATAGCGGCAGTCTCTGGCAAAATGATTCGCCCAGAGCACCGATAGCAGGTGGCAACGCCATGGTGACGAATGGCTGGGGTCGGACCTTCTTTGACTTCAATTGGTTGAATAACTGCGCCACTGGTTCATCAGCCTCTTTTTCGTCGATCATGACAGCACGGGCTCTGGTCAACAATTGATTGAGCGTCAGGTCTTCCATTCTGGATGATCTGCGCGAGTATCTGCTTAACATGACTGGGCAATCCAGAAACGAAGGCACATGTCATCCATTCTTCAGGAAGCGGTGCGATTGGAACGGCGAGCTTCTTTAATTCTGCCAAATATACGTCTACTGTCTCGCCAGGTCGCAGACGCCGTGCCTGGAACTGGTCGTAGGCCACGAACCGTCCAGTTCCAAACGCGGTTAGTAGAGCGTGCTTTATTTGCTCAATGTCGCTTTTCTGTTCTTTACTCAGCTGCCTATACACAGCAAGGGCACCGCCATTCAATCGCAGAGGAAGAATCCAATCAATCTTCGATATCTCGCATAATTCGTAGACCAGTTCCACCTTTTCGATCCATTCAACCACAGACTGTCCACTAGTATCACCACTGAATTCGGGATCAGTTTTATATCGAACGGTCTTTCCGCCATCTTCACGAGAGACAAAGTAAATGCCGAAATAGCTTGAAGAGTAAGCGTTCTCAAAGCAAATTTGTGGCTTTCACCACACAAAGAAAGAAAATCACTTGTAACACGTCAGGAAAATAACTCACGAACGCCGTATGCAAAACTGCCCGAATTTTCCTCCCGAGTCGACAACGCCAACTGCTTTTATCGGCAGAACCTATTTTTCCATTAAATCGACAGCCGGGATAGGATGCTCCGTAATTTGCATATTAATACACTCTTATAGCGACTCCTCTGACGAACTTGTTTCTTTTTCGCTTGGGTTGACGAGGTAAGTCGCTATAAGAGTTTTGCTGACTTCTTTTTGGCAATCCCTCCCCGCAGATCGCACACAAAACACGAACTTTTTTCCGGGTACTTGATTATCTCGTTCACTACACCTTCCCAACATCTTTATCCACTGGGCCATGCATCCTTGAATACCCAACCGATAAAGACATTTGTTAAATCCAGTGACTAGACCCAAAGAGTTGTGAGTTCAATACCAGGCGACAGCAGTGGTGTACCAAAAAAATTTGGAGAGTTGAGTTAAAGGGAAATAACTGAGACATCCATAAGATGCATGGCATGTGGAACTAGAACAATCTACCCTCGTTGATGAAATAAAGGGTTCAGTTTGAAATTCCAATTATCTGAAGAATACTAGAGCGTACAACGGACGAAACATTGTGAATATGACAATAAGGATGAGGATAACAGTCAGAGTAATGTAAATAATGCAAGTAAATTTTATGAATTTATAAATAATTAATGAAAAAAATAAAATTTAACATTAAAATAATTTAAATTATTAATTAGTGCTTTTTAATAAAATCTTTTTTAATTACCATAAATTGTCATTAAAAATAAAATCTTTTTAACTAATTTTTATTCTAACTGCCACACGGTCAGATCATTGGTAGCTATACTAGTTTTCTGAACAAGCTTTTTTGGTGAAGAGGGTGACTATAGACACCTAACAGAATTAAAAACCAGACTTGTCAAAGGATAGATGAACATTCTTGTAGGGTTTGCAACCATCTAGCACAATGTTCCAGACCTATTTTTATTGTATAACATCATTGTACTAATATTATTTTCATTATGATACTTAATCTAATTCTTGTTTAAACAATCATCCTGTAGTTGAATCGATAGATGTCCATACCATGTATTGGTTATCAGCATGGAAAGTTGAATCGGCAGGTCAAGTCTGTTGACTTTGCACTAATACCCTTGGAAAAGGCAAAAAATTATCTTCCTCCAAATACATGCTAAATAGCAAGAAAACCTGTACTCATGCCTTGGGTGGTAGGAATTTCACACTCAAGGATGCAAAATGGTCATTAGATGCTTTGGGAAAGGTGGATCAGAAATGGGCCCATTGCCAGGTCTAACCAGTGGTATAGCTGATGTAAAATACATGGTGGGTGGTTGAGATTTTTTCCCCATCCCTGGATGGGAACAGGGACAGACCGTGTTAACTTTGAAATTGATTGCATGTCATTTTACATTTGTTGGGAAGGTGAAGCTCAATGCTGCTACTGCAAAAGTATGGAAGGGCTAAGGGATAAAATTTATTAAACTTATTAAAATTTGAGGAAAATAATAATTGCAAAAATGGTCCACTACAGGTTGCAGCAAAATATACCCACAGGCTTCATGAGGGCCATTTGTTTGCGACCCCTGACCTAGAGAGAAAACTCTAAATTCAAACCCTCATAAATAGCAGTGCAGACTGGGTTCTTTAGCCTTGGCAAGGCAATCAGTCAAGGAGGAAGACAACTCCAAATTCATAACCAGCCCGAAGAGGATTGTTTCTATCTTGTCCTAAACACACCACCAAGCAGACTCTGAACTTCTACCTATCATAATGGTTGGGTCTTCTCTCAAGGAGGCTCCTTGCTTTGAATGTCTATTGGGACTCAAACTCTCCCCAGTCGAAGTGAAACTCATATATCCAATCTATTGCAAAAGATTCTGGAAAAATGGTCAGGTCATTTTACCATTCTAGTAAGTACCTGGCTCCCTGCTATACTCATTACAAGAGCCAAATCAGATGCAAAATAGAATATTGCTGCCATATCTGGGCTAGAGCTGACCAATCCTCACTTGCCTGTCTTGATAGTGTTCAGAAGGGCCTATGCAGACTTGTGGGTGATGAATTATTTTTCACCCTACAACCCATTTCCCACATAAACCATAAGCCTCTTGCTGCTCTTTTGCTATTTCCAAGCTACATTCTTTATTCCCACCACCACTGACCTTTACAACTGGGATCCACCATGCCACATACACAAGTTCGAGCCATCCCCATTTCTTTCGTATTTCATTAGTAAGAAGTACATTCTACTTGGATATCTTCTTCTCAAGAACTGCTGCTGGAACAGACTCCCGAGAGGATGTTTTCCCAATCCCTGCAAGCTTGACCTATCCAAATCGCGGCTTAACTATTATCTTTCCTACATAACCCCATGAACTTCACTTTTTGCCTATTTCTTAAGCTCATGCAACACAGAAACCCTTTATCTTGAAAGGCTCTTGGGCCTTGTATTGAGTGAACATTTGTATAAAAAAAGGACTTTTGATATACCTGTAACCATAATAGGTTATAGGACTCGTATTTGTGCATCAAATTGACTTAAATTTGTCGCTTTCCATTTGAATTTTTCTTTCTTTGTTAGAAGATTAATGTTATAAAGTATACTGCTGTGTTTTATATAGTCAAAAAAAATGACATTTTGCATTAACAGTCGATATTTGTAAATAACATTTCACTGTTTCAGAAAATAATGAACCACTGGTGATCTGGGGAACTGGTGCACCTTTGAGACAATTTATATATTCAATTGATTTGGCACGTTTATTTATATGGGTAATGAGAAATTACGATGAAATTGATCCCATTATTTTATCAGGTAAGTTAACGTTTTTGTTCATGTTTCCAGAAATTCTAAATCAAAATTACACACACACACATTTTCCCCAGAAAATTTACATCTTCTTCCTTTTTTTTTTTTTTTTTTTTATTGTTATCATTGTCTATTTTTAATATTGTTTTGAATTCTATAAAGATAGTTTATTATTATTTCATTATTGTTTTAATATCAACAAGTATAATGAGCAATTGATGGTATAGTATCAGTTTTAATCATCAGAAGAAGCCATAGAGATTCTTTGAAATTGGTGGGAATAGGTAAATATTGGTTGATTATAAATGAGCAGAACCATCTGAATTGGCTTGGTAACCATAAGGCTCCGGGTTTCTGAGTGAAACTGAGCAGGCAGAACTATTCGGAAGCTGTCGGTGGTTGTGCTAGCATGAAGTCACAAGTCATTGTGACCGAAGGTTTAAGAGTACAGGTTTTGTCCAAACTGTTAATCATGCCAGGTTATGTGCTTTCTCCCAGAAAATGTAACTAAAGTCCAATCTGTATAGTTGCAGTATAAACCACAGGTAGACTTTGTAGGTGTTGAACAGACACAAAATATGCCTGAGCAGGAATCTGCTGCAAGGATTAGCTAGCCGCCCTAGTAGACAGGGGATAGGTAATGACCAGTTATGCAGGGTGCAGCAGAAATACTTCCCACATAATGGTAAGACATTAGTGGCAATGGTGTCCTTGTCTAGCTAATGTATTACCAATATGTGGGAGGTATATATGGAACATATTTCTGAAGTACACTGTATATATCTATTAATATTTACATTTTTATATCTTGGGTTTCAAATTTAGAAATTTTATTGAGTTTTTTTTCTATCGATTTTACACTAACTAAATAATTTAAGCTGAAAAATCTTTCTTTCTTTTTTTTTATATCAGTTTCTAAGCATATATTTGATCATTGCAAAACTTGGTGCCCTATTAGATAATTAAAAGCAAAATTTGATATAATCGCAAAAGAACATTTATTAGTCAAGTGCATAGTTTCCATTGTTTTTAACAGCAGTCTCCCGTCATCCTACAAGTTTGTTGATACCATTTTCAGGTTTGTGAGGTAGTTTTCAACAGTGTATACAGGTTCAAATTTTTTTGTCGTTTAAATTGTTCTGTAGAGACCGGAACAAATGAAATTCTGAAGGAACCAAGTCAGGAGAAGACAGTTGGTGCTGGAGGGTGGGGTCCCATTTCAAATTCTTTAAGTCCGTGCAAGGTTTGTTTTGCAACATCCAATCCTATGTCGTCATGGTGGAAAATGACATTATATTGATTTGCCAAAATCAGCCATTTTTCTTGAATAGCTGCATTGAGATTGCTCAGTTGGTTGCAATACTTCTTTGCATTTATTGTTTTGCCAAATAGAAAAAGCTGAAAGTCAATTATCCCTCTGCAATCTCACCAAATGGACAACAACACTTTAATTGGATGCGAGCTTTAACCATGGATTTTGTATATTCTGAAGCTTGTTTCAAGCCTGTTTGCATCAATCATTATCATAATATCCATTTTTCATTGCCTATGACAAGTCAATACAAAAATGGCTTCTTTGTGTGGTATAAAAGCAAACGAATTGCCATAGAAACATGGTTAAGTTTGTTCTGTGACATCAAATAATATGACACACATTTGTCAAGTTTGGAAATGTCTTCAAATGGTCAAAGGTAATTGAGATATCAATTATCAAGCTGTTAGCTATCTCTTTGGTTTATTCTTCGTGATGGCAAGCTGAGTGTCTTCATTGATGCCAGAAGGTCAGTTGGATTGGGTTTGATCATTCAGGTTGAAATCACCATGACAAAATCTGCCAGATGATTTCTTGACCATTTGAAAAACTGGAGCACAATCCATATAAACCTTTTGAATGTTTTTTTTTTTTTGTTGTTCTGATGCTAATTCTGTTCCAAAATTCATATCTCATAATATGGTGAAAGTGCAACTTTTCATCCTCTATCTTTAAGGTCTTCATTTGTAAACAAAACATCAACATTCAACAATGTCTAACTTGCAAATGAAGGATGAATGGTTTCAATCTCAAAAACACCAGAGATCAGCACCAAAACAAACACCAATGTCAAGTTGTCATCATTTTATATTCACAATGGAAATCAGGCACTGACTTTTGCAATGACCTGTTACTTAACCTAAAAATATTAATCTAAGTTTATTCCTTTATTTACATTATTTGCATTTGGACTAATTTCTTCATTTTTATTATTATTATTATTATTATCACAAAATTTCATCCATTTTACTTTCTGACCTTCTTCAGGTATCTGCCAATCTGTGTAACTTTCAGGGAATTTTGAACTAACCCTTTACTGAATTTTCATGGTTAGATTATCCTTGTTCCACTGTTCATGTGTTGGGATATCTTGATTCTTTTTCTAGTAGTTCAGTTTCCACCGAATCTTAGTTCGGCCTGTTTCCACTGAGTGTGAGTTTGTACTATCCAAACCAGGGATTGAACCCACAATTATGGGACAATAACTTTGTAAATTAAAGCATTGATTTATGAATTTGCTTGCAATATTTACCTATCCCCTGAACCAAGTAAATACTTACAGATTCAGATATAAACAACCAATATTTATATCATGAAATAAACCGACTCAACCCAACTTTTTAAATTAATGAAAACTTACCTATGTAGTGAACTATTGTCAAAAGTTAAAATTCATGTTGATTTTGTATCTTTTATTCTTAATTAAAATCAATTTCACTTTGTTTGTTTTTTTTTAGTTGGAGAAGAGGATGAAATTTCCATCAAAGATGTTGCCGAATTGGTTGTAAAATCCATGAACTTCAAAGGCAAAGTTGTTGTATCCTTTTGATGATACCTTTTCATCATATGTACAGTCATCTCCAACATTGCAAGTTCAATAGTGTTACATAGATTTCAAAATGTTTTCTACATTTTTTTAAAAAGAATTTTTACATTTAATACAAAGACAAACATTTTCTTATAAGTCATTGACCTCTACCCTGTTATTTATTCCTCACAGATGAATTTCTCTGTCTCTAGGCAAATATGGTAGTTGGTGTCATCTAGTCGTATTTGTTGTGGCTTAAAGAACTCTTTGAGGAGCTGCTCTTGAATGGCTGGAAAGAATCCTGTTGGAAAATCTTGGACATGAAGAGAAATAAAGAAACTGACAATTGTTAATGTCATACAAATTTTTCATACCATTCACAAAATGGCAGTACAATAGACCTGATATTATACACCTGATACTGATAAGATAGCCTCCTTCAGAGTTACTCATAGGTTTCAATCACACCAAAACCCAGAAAACATTAACTCCAGCACCATCAATGAGAAAACAAAAAACCCCAGAAAGATTCAGTAATGATACTCTGAGTGTACATGTCTTGTCTGCCTCAAAGTCAAGGCAACAGAATGCTTGGGTCAGGTACATCATACCAGCCAGAGACCTCAGGTACCAAAGAGGCAAGCTTGCTCATATACATGAGGACTAAAAACTCATTGGGAAGAGTGAGTGGGGTAAACGGGTTGGTCGGCGATGTGTGTACATCCCCCTACATCCATTTGAGTTAGTGTCAAAAGTATAGTCGTTAGGATGGGGGTATGCATAAGGAAGTTATTTATTCTGTTTGAGAAAGAAATAAAAAAAGAGTTTGGACTTAAAATACAATTACTTCTATCACAGACACAAGGTGGGAATTGACAGTTGTTTTGCAAATTCATTAGAACCATGAGACTGAGGATACAGGGCAAAGATTAAGGATGAGTGTGATAGCTATAAAGTTTTAACTTAGTAAAAGGCCAAATATCCCTTGTTTGGAAAGCATCGAAATCAGATCAGCTGCCAGCTTACCATGCAAAAAAAATTTAGATATATGATTGACATTAAATTTATGTGCAGATGAACAATATATATATATATATATAAAAGTGAACATCAGAGGTGACAGGCTGTTTCATGCTAGACGTAATCATCAAGCCACATTTAACAGGAAAACAGCCTGTCACTTCTGTGTGTTGACTTCAATGTTCACTTTTATAGTTACATTCACTCTATCTCTGATATTGACCACTTCATTCGATAAATATAGCAAACATTAAAACTATATTTCTTTTTATATAATATATATACACACACACACACACACACTTGCCTCAAAGCAAAGTTAAGATGGAAATTTCAAAAAATTACTTTACATGGTAAGATGAAAGAGAAATCAATAGTAGACTCATCCAACGATTTCCGAATTCTCTGCACTGTCCTCAGATTGACACCCAAACACACTGAAATGTTTATATTGTATCTTCCAGCACAGTGGAGTGAGTTGCATCATGGTGCTCTTTTTCTCAATTGACCTTACTATACTATGTAGTTGGCAAAAAAAAAAAAATGAATAATATAAAATGGCGACAATTTACTCATCGCACCCTGTATACAGTTTCATCTGATTCCATCTTCCAAACTTATAAAAAACTTTACTTATGTCATCCCTTAACCAGTGTCAGAAAAATGAAAGACATTAAAATTCATTTTATTAAATCTAATTTTATCCAATCTTTAATCTTCGCTGGTCTTCTTCCTGAATTTCATTTATGGGTTTTATTTATTACTTTTGAACTATTCTTCTTTTTATTCGTGTCTAAAAGAGTGCAAGCAGCATATAGCAGGGGTCAGCAACCTACAGAATGTGTGTCACACGAAGCAATTTCTAATTGCATGCAACCACAAATGACACCACAAAGCCAGAAACTACTACAACACTGTTTCAATTTTAATATATACTAAAGTATATATACTATATATTACTATATAAAATATATTGTAGAATGGGTATATTGACCATGACTCATATAAAAATACATCTGCTGAATGATTTTCAAAACCTAAGTGGACACATAGTTAGCAAAAGGTTGCTGACCCCTGGTGTATAGGATATCAGCATGGAAAGAGAAATTGTCAAGTTTCAATTCCATCATTTTCTGTTGCATTCACTTTCACACTAATTCCCTTGAGAAACGTATGAATCCATCTCTTGTTCCTCTGGGTATGGTGCAGAGGTCAGAGAGCTGAATTCAAATTCTAACCTTGTCTGTTGCATTCACTTTCATACTAATGCCTCAGGAAAGGCATGCATCCATTTCTTCTTCACTCATAATATCGTACAGAAAATGAGGTCAGAGAGATGAGTTCAAATTCCAGCCTGATTCACTTTCGCACAAATACTCTTGGGAAAGGTATTAATCCATCTCTCCTTCCCCCAGCTATGAGTTAAATAGCATAGTAGACTGCAGTCTCTAGCCTTAGTTTGTAACATGCCTAGGAGAATAAGAACACTGAATTTCACTCTCCGAAGAAATCATGGCAGTTCAGAGATAAGGAAAAAAAGGAATCTGTAGAGAAGTATTATCCCCTTCATCCCTAAACGGATGTCATATTTTTTTAAATATGGATCAGCAAACTTTTAAACCACCCAAAAGTGTTTGCATGCACTAACGAGGTTTTTGCTCTGTGATGATGTGATTTTTTTCCATAGAAAACTAAGAATTTGTATTAAAAACCCCTTGACATATTCATTAGTATGATACAAGTAAATCAGACGGCCAGTTCAAGAAAACTGCCAGCAATGCTAAACTGCGAAAATATCTTCCAGATTTTAAATTCACACCAATTGAAGAAGGTAAGAAAAACTGAAATCATCTTTTAATTTCCAAATATTCTAAGGTTTATAAAATCATCTTTCAATAAATGTTTACTAAGATTATTTTTAAGTGATTTATGCAACTGTGGTATGTGGTTCATGCCAGGAATTACCAGAGATTTGAATTATGTTTAATGTCCAAGAAACTTAATCTAAGTAAGTAGTGTCCCCAGTATCTTCTGTGTTTAGCTTTAGAGATACCAATGTATGTTTTGTACTCAGTGTCACCTCAGAATGTCAAAAAAAAAAGAAAAAAAAAGTAGGTGCCTTGAAGTGTTGAAATTGGACCTCAAAGGACGTCATTGGTTGCACCATCATAAACAGGATGTGAACCCAGGCTGAACTTAGGATATATCCCACATAAGACAACCTGATGTGAGGAACAAGAAGACTTACCTCCCACAAAGCAAGTTTGCTTGGCGTGTCAAGCTGTTGAAAGATTGTGGCCGGCATTAAAAGAGATATGGATTATTCCAAAATTTCCATATCACGGGCAGGCGTACAAAAGAAAAAAAAAACAAAAAACCTATGAATTCAAACCAGCTTGAATTTATAATTTATATTATTCCGAAATTCCCGGGCAGACGTTCAAACGAAATATTAAAAAAAAAAAAAGACTAAGAATTCAAACCAGCTTGAATTTATAAAACCGGAAGTCTCAGGCGAACGAGAAGTAAGTCTCATATATGCAAATTTTAGTTGCCCCCCGACGCGGGATAAATAGCGATTCTGGGAGGAAGATGAGAGAAGACTCATTGTTGGTGTGACAGCATACATACTAACGAGACTGAGAGAATAAGTCACTAGCAACAGCTCAGTTGATAGACTGGAGGACTGGACGAAAGCAATCACTTTAATCCATTTCAGTCATCACAAACGACGTGGGAACTGAATTACCCACAGAACCGGTATTATATAACAGTTCATTAATATTTTCTTTGTTTCTAAGGAGAATAAGGAAGAGGTCACTAATGACAGCTCAGTTGGTAGACAGGAGGACTGGACGAAAGCAAGCACTTTAATCCATTTCAGTCATCTCAAACGATGGGGAGGGGGAAACTGAATTACCCACAAAGATGTTATTTAAACACCTAACCTGAGATGGAAGAGACAAAATTCCTATTGAATGTATGAAGAAACACCTGAAAGCAAATATGTTTGATTCAGTTGGTGTTAATTTAATGAAGTTCAAAAGTGAATCTTTATTATAATTCTGCTTATCCCTACCTTTGTTAGTTCTTTCATTAGTATACATGAATGTTACACGTGGTCAGTACCTCATAAATAATTCTGTTTTGACCACATGAACAAACAGAACTGATACATTAGAGATGCTACTTGGTTTCAGTGAAAAAACAAGAGAATACTATTGCCCAAAACAGTTTCAAAGATGGCAAATGAATGGAAACTTGTGTTCTATTATTAAAAGTCTTGTGCATGAAAATAGAAAACTATTTAAGCAGAGGCATCTGGAAAGGAAGAAAACCAAGAAAACCGAGGCAAGTAATTTTACGACCAAAACAGTAAACCGTAAGTTCCATGCCATCTCTTATCTCATACTTCTTGGATGTGGAACTCTCTTTGAGTTTCTTTCTTCACAGTCAACTTTGATCTTCAAAAATTTAAATGCAATGTCTATTGTTATCTTCTCTCTTCTTAATTTCTCTACTTTTATTAATGTCTCTCTTTAATAATGTTTTCATAACCAGTTGCGTCTTTTTCTTAAATCATCTCGCACAAAGCAAGGCAATAAAGCCATTAAGATGCAAGTGGTAGAAAATATGAGAAAACTACTATTAAGGAGAAAGGACTAAAAGAACAAGAATTTTTGAAGATCAAAATTTACTGGGAAGCAAGAGAAAAGTTAGTCCAAGAATGTGTAACAAGTCACTCTTCTGGAGGTCAGCATCAGCCATGCTGATGGAAAGTAAAAAGAGTTCTCTCAGTTGATTAAAAATCACTGTCCTCAGCTTAAATACTGAGTTGAGAACTGATGACATTAAGGATGTCATTTATGAAAATTAGAAGCAATACAGGTCCAAGGATAGATCATGCAAAAGATCTAGAAGAGTGGCTATTCAAAACAACCTTCATTTTGTGATTTGATAAGAAAGACTGAATCAGTTCAAAAATTTCTTCAGAAATACCATAACCTTTCAACTTATGAAGAAGACCAATATGCCGAAATCTCTCAAATGCCTTTGAGATATCCAAAGCAACATCCTGGGCTTCAGCATTCTTATCTAAAGCTTGATAGACACTTTCAACAATAATAATTAACACATCAGCAGTTGACCTAGAGAAGTGAAAACCATATTGCTAATCTGAAAAAAGACTCTGCAATGTGAGATGATTAACCAATTCACAATTACTTAGCACCTCTTGTACTTTGCCAAAAAGAGGCAGAAGGCTAATAGAAGTATCAAATTAGCAAAATCTTAGGAACCTAAAATTCCTAAAATTTCACTTGAAGATAAAACAGGACTAAACACCTCAATTCAACTTAATTTTGATAATTATTTGGATGGTTTCGGCTCTCATTTTTGAAACATGAGAACTCTTATGTAGCGAAGGAATCATATTTTTAAACAAAAAAATATAATATAAGCTCTACCTCTGTATGGAGCATTGTCTTCTTAAAAATAAAAACAAAAATACTAAGGAACTCCGGATTATGCATCCAACATGTTTTTTTTTCTATTTTCTACATACCTGCACACTTATATATATATATATATATATATATATATATATATATATATATATATATATATATATAATGTTTTCAAGAGAGTGTAAAATGTTGGTACCTAGCATTTGTGTTTGAAACTAACTAGCGCTTAGTGCTATTCTCAGACCATCATTGCTCTTAGTCTACAATATGAGCTTTTTGTGACATATCTTTATTGCATGTTGGAGAATGTCATTTAGATTAGTCTGTACTTCTGAGTGTCAGATCAAAGCAAAAATGGTGGTGTGCATGAGAAATCAATCCTAGCATCTTAATAGTCATGAGTATTTCAATAAAAATGTCAATTTACCATTTTTCTCAGAATGCTAAACCGAAGATCTCAGAAGAGTTTGATTTAAATGTGTTCAGTTACATAAGTACAAAAATAAGGTCATAATAAGTTACATAATTATATAGATGAGGCCATAATAAAAGCCAAAAAAAAAACAGATTTTATGCCTCCCCTATTAAACAGCTTACAGACACATTACATTGAAACACCAGTTCCTGTACAATCACCAAAGTTAAGCAGTGTCAAGTCTGTTCAATACCTATATGGGTGACTGCTTGGAAATACTAGGTGCTGTAAGCTTGGATGTGTAGGTGGCAATGGATGAGAATATTTAATCAAAGATCCAAGTTCCAATTCCAGTTGGGTTCATTATATATGCTTACATGCAAATAACTATGGGGAAGGTATGAATGCACCTCTTCTCTCCTCAGTTATGGGTTAATTAGCAAGACTTACAACTAAATCATTATTATCTCCCCCACAAAAAGTTCTTACAATCTAAATATGATTTCTGGCTTTAAATAACCTTCAAAGGGATGTTAAGCTGTAGAAAACGAATAAATCAATCAATCCTATTAAACAAGAAACAGAAAGTTTTGGCTCTAGAGTTTTGCTTAGATGCCATTTTTTTTGTTGCCTAAATTTATGTATTCAGATAACTGTGTTCTTTATAAAATTGCATTATGTCTTTTGCATGTTTTTTTTATAAGAAATGTTACTGTAATCTGTTTGAAATTCATATTATTGATTCTCTGATAGCATTTTTCTCTGCCTTCACCCCAACCCCCAGATTTTGTTTTTTACTTGTTGGCAACATATATTTCTTCCTCAATTGAGCTTCTGTAGAGTGAAGAATAATAACAATTCAGACCTGTTTTTATCTTATCCTTGTTTTTCCTCTCCTTTTGTTTTCATATATTTTTATATATGAAGATATACTTTTAAAAATATCAGTTTTTAACCCATTACCTGCCATGAGCCCCATTTGAGGATCTGTTAAAATTAAACTCACTACATGTTATTTCTTATATTTACATTGAAATCCTTATATATATTGCATTTGCAGAGATATATTTTAAAACACTTAGCCTTTAAAGTTTTTATTATTAGCCGTAAGACACTTTCTGTCTTAATTTTACATTTCAAAGTAAAAAAATAATGACTATTTTGAAAAGTATTTTTTATTATTTCTAATCAGTATTATTTTTTGATGTTTTATATACATATATATTTGATGTTCTAGTTTCTATAAAAAACGACAATGGTAACTACTGAAATTAAATATAAGGAATAAATAAACTCCTAAGATGCCTGCCTGGGCCAAAAATGTGCATTAAAAAAAATTGGAAGTTAATTGGTTAACAACATACTAAGATTTTATACTCCTCACAGATTATTTCAATTTCTGAATGATTATGAGAAGGTTTACTCATTTTTACTCCTTTCCCTGTAGACATTGCATACATTTTCTGATGCCACCAAATAAACATTTCCCATTTTCTCATTTTTTTTTTTTTTTTTTTTTTTTTTTTTCAGGTATCAAAGAAGCCTGTGATTGGTTTTTGAAGAATTATGACATTGCCAGGAAGTGAATGACATATGAGATTTTTTGGTTCATGGCCAAAGTGAATTCTCTTTGAATAAAATCTGAATATTATTCTCTCTTTCACCGATTCAAAAATGAACTATTCATAAAATAAGTGGGGAATTTATTTTAATATACTATTTTTTTTTTCCCTTTTTTTTCAAGTGGGTTAACTTTACATCTCAGCTATTGGCATTTACTGACTAATGCTTTGTAACTTCTCATGGAAACATTCTAACCTTTAGAATTATGTGGTCATTTTTAAAGGGACTGAAAGGAATTCTTTGAAAAAATCTGCTTGCTCAAAAGTCCAGTTCTCAAAATGTGGGTCAGTATTTTTATTTATAAGAAACAAAAGAATAGCATCATTGCAAAACTGTAAGAAAAATCATGACATTTGTCAAAGCAGTTTAATTGGAAATTGCAAATAAAATATATGCAAATGTGAATTTTGTCTCTTTTTTTTTTTTTTCTGATACTGCTTATTTGATGCTTTTACCATATATATATATATTCATCCCTTCAAAAAGTGTGGATGTTCCTGCACGAAGCCTTCACCACTATAATCAAATCTTGTGCTGTTGTCGGCCGTCGGTTTCCTGGAAACTGATCTGCTTGACCCTCATACGTCAAATTCGACAGGAGAGTCGACATATATATATATATATATATATATATATATATATATTTATTGCATATTTTACAAAAATGATGGAGAATTCTCAAGTACAATTATTTCTGCTACAGCTCAACCATCACTAATCCAGCACATTTAGGACCTGTGGAAAAGAGGTTAACCAAAATGTAGTTCTATAGAAGGATGCCGCAAATAACATAGACTGAACAAGAGCAACGAGAAAGTTTTAGTGAAAATGGAAACAAAAAGGACACTTATACATAACATCAGAAAGAGAGAGTTGAAATTTCTTGGGCACATAATGAGGAAAGGTGGCTTGGAAAATTTGACACTCACAACATATTGAAGGCATATAACTTCTGCTTAATGAGCTTCTGTAACTGGTTGGCACAACAGGGTTTAGGAGAGATAGCAAAATGACAAAATTTACTAAGACCTACAAAAAACAGGAAATTGTGGAGAGCCATAACTGAAAAACAGTCCTGAAAGGACATGACATATAGCGGGAGAAGGAGATGATGCTACTGTATGAGTTGGTAAAGAAAAATGAAAATCAAACTCTACTTTTTGTTCTGGTGAATGTATGAAATTTAAATTTCATACTACAGGAAGTACTTCCTGTATTCATTGGAGCCATGACCTTAGCTAAATGTCATCAGGTTGTAGAAAAGTGAACAAATGACCAATGACAGTATTTTACCAGTGTTTAAAAGTGTTCAGTATGTGAATAATACATTTTTTATGGCTTATCAACATTATGGTTATTTAAAGCCAGAGAATATTTTTACATTTTTTTTTTTTTTTTTGAGATAATAATGATTTAGTGATACAAGTGCTACTAATTAACCCATAGAATGGGAGAGAAGAGGTGTATTCATACCTTTCCCAAGGATATTTGCGTGTAAGTGAATATAACGAACCCAACATGCTACCGCCTATTCTACACCAACAGTTTCTTTTCTCACACATCCTGCCTGTGGAACTCCCTGCCATTTACTTGCTTCCCTGAAAACTACAATCTTCAAAAATTTAAATGCAACATCACTCACCATCTTCTGTTGTCTTGAATCCCATTCATCTTTTTCCTTTCTTCAGTCCCCGCCAACTATACCCAGTCTTTTCATTCTCAGTAACCCCCCTGTTTGGATGTGCATTGTGGTGTAATGGATATCAGATGACAGTGAGAACTCGGAGAACTGAGTTCAAATCCATCTTTTCTCCTCCCTCCAGCCATGGGTTGAGTAGCAGAACAGACTGGGTTCTTTAGCCTTAGTTGGCAACCAGTCTATCACAGAAAAAAATGGCAACCTACTGCAGGAAAAAATCTGCCTCATCAGTCATGTCATGATCACCCAAATGTGTATCACGTATGGCAATTAACTGACTGACTGAACCCCCTGTGTACTGGTGGCATTTCCGCCTTGATTAGAGCGAAATTTTAAAAAAACATATTGACTTGACTCTTCTAACAATTTCAGGACATTATCCATTACACAACACATTCAAGCTTACAGCACCAAATGGTCAGGCACAACATTGCTTAACTTCAGGGATCATATGGGAATAGATGGTTCAACATGATGTGGCTGTAAGCCCAAAATGCTCAGAAAATACTAATGCTGCCAAACAGCAGTTGTATTCTGTACAAGACCATGGAAATCTGAAATTGAATTTGTGGAAATTTCTCTTGCATTACTGATTGAATTAGATTACTGTTTACTAGACAGTTGTTGACAATATGTATTTATAGTCATAAGGGTGGGGCACTTCAAGGCAGTGTAATGGTTAGCGAGTTTATCTCACTAGAACAATTACGACTGAGTAGTGAGGTCGATCCTACTTTCGATCTTGTGCCACGTGTAAGCTACACTTAGAAAATCACTATAGTCTTATTGGTAATTGGTTAACTTTACTGGATGTTTCTCATAGAAGTGCCAAAAAATTAGACAGCAATACACATGGTGGTTCTTCCCTCTCTGTAAAAATAGTCTACATGCAGCAAAATAGGAAAGATGTACTGTAGCCGTGGCAGCCATGTGACATTGGCCAGAATTTAACACTATTCAAACATAGAATGATTATTGAAGCAGATAGATAGTATGATACGATGAGACTCGACCGTCATTAGAACACATGCAAAATCAAGTAGAACCTAAATGATTTTGAGTCTGAAATATCTGGTGTTTTTATGAACAGCAGTAATGTCTAATATTAAGATCTTCAAAGTGGCCACATGCTGACTAAAAACAAAAAATAAAGATAAATAAAAAAAACTTTTGGTATCAAGTGACACTTGTAAAGAAGTTGAGAAGTTCCAGTTACAGACTTATATAAGCAAAGTCAAATTTAGAATGGGCAGAATCATTCCAGGCTACCTGTTAGATTGTTTTAAACCACATGTAGGCAAGTTGCAAACTATGTAGAGTTGGGCAGAGGATGGTAGGAGAGAGAGTTGGAGTTTTCACTTTGAATGGAAGATTTGATCCATTAGTCTGCTATGAGAGAAGTACTAGAAGTTGTCCTAAGTGTCACCTGCCTATGCCCCTACAGACCGTACAAATGAACCCCTGAATAAAATGCCATATATATTGAAAACCAGTTTCACATTTTCATTTCTTGCCATGGTAATATTTTTACCTTTTGTTTCCTTGTGAACATGCAGTAGGCCTCTCTCAGTTCTTTTCTAAAATGATGCAAACAGGAATAGAGAAACAACATAGGGTGATTTACCAAATTGGTTAGAGACTGGGAGAGGTCCCTCAAGTATCTTTACAAGAATTCTCAATCTCCCTTTGGTGGCAAAGTTCTAGTTTTTTCTAAGGCAACTGTAGCAAGCTTATAGTACCATTAAAAGAAATGAACATGCGAATGGAAAAGATTATTCAGGCAAAGATCTTTAGCAAGAAATAAAAACTGCTTCAAGTTAAAGCTGTAAGCATAAAAAGAAGTTTAAATCAAGGGCGGGAAAAATGACAAAGGTTATAGAACATCAAGGAACCTATATTAACATGTAAAATAATTTATGGCTATGTAGAATCTTCTTTTATTGTGCTGTGTTTCTTCGGGATGTAGGCGATCATGGCTCTTCACAACGTTCTGTCCTGCAAAATTCTTAGCAATATTTGTCTTTTTGCTATCCCTCCCACTTCCCATGCATTCACATAAACTCACCAGCCCACTACCCCCCGCTATCACTTTTGCTTTCAATATACCTTGTGAGTGTTAAATTTTCCAAGCCATCCTTCCTCATCATATGTCCCAAAATATCTATCTCTTCCTTATTCTGAGTATGAGTGTAATTTTTATTTTCATTTTCCTATAGACTTCCTCATTATTCATATGCTCCACCCATTGTATTCTCAGTTTCCTTTTTTAGACCCATATTTCCACTCTTCTCTTAATCTGTGAAGAGATTGTCCAGCATTCCCTGCCATATAAGAGGGCTCATTACTACATAGCAGTTCAGCACTCTTTTCTTTTTTTTATCAAAGTTCTGATCTGAAGAGGATATTAAAGAACATAACTCAAGTTTCTAGATTAATCTTTTGGGTTTTGAAGTAATTGGTGGTGTTTTGAGAAACTACCCCTTACACAGACTGTTCTATGTTCAATTTCCTTATCTCATACAGTAAATTTGTTATAATTGATCTATACAATGAGTGTTTGGTATTTATTAATTCCACATGCTATAAACCTCAGTAAAATAATTACAGCACTTTGTAGGCTTCTTCCTATGTCACAAAGCCACAGTTATTCAAGAGTGGGGAGAGCTCTCTCAAAATATTTACCACTTCAGTTTGTAATAATTAGACCAAATATGGAATACCGCCGATGAAGTCCTATGATAAGGTCTTATTTAATTATCTACAAGTTCTTTCACACAGTTTTTCTTGCACTTCTCACCTGTGGGATTCTCTGTGACAGAGAGAGTCTGGGAAACACACACACATGTATATTTTTTTAGTGAAATTGGAGTCGATTTGAACTAACGAAATTGATCAGAGCAATTCGTTTACTGATGGTAAACCTGATCTAGGGCAGGAGCTGTACCCATTGGAACTGGGTCATTAGCAGACAAGGGAAATGGTCGAAATAATTTTGATTAAAACTTGGAACAGAGCTGAGTAAGCAAGGAAGACCTTTAGAATTCACATGATTTTGGCTGAAAGAGCCAAAACCCCGTGATAATCACATGCGAAGTAGTAGGGCCAAGGTTCAGTTGTAACCAGCCGGATTTTTCTACATAAACGCGTAGTTATGCTGAAGAAGAAGCAGACGGAAGAGGCAGACGGAAGAGAGAGACAGAAGAGAATTAGCCCGGACAATAGTTGGGCTAGAGACAGTGGAGAGTCGAGTGGAAGACTCAAGAAGGAGAGAAAGTGACGTCAGATTTTGGAACGAAGCGTCCGCTAACATGTACTGTTGATATAAGTACTGCTGCTTCTGCTACCACCAATATTATTACTACTGTTACTCCTGCTAAGGAGGAACGCCACTATAAACTTTAAGCCGCGCAGAGAAATCTTATTCCCCCATCGCAAGAGTCGTATATCGTTCTGAGACGATTTAACAAGTTAATCGTAACTCTCTCTCTCTCTCTCTCTCTCTCTCTCTCTAATCCAGTGTATGCGTTTTTACATCAATTACTTTTCTTTTCTATACTATTCTTTTCTGCTTTATAAAATACATTAACAATTCAATCATTGAATAGTTGATTGTCCGGCTTTCTGCAGATATTAATTTTCTTTTTTGCTGCATTCTAAATTTCTTAGCGCAGACTCTTCAGCTGTGTCTACATCTTCAGTCGACCGTGAATGGATGAACATTACTTCTGCTTTCTAGATCAAACTAAACGCAACGTGGGCAGGAAGCAGGTTTAAACCAGTGGACCGGTCGAATAATCTACGGATGTTCAGTGGACCTACGGCCACTCCCTTAAGTTCGGTTCGGACTGAGTAGACACCTCATCCCAGAAAGTAAGACGTCAGAGATTGAGGGGCTGGGGCGAAAGTGTTAGACCTCTACCAGTTTATTTCTTCAAAAAATCTAATGCAATGCCAACTGCCATCCTCTCTCTTCCTGAACCCTGTTCTTTTATTGTCTTTTCCCCTCACTAAAGTTTTCTAATTCTCACTATAACTCCTTTGTTTCTCAGTGGTTTTATTGCCTTGCTTGGAGTGAAATGATTAAGAAAAGAATAAAAATAAAATATTATTAGCCTGGTGTTATTTTATCACTATTGCCATCGCAAATGTTCATATGCACTCTGTTATTTCATTCTACAGTTCAGACACAACACACAATGCTACTTCCACAGAGTTGAATCACCCCCATTTTCTCTCTGTCCGAAATGTAAGAAAGTTCCAATGAACTTTTTTTTCCAAGAACTGCTAATAAATATATCACTCAAATTTTGCCATTTAAAATTTCTCACTGTGGTTGGAATGAAAATTTAAAAGTACATGAAATCAGAAGGTGAATATGATTTATAATTTTTTATATATCAGGACATTTCTAAGTAATCGAATGACACAATGGAAAAATACTATGTCACGTATTTTGTCCTCTAAGACAGTGCTACTCAAAGTGGTTGTCCACGAACTGGCGCTGGTATGCAAACCATCAGATACCGCCATGCAGCCTGTGCCCAGGCCATGCTAAGAAATCATCTGAAGCTTATTTTTTTATTACTTTTTATGTTTTGATATTGAATTATTTTTTGCAAAATAAATGGAAGATAAAAAATAGTCAACTTTTATTATATTCATTATCTATATCGTTTCCGGTATAAATTAATATTACAACGAAATGTTACAGATACGTGACACATTGAGAAAAGAAATGCCAGTCCACCGTAACAGATAGTTTGAGAAGCACTGATCTAAGAGAAGTCATCTGACTGAAGCGATGTTCTTATTGACGGTATGATAGAAAATTATGGGGGGGAGATCTGAATGTAAATATTGGTTAACATTATCCTCATTTACTCCATATCCCAAATATTTTCCCTAAGAACTGCCAATTTGTGGAACAGACCCCAGTGTGGGCGATTCCCTGAAGACTTCAATCATGACGTCTTCAAGTCAAGGGTCATTGTCATCTTATCCTCAAAATTTTCCCTTCCTACCACCATCTCTTCCATTCATCATTACCATTTTGACTGTAACCCTCTACATTGAGTGGTTCACGGGCCTTCGATTGGTTTACATTTAGTAAAAGGTGTATTTATTGCTTCAGCAACAGGTGTATGAAGTGAAATAAAAATATAACACTCAAATTTGTGCTCTTTAAAATTTCTTGATGTGGTTTGAAGGAAAATTAAGTAAATTTGTGTATACAATCACAGAAATCAAGAAAAAAATGATAGATTCATGCAAATGCACCATGTATGCTTACACGACCAAATGGAGCCTTCAATAATAAGGCTTTATTCATTTGTCATTGATAAATTCTAAGAAATTTGAAGTCCTCTTCCTCATTTGCCTTAATTATCGTTACTGTTATGACAGTAATCCTCTACCTTAAGTGACACTCGAGCCTTGTATTGAGTGAAATTTTGTAAAAAAAAAAAACGAAAATTCATAAACTAAACAATACCTCAAGTTCCACGTGCCATGCCTCTTCAGTTATTTCCCTTTAACTCAACTCTCCAAGATTGCTTCACTACTGCTGTGTCCTGATATTGACATCGCAACTCTTTGGGTCTAGTCACTGGATCTAACCAACGTCTTTATCCACTGGGCTATGTGTCCTTGAGGACACAAGACCCAGAACAATCTACCCCGGTGGAAGAAACAAAGGGTTCGGTTCGAAATTCCAATCACCTGAAGAAGGCCGGAGTGTACAACGGCCAAAACGTTGTGAATATACCAATGAAGATTAGGATGATAGTCCTAATAATGTAAATAATGTAAGTAATCATAATACCTGATCTCAGAGATATAGACAAAGCCTGAAGAAGGGTGGAGTGTACAACGTCCAAAGTGTTGTGAATATGGCAATGAAGATGATGATAATAATTTAATAATGTAAATAATGTAAGTAATCATAATACCTCATGTTAGAGATATAGACAGACCCTGAAGAATATCGGAGTGTACAACGTTGTGAATATGGCAATGAAGATGAGGATAACAGTCCGAATAATGTAAATAATGTAAGTAATCATAATTACTCATATTAGAAATATAGACAGATATTATTTGATTTTGGATCTACAAATTTGCAATTGGTATGTTGTGCTGTTCCTTTTGTTAACAACCCTGCATTTTTTCTTCTTGCAGTTGATGTTTAACCCTTTCTTTTTGCTTTCCTTCACTGCTTTCTGTTGGAGTTCTTGTAATTTCTTTCTGTGTCTGCTATCAACACTGTGTCGTCTGCATATATTAAGTTGTCAAGATTGTGGCCAATAATGAATCTTAGTAAGACTTCTGATTCTCTCAGAATTGCCTCATTGTATAGATTGGGAGACTTTACCAGTCTTAAATTCACTTGTCAGTTTGCATTTCATATAGACTAGCATTTAAAGCTTCCTTCTGCCATGATTTACTTTTCATAAGAGTTAAATTAAATCGAAATTGGAGCTGCTCAATCTTCACTTGATTGAGTTCAAAATCTTTTGCACAGATTTATTTTCTACTCTAATTTATTTCCCACAGAATTAATGTTACAAGCCTCTCGCTACACTATCACTATTTCCATGGCAAATGTTCAAACAAGTTCTTTAGTGTCACTAGCTCAGACCATCACGACTAAGATCCGCCATGCTCCGTCCACTGGGCTGAATCGCCTGCATTTTCCACCTTATTACAAATGTAAGAACGGAGTTCAACCCAAGCGAATTTTTCTGAAGAACTGCTACCCACTGAATCAGATTCTCACGTGGTTGCTTCCTTAATCAATCTAAGCATGACCTTTTCAAAGGTCAGCCATCATCTTTCTTCCTTATCCTCACCATTTGAACTTCCTATCATTACTTCTTCCATTTCAACCAACACAACACTCTACATTGAGTGGTTCTCGTGCCATCTGGATACAATTTTATATATATATAAATTATTTACTTCAGCAATAAAATAAAATAGTGCACAATTTTTTACTGATCAAATTTTCTCAATGTGGTTTGAAGGAAAGTTCACCAAAGTTGCATGCAGAATCATAGAAAAAAAAAAAAGACAGAAATACACGTGGTTAAGCAACGTCAACCCTGGTCAGTATCTAGATAGATGACTGATTGAGAAAACCAGGTGCGGTAAGCTTGGATCTGCAAGTGGTGTAATGGATATTAACTTGGAAATTTTAATCGGAGATCAGAGTCCCCGTACGATCACTGAAGTTAAGCAACGTTGAGCCTGGTCAGGACCTAAATAGGTGACTGCTTGGAAATACCAGATTCGGTAAGCTTAGATGTGCGAGTGGTGTAATGGATAATGACTTGGAATTGTTAATCAGAGATCAGAGTTTCCCTACGATTACTGAAGTTAAGCAACATTGAGCCTGGTCAGTACCTAAATGGGTAATCGCTTGGGAATACCAGGTGCTGTAAACTTGGATGTGCGAGTGGTGTAATGGATAATGACTCGGAATTGTTAATCAGAGATCAAAGTTCCTGTACGATCACTGAAGTTAAGCAACGTTGGGCCTGGTCAATACCTAAATGGGTAACCGCTTGGGAATACCAGGTGCTGTAAACTTGGATGTGCGAGTGGTGTAATGGATAATGACTCGGAATTGTCAAACTGCGTTCAAATTCGCATACGAGCAAATACCTTTGGGAAAGGTTTGAACAAATCTCTTCTACTTAGTAAAACTTGTATCACTAAACCATTATTATCACCAAAAGAAATTCTTACAATCTAAAAAAAAATATTTCCAGGCTTTAATAATATGCAAAGGGTTGATAAGACGTAAAAACGAATCAAGCAATGTAATACAGTAAACGGATTCACCAAGTTGTGAGATTTAATTAACAAATGGAGCATTTAATAATAAAACTTTACTGATTTGCTACCGATAATGTTTAGGAATTTTCAAAATCTCCTTCTCATCAGCAAGAGAAGAAAAGAATTTTTTTATTAAAAATAGATTGAAGATGAAATTTGTGATTATTCAAAATGAATATTTTCCTGACTAAAGTACCTGTCGCATCCATCTTCATCTTCTTATAATCCCCTAATCCATTTTTACAGATGTTGTTTTAACAAAGATTAAAAAAAACAAAACAAGATTTGATACTATTTAATAAGTTGGAAGAAAACGTTCACTTCAGCATCAAACAAATTATATTAGGCTGTTCAGAAAGTAATTATGTACTTGACCGCTATGAATTATGAGTCAACCAACCAAGACAAAACTAAGGTCGAATGCAAGGAAACTGTGCTTAGAATTATGTTATCAAGTCTTCTATGAGGACACTCCGAAAGTAATTACACAATTCACCATTATGAATTGTAAGTCAACCAACCAAGGCAGAACTACGGTTGAATACTAGGAAACTGTATCTCGAATTAGTTTAGTGTTTCGTTTATAGTGTATTTCAGTGATTAATTGGGACAACTTGCAATGAGAGAATTCGGGTTCCACATGAGGTTTCGTTTTAGAACTGAGTAATTCTTTCGGAATTTGACATCTGAAAAAGAAAAAAAATCGGAGCGCATATTTATATTTTGGTAAGATTCAATTCCGGCACTTTCGAGAATTTTTCGTGGAACTAAGCCATGTAGTTCGTCTGAACATTTTACCAAAAACTAATTAGTGAATTCTGATAAAAAAAAAAAAAAAATGAAAACAACCAATTTTAATACCAAATAAAATGTGAAGTCTATCTCTGATCAATCAATTCGTTTTTCATCTCGTTTATATTCAGAGGAATTAAATATGCAGTGGGGGGATGCTGATAATTTATCTACCTGATTTACTTCCCAATATCTGATCTAAGGATCAAGCGTCAAATTTGGAATGGTGGATACCTACATGGTCGACCTCAGAAACTTTCATCATTCGGCCATAATAGCATATCTTACTTCAAATAGATTTTGATTTCTGTACCGGAGATCCTATGCTTATATAGTGGGTCATCAGTTATAGTGAAGTGTATGAGTGTTGAAACAGATTAGTTTGATTTGGCCTTGTTAGTTAGATAGCCCACCATAAGAGGGGTATAAAACAAGAAAATCAAATTGTAAAGTGAACAAATTTATATACATATAAATCAATTAAGGTCTTTACAAATAAAATTATTGTATTTTGGTTGATACAAGGTCGTCAAAATGTTCGTAAGAGTCCTTGCAAGAATGAGTTTATGTGTACGTAGGCAGGAACGTATGTGTAGATGTATGTATGAGCGTTATCGAAGGATAGGAATGTCTTTGAAGTAATCGCTCAGTCTTAAAATGTTCCGATCGTTTATCAAGTATAAAAGAGGTGAGGGAGAAAGGTAGAGATAATAATAACGATCGCTTGACGTTTGTCAAGGGACTTGTTAATATGTTCGTCTCCTTCTCTCTGGTGACAGGCTAACTTGCCCGTTTTTTTTATTTTGTTTGTGGGGCTTGAAAAGGTCATTTGGGAATTCACTCCCGGATATGATTCGGGCCTTCCCATTGAATGACGACAAACTTCGCGTCGGCTCGCGAAAAGGTCCGTAAAAGAATTTGTTTCTGAGAATTGAAGATTATTTGAATTTTGTTTTTAAATGTTTCTTAGTTTTCTATCGGTCGACAAAACATTTCGCATTAAGGTGTGAAATTTCACGAGGTTTGTTTTGGATTCGCTTTTGCGTGTGTGTTAAGCGAAGTTTGTAAATTCAATTTAATTTCTAACAAAATCAATGAGTCAGTGCTTAGCATTTGAATTTTAAATCTAGATCTTTTGTTCACTACACTAATATAACTCTTCGCTAGAGAATTGGTTTATAAAAACAAGATTGTTAAATAGTAGGCGCCAAAAAGGAACTTAAATAAAAAATAAAATAAAATAAAATAATAATGAATGAAATAAGAGAAATCACCATTTTGTTTCAAATGTTTCTAATTCCCATCAGTTTGTTTTGTGAATGTGATTTTTAGAGGCTTTTCCTATTTTCTTTTTCTTTATAATAAAAAAATCGTTTCTTTTTCTTTTTAAACGTTTTATTCGCGAAATAAGATTGAGATAAAAAGATTTCTATAAACGGATGTACATACAAATATTCCTCTCCTTTCTTCTCTATTCACTGAGTCTCTTTTTAAAGTCGAATCAGCTTCCAAAACATTTTAGACCGTCTTTAAGCCATGACCAATTTACTGGAATCCCTTCTTTTGTAGCTGGAGGGACTTGTTTTTTTTTGGGGGGGGTCTTTTTTATGTTAAGCGTCAATATAATACGAAAGTATAGTTTGAATCTTCAAACCCGCAGCCGAATTCTGTGAAGCTAAAACAATATTTACAAATATATATAATTCATTATTTTGAACTTGTTATGTATGCAAACAAATGCTATATTCTCTACGTTTAATTTAGATCATGAACGAGTAAAATTTTAAGTATGTATAATTTTAAAAAAATAACAGGAAAACTCTTTCAATTATAATCTATGAAGTACACTTGAAGGTTTATTAGGCAGCAGTTGTAGACAGTTGGAGCCTGTTGAAAATTAACAGAAATCAATATGGACAATGTGAGATCCAGACACTTGCTGATGATGTAAACTAAGTTTTCAAACATTCACTTCCATGATTTTGCTGTACACACCACACGACAGAAAACACGATAAGACACCTTTCACTAACACACAGCAAATATCTCCTAATACGCACAAAATTATATAATAATAATAATAATAATAATAATACCACCACCCCGACCCGGTTACGGAGATAGGTTTTGTAACAATTTTATTTATTAATACACACAGGCAGAACAATCAAAGCCAACCGCCCAGACATTGTTATTAGAGACCGCAAATAAAAATAAAAAAAAACACCTCTTTATTGGTATGGCAGTTTCTGTAGACTGCAATGTATTTTTGAAGATCTTCAAAAAGCTATCAAAATACAAGAACCTTGAAATCGAAAATGTGGCACATGGTAACATCAACAATCCCTGTTGTAGTCGGAGCATTCGGACTGGATGGAAAAGATTCCAGTAAACTAATTGAAGGGATTCCTGGAAGCCCATGCCTTAAAGAAATACAAAAAAAAACGTTCTCACGAGTACAATCCACACCTTACGAAGGGATTTATCTATGTAAAATGTTTTTGTTTTTTTTTAATTAGTCAGGGGAAAATATCATGATGCCATTTCTAACCTTAGGTCTCTGGGCGGGACCCGGAAAGAAATGTGTACACACCAGAAATCAATTGAAATAAGATGATAATAATAATAATAATAATAATAATAATAATAATAATAATAGAATTCAACAGAACAGACATCCATAAATCCGTCCTTTATACATAAAACTTTCTCGGCACACACGATTTTTTCTCAGTGATAAAAACAATAAAATTTAATCTAAAATTAATTATGTACACTTAATCCACATAGATATTAGCAGCCATTTTTATGTGTCGTGTCCCCCCAGGATATAGATGATCATGGTTGTCTTTTTGTTATTTCTTCTAAAACCTGTTCCGCCATCCATTTATTCAAGCTCACTAAGTATGTAACGCATTGCTTCCTCTGGCCCTCTTGCCTTCAATCTATCCTGTGAGTATCAGATTACCCATGCCCTCTTTCCTCGTTATGCGCCCTATGAAATTCAAATGCTTCTTCCTGGTGTTAAGTATAAGTTTCCTTTTTCCTTACATTTTATCTAAAACTGCGTCACATATTCGGTCCATAGTATCCTCAGTATCTTCCTGTAGAACCATATTTCTATTGCTTCAAGTCTCTTTAGAAATTTGACACACACACACACACACACACACACACACACACACACACACACCCACACACACACACACACACACACACACACACACACACACACACACTTCATCCCAGCACCATCTTCAGGAACTACAGACAGAAACTATCAAACATACACACAGGGCATGCCCACTAGAATCCACGCGAACACAACAGGCTTACGGCCATATTGAGTTGAAACACCGGTTTCCGTACGATCATCGAAGTTAAGCAACGTTGAGCCTGGTCAGTACCAAGATGAGTGACCGCTTGAGAATACCAGGTGCTGTAAGCTAGGGTGCGCAGATGGTGCAATCGATAACGGCCCGAGTTCTTTATATTCACTTACGCACAAAATACCCTTGGGAATGCTATGAATTCACCTCTTATCCCCCTAGTTATGGGTTAATTATTAGGAATTGTGTTAGTAAATTATTATTATTCCTCCCAAAAATCTTACAATCTAAAAGTATTTTCTGGCTTTAAATAACCTTCAAAAAACCTTACAAAACAAATCAATCAAGCTACCGCTACAAGATATAAACACGGGAAATCTAGCTGATCAATGAAAACAAACGCTACAGAATTTTAAATACGGGGATATTGTCTTTCATAACTGATTTTAAAAAATTTCTGAATAAAAGATGAAAAAAAAGTTAAATTTATAAGATTTTTTCCGACTTGTTTCTTATTTAATCATTTTGTCGGATTTAATCCATTTTTTTTTTTTTAAATTCTTATTAATAAGCAGATTTTTGCTTATTTGGATTTGAAATGTTTATTATTTTAGGAGAATTTTCCAGAATACAAAAACGAATTTACTGACAAGAACATTATAGAATAATATTGGAATTTAGAATGATAATTCAGAAAATTAACTTAATCAAGCACAGAATAAATGATGACGCGGATTGGCTAAACAAATATTCAATCACCGCCTTCGAATATATCAGGCTAAATACGCGCCAAATTGAAAGACCCATCCTCATTTTTCTTCCACGATGTTATTCGGGCAGCGCCAAAGAAGTATGCTCATTTCAACACTAGCCTTAGACAGTGGAACCAATGACCTTAAGAGAACTTACTAATATCAATGGAAGCTAGCTGGAAGCTATTTCTCTATATATTAAATAGATTTAAATAGTACAGGTATGTTTGTGCTTCTTTCTCTTCAAAAGCTGACGCTCAGTTCGTTTGAGCGCACGTGACTTTGTACTAACATTTTCTAAACTTGGGGCTGTGTCCTGGTATATTTCTGTGGATATAATAAACACAATAATTTTTTTTTAATTTAATATTAACTGGACCATAAATATTCCAAGCTATTATGTTCCTTGTTGAAAAATATTTTTCTTGTTTCTGTCTTTACAAAATTATATACGGATGTCTTTACATGACACGCAAACGACATTGTAATTTAATGCGAGCAGTAATGCTGTGTTGTAAAGTCGTCATGCAGTTACACTCATCCGTAGCATATTTAAGAGAAATGGTTTCTTGGATAATGATTAAGAAGTAGTACTGATGTCCATGCCTAAATTTGAGTAGATGACCACTGAAAAATTTTAGTGAGAAAAACCAAACTTTTATTTGGTTTTGGGATCTGAAAATAATAATTGCGTAAATTGTATAAATATTTTGCATCACTTCAATATAATAATCGACCATATCAGAACTCAATCGATTGTTTGCGTTTTACTGTTATGTAGATGTTAAGTTAAACTAATAACCTATATTTCGATTGAAACTCGAAAAGAGCCATGAATCTCAAATATTTTCAGAAATCAATACACTGCTTTACTCATGTTACATTTTTCTTGGCCATCTTCAGCATTTTCACTCAATAAATTTTCCTCGTTTATCTTGTGGCTTATTCCAACATAGCTTCGCCTGTTTCGACAAAAGGTCGTTGGAGGGGGGCGCTGTTAAGCGATTATGAAAATGGGACATTTCCTGTCTTCATACTCTTCTTTCTTTTTTCCACCCAGCATGATGGGGGGGAGGTGACAACGCCAGTTGGGGCTTTCCCCCGTGCATAGGAATATCTTTCCCCTTAGTGAATGAACTATATGTGTGTGTGTGTGTGTGTGTGTGTGTGCTTTTTTTTCGTTTTTATAAGGATAAATTTTATTACATATCAAAATTGAGACAACATTGTCGATTCATGATTTCTCTACTTTATAATAATGGAATACATTTTTAATATTTCTTATACAGTGTAACCCGGATATAAGAGAGTTGTCGAGACCGGAGAAGAAGTCTTTTATATCCGGGTTTCTCTTATATCCGGGTTTCTCTTATATCCGGGTCTCTTATATCCGGGTTACACTGTATCTTATTTTGTCTTTAGAGTTAAATGTGATAATGTATAAAACGTGCACTTCTCCATTATTGTAAAATATTTTAATACAAACAAGAAGAAACTTCTGTCACCGGAATATTTATATGCTTCTATTTTCGCCAAAACTCTTTTAATTTTAGCACCATTAAATTTCCATTAAATATTTTTTTTTCATATACTAATATTCATCGAACAGAAGTCCCAAGAACCACTCAAGGTAGAGGGTTATTGTGTTTATATCAAGAAATAAACATTAAATCCGTCTATATAAATGTATAATAGATATGTCCAATAATTCTTAATATAATTGAAAATACAGATATTTATTCGACTGAAAAGGTCATGACACATTTTCGACTATAACACAGAAATCATCTTTCATCAACAGTAATAACATAGGAAATGGTTCGTTTATTTTAATGAAGAAGTGAACTGCGATAAGTGTCAGGCTGTGCACTGGTGATCCTCAGTCAAATCATCGGTACCCCACTCTGTGTTTTCTTCACTCTGCCGATTTATTCCGATTATTTCCCGAATTTGGTATGGGGCTATCCACAGTTATTTTCCCAAATTCCAAGTATTCGTTTTATGGAAAATTTTCCACTGTCACCCTCAATTTTTCATCAACGAGTTACGACTTTTGACCAGGAACAAGTTCATCTTCGAAACTCAGATCACCAGAAGTGAATTTTTGTAACCAACGACACACAGCTTATTCTGGGGCTAACTACAGCATCTCACTCCAGGAACTGTTGATGCTGTAGGTGGCTTCACCAGCGCAATGGCCGAGTGTGAATGCATGGAGTGTGAATGCATTTTTATGACAATATTCACCCAGTACAAGGCCAAAGAGCAACTCAGGGTAGAGGGTTACTGCGTGGTGTTGTTTATATCAGATACTTCTATTATTCTATATAAATATATAAGAGATATGTCCAGTAATGCTTTATATAATTGAAAATACAGATATTGGTTCGACTGAATTGGTCATGGCAAACGAACGGATTTTGGGATCCGTCATGCCGGGATGACCTCATGAAATTGGCTTACGATATTATTTCACTAACCACGGCATTTAAGATGAGCGTTTTCATCAGCGAAAATGTCATTTGTTCGGTTATTTTTATATGTGCAAGAAGAAATAAAAACAAAAAAAAAGCAACAGTTTGTGAGATTCGAACCCTTATAAACACGCGTCATTTAAAATTAACTGCCGTTTTAACCCAACGCTTTGTTTGAATTCATATCCTTAACTTATATCGATTTTTTCTTTTTCTTTTTTCTTTTTTTCTTTTTTTGCTACAGATTTTTTAATGTGACAAATACAAGTAAAATTAAAATCTATAGATGAGTTTTAAAAAAAATAAGACTTGAAATACAAAAGTATAAAACGCCTGTATCTGACATCGTTTTCTTTTCTGATCAGTCATTTTTTTCTACATTTTTTTTCTTCGTTTCTATAACATTGTGCTTTCTTTACGTACAAGTTGTAACATTTTACAAGATGACACATCGGTTTAATAAAGAATCTCAGGAATGCTTATGTCATGTGACCGGATGCTCTGCTCGAGTAGCATCCTTCCCAAATCGCTTTCATTTTCTGCCAGGATCACCGTAAATGGACTACCTTTCACATCAACTCCTGACCACTTGACATGGATTGTGTACATTCCAGCCTCTTCTGGGCAATAGTAACACGAGAATATTTTGTCCTTGGGGCTGTTTCGATGCATTTCAGTCTTAAAAGCGCCTGGAATGAAAAGGGATTTGTTAGAATTCAATGACAGAATCAATTAAAGACAGTACAAATGTTAATTTGTTGTAAATATTAAAACAATGTCAAAATGTATATATAAAATTTATGATTTCAAAGTTTTCAGTCTCCTTTCAGAGAAACGCTTTTCCCCCAATGAGAAATCCCCAACGTGTATGACATGTCTGGAGAGATACATGATAAAGCATATACTGATATAATGTCTTGACTTCCCCAACGTGTATGACATATCTGGAGAGAGACATGATCTTTGGTTTTCATATTTTTGAAACGATAGGAAATATCAAAATGGTAAAAAGAAAAGATTTAAGTCAAGAAGAAAAGAAGAAAATTGAAAATATATTTGCAGAAGGGGTTACTGCAAGCGATATTGCATAGCTGATTAAGAGAGACGACTAAGAAAGCGATTTCTAAAATCAACTGGACCTGGAAAGCAAGTTCTGATGCTGGTAAAAGGAAGATAACGAAGCGGGAGAACTATCTGATAACTCGAGCTTTGAAGAAAAATCTGTTAGGATCTAGCAAAAAGATATTTCAAGAAGTTGGTGTATCTAGAACGAACAGAGCTACAAGAAATAATAATGAGCTTGCAAAAGTTGTTAAAATGCAATCAAGCTAGCATCAGGAAAAGAATTTTATGGGTGAAATGATTTTCGTTTTGCTTCCGTCATTAGGGTATATAGTGAGATGTCAGAGCACCTCGGTGTGGTGTAATGGCTAGCAAGCTTGTCTTGCTAGAACAATTACGACTGAGTAGCAAGTTCGATCCTCACTGGGTGCCCAATGCGATTTCAACTCCGTTTTATTGATGGATGAATGTTGAGCTACTGTTGATGCTCCTGACGCCTTCGTCAGAGGGTGGTTAGCGGAGGACAGTGTACGCCCAACCCGCTTCAGACGTCAGCAAGGTGGAAGTGGATTTATGTTCTCGGTGGCAATACCATCGTTGGACCCTTCTTCGTAGAAGATGGAATGAAAATGAATGACAAATACTACGTCAAAATTTTAACTCAAAGTTCATACCCTGATACAATAAAAAAAAATCACAAAGTTTCAAATCCAAGATGATTTTCATGCAAGACAATCCCCCATCGCATGCAGCTAAGTTAACAAAATCATTTCTAGAGCGAAAAGCAAAGGCAAGCGATTTATAGAATGGCCGCCTCAATCTTCAGACCACAACTGCATGGAAAACCTTTGGGGAATTGTCGAGAAGAAGCCACACGAAGGAGGAAAGCAATACAGCATCAAAGAACTGAATAACAAATAATGATCTCCAACATAACTCCATCTATATTTCAAAGTTTTGAATGAACAAAAGATTGATAAAAGTATTGACTGCCAAAGAAGTTTACATAGGGATGC
The DNA here is from genome assembly GCA_903632075.3 of Acanthosepion pharaonis. Classification (NCBI taxonomy): domain Eukaryota; kingdom Metazoa; phylum Mollusca; class Cephalopoda; order Sepiida; family Sepiidae; genus Acanthosepion; species Acanthosepion pharaonis. The sequence goes on along the minus strand of CAHIKZ030004332.1, from coordinate 4,278,277 downwards.
GAACGGAAAGACTGTTGGGTGAATTAGATTTATGTAATATGGATTAGATTTATGTAATATGGGTTAGATTTATGTAATGTGGATTAGATTTATGTAATATGGGTTAGATTTATGTAATATTAAAAAATACTAAACGATGTTACTTTTAATATTTATTCTTATTATTGACACCTAAAAACTATTTTTAAGCTAAAAATGACCAAGATGTATAAAACCTTTATACAGTAAGTTCTACTATTTTTTCAGTTTAAATCAATAATTCCAAGCTTTTCAAAACTTTCTCCAGATATCTATATCCTCACATAGTATGTGTTGTATAACTTATAGCGCTTTATTGACATTACTTGTCTTTTTATCGCTAAAAAACATAGTATTAGGTTGGTGCAAAAATAATGACGTAATAATGTCGTTTTTGACGTATTTTTAACGTCAAAAACGCCATTATTACGTCATTATTTTTGCACCAACCTAATAGCATTATCCGAGCTGTATATATAGGTACTTCCAAATATTTACTAACAAAATGTGCATACCGATATGAAAAAAATGACCCAAAATAATTAAAGTTATATTTGTGTATGCCAAAATATTTATGTTATTAGTAAAAGGAACAACCAAAGGATTTTTATTATTAAATTATAGATTTTTATCCTTTTTCGTACCTTTAAAATTTTGCTTATTTTTTTTTCTCAGCGAGTGACCATAAAATTAGTATAGGAAATTTTGGCATGTCTGGCCTGATTGCGTTTAGCATGAAACAGTCCGTCGCCTCAGAGCGTTCATTTTATATATATATATATATATATATATATATATATATATATATATATATTTTATATATATATATATTTTCCAAGTAGCTTAGATGTGGCACAAGGCCGAAAGTATGGGGCACTCAGTGAAGATCGAACACAGTACTCAGTCGTAATTGTTCTAGCGAGACAAATTTACTAACAATTACACCGCCTCGAGGTGCCCAAAATGATTTTCTAAACGTAGCTTTCATATGGCACAAGGTCGAAAGCATAGGGCACCCAGTGAGGATCGAACTCACTAGTCAGTCGCAATTTTTCTAGTAAGACAAACTTGCTAACCATTACACTACGCCGAGGTGCCCTGACACCACATCATATATCCTAATAACGGAAGCAAAACAAAAATCATTTATCATCTCTTTACTTGACAATATGGACACGTAGCTAAGTTTCCGTCCGTGCGACCCGGGTTCGAACCTCATCGGTAAAATGTATATATTTTACTGATGAGATTCGAATCTGGGTCTCATATAGCGTGATGTTATCAGTCTGGAGGAGGCGATTGAATGTGCCTGAAAAAAACATACCACGCGCTGACCCAAGCCTTGTGAGTGAAATTGGGTAGACGGAAACTTTGGGAGCCGTCAGGAGTGACCGAGGCTTTGAGTATATTGTCCTTGATCAGATTCTCCCAGAAACTGTAACTAAGATCTGCTCAACATAGTTGCAGTATAAATCACTGATGGGCTCTCTGGATGTCGAACAAACACAAATGTGTCTGAAAAGGCCTCTACGATGGGGTTTGGCTCGTAGACTGGCACCCTCAGATACGAGTAGCTGCGCCATTATTATTATATTACTTGACAATGTAATTGATTTAATGGTAAATATTAATCACATAGATCGAGCATTATACAATGAAAATTTTAGATCTAAATTCAGCTAAATCCGTGCCCGACTACAAATTTATTGATTCACTATTGCAGTTCAATTGGCTGACATTATCATAGTTTAACAACTGTTGTCTTTAAATACAAAATGCATATACAGGGAAAATAATTGTTATTGGTATGACGACTGAAATCAGCGATCCGAGTTCAAACTCCAGCTTCGAGATGACCTTACCAGCTTGTATATGAGTTCCTGAAGTTTTCGTTCTGTGTCTGTCATTAACAAATGTCATCCGCGTATTTTATGTTTGTTAAATCTGTGTTTGCCAATAACAAATCTTTGAGGGACTTCTACTTCTCAGATATTAATTACAGACATTAATTAGATTTTTAAACTTTTAAGTCGTGAGACCCAATTTTGTTGATTGATTAAAATATTTTTCTATCTGTCATTAACACATGTCATCTGCGTATTTTATGTTTGTTCAGACTGTGTTTGCCAATAATAAATCTTTGGGGGACTTCTACTTCTCAGATATTAATTACAGACATTAATTAGATTTTTAAACTTTTAAGTCATGAGACAAAATATTGTTGATTTTGAATCGGCTTTTACGTACCTCTGGGTCCCATGATGCTGACTTTCAGCTCTCCGGAGCCGGCGTTTGTGGTGTTGACCAGAAAATTGCTATTATAATGGTGCAGAATACCATTCTCCAATCCCGGGCCACTGACTGTTACTTCTCCCTTCTTGTGAGACACACCCACGTCCAGTTCGTAAGGACTTCCTGTAAAGAAAAAAGAAACACAAATAATTACCGGAATCAGTTGTAACAAGCTTAGCAAGTAACAATTATCCTGCATATAAATTAATATAATAATAATATAATATAATATATTATAATACTTTATTAACTAGGTTTCATCGTTTTACTAATAAATTTGCTAGATGCAACAGTAAGTTCTATTCTAATAGTTTTTTACTCACATTTCTCAGCTATGGAAAACCCTTCTGATTTACTGCTACAAATTTTTAAAATTTAAAGGCAATGTCAGTATCCGTTTTCAGTCTTCCTGAAGATGTTCTTTTATTGTCCTTTCTTTTCCCTAAGGTTTTTCTCGTTCCTTTCTACTTCCAGTAACTTCTTGTGTCTTAGTGGCATTATCGCCTTGCTTGGTGTTGACACGATTTAAAAATAAAGCTTAACAAATGACAAACATATTGCATATAAATTAGGATTTATTATCTTTCTTAATGAAATATTAGGTTTCACATAGGAAGACCACAGAAATAAATCTTACCACCATTTGTGTGAAGACTAAGGCTATAAACATTTTAATATCTAATATGTCTAATTTATTTGTTAAACTTTATTTTTAAATGGCTACTCATATTTGAGTAGATGCAATGTTTTTATTTATTTATTAAACAGTATAATTTATTTATTTCCATCTACCAGCCTGAAGCCACCTACAGCATCAAATCTTATTTTTCAGTATAGTGATTTACACTATTCACATACGGAATATTATCCTCATCTTTATTGTTGCTATCACAGATTTTCTGTCGTCATACCCCGGCCTTCATCAGGGGTATGTCAATCCAGGTAACCTTGCATTAGACTAATAACCAATAATAGTCAGTTCGATTCTTGAAAGGTACTCCATACTTATGTGCTTGTGCCAAAATTAATCAGGGTTAGTAAATGACAATCATCTTGCATATAAATTGAAATTTATATTCTTTCTTAACTAGATTTCATCGTTTTAGTGATACATTTGATAGATGTAACCGTAAGTTCTATTCTAATTCTCTCTTTTCTCACACTTCTGAGCTGTGGAACATCCTTCTCATTTCTTGTTTCCATACAATCTACAATTTTTAAAAATTTAAATGCAATGTCAGTGGCCGTTTTCTGTCTTCCCGAACCTGTTCTATCATTGTTTATTTATTATCTAATATTTATTATCTAATATTTATTATCTAATATTTATTATCTAATATTTATTATCTAATATTTATTATCTAATATGTATAAAGTTGACAACTGATAACGATTTTACTACGAAGTTAGTGTGGAACAAGGTGTTATAAAAATCTGAGTAAAGAACAAAGTAATCGATTAGATCCAATCATAAGATGCTATTTACCAAAATACTTGGGTACTTCACAATTGTTACGGGATGCTAATGTGTTTAGGTAGAAACATGCCTTCTGGAATATTCATCCCGCAACGATTATTTGGAGACATTATGTGAGTCCAAGTAAAAAAATGTTTAATATAGAAGAATATAAAACAAAAAGACAACTTAATGCATGTATGGATAAAAAGGAATGACATGAATATCGTCGTCGTCTGCATCCGTCCATCTCGAGAGACGATGGAGTAGCGTGGTGCGCTACGAGCCTGGGTGGGAGATATGGAGAACTATGGCTGCCCAGACGTCTAGTTCCCCCTCTCGGCCTTGCTAGCAGAGTCCAAAGGAGAGGATAAGCCAATACAGTTTGGTACCAGCGCGGCTGCTGGAGTGTCCCCTAGCGACGGTTTTTTTAGCAAAGTCAAGTGAGATAACACACAATATAAAGAGGACAACTCAGAAAACAGCTTCCTGCCTTATGTGAAGAGGATATCGGAGAAAATACAAAGGATCTGCGGTCCATATAACATCAGGACAACCTTCAAAAGTTTGAAGACACTTCGCAGATATCTCTCCCGAGTAAGAACCCCCCCCCATAGAGGAGAACATGACTAAAGACTGTGTGTACGCTATCTCGTGCAGCTGCAGAAAGAAATATAAAGGGGAGACAGGCATCCCCTTAAAGTAAGGCTTCAAGAACACCAGAAAGCTGTAACACGAGGGAAAGTGGAAAAATCAGGTGTGGCTGACCACATATGGAGAGAGAAGGGAGATCACCGCCCTCTGTGGGATAAGGTTGTAATCATAGACAAAGAACACCATTAGAAAATTCGTAAAATTAAGGAATCAGCACATATGCTGGGCCACAAAAATCTCCTGAGCCGTCCAAGTATAGAAATGAATACAATATGGGAACCAGTAATAAGGAGTGCAAGAGAAAAGCGATAATAACAACAAAAATTGCAATATGAGTTCTGGTAAAAACATGAGATGATAACAGCAAAAAAACTGCAATATGAGCACTAGTAAAAATACTTGCTGAAGACATTAGGTTTATAATATCCAGAAATTCATACACAGATGGCACAGTGTATAATGGCGTCGGTTAGATCCAGTGACAGGAGCCAAAGAGCGTGAGTTCAATAGCCGGTTAAGGCAGTGGAGAACTTGGAGAGGGGAATTAACAGGAGATAAGTGATAACTGGCATCCATTAAACATGACACGTGGAACTAGAACAGTCTACACCAGTGAGCGAAATAAAGGGTTCAGTTCGACATTCGGTCGAAACATTGTAATAAATATGTCGACAGTAGTCCGAATAATGTAGATAATGTACATAATACCTCATCTCAGAAATATATACAGATATCAGAATCTAAACTATAATTTTGAAAGCAAAAATTCACTGAAATATAATATAATAATCTATAAAATTCCTGATGCATACACAAATATTGTTAACAATCTATTGAGACTGACGCCATTTATTTTTGTGTATATCTTGTTACAGGATGCTAGTGTGTTTAGGTTGAATCATGTCTCCTGGAATATTCATCCCGCAACGAATATTTGCGGACTCTTTTTGAGTCTAAGTAAGAGAATGTGCGTTTTTGTGTATGTGAAGTTTGCGTACGTGATAGACACGGATGCAAGACATAAACGTGTGCGATAAACATCTGTGTGAAAAAAGTTCAACAGTCAAAAAAAAAAAAAAAGAGAAAGAATATCGCGCGCTAGCCTCGCAATCGGGTTCCGGTTGTACATATGACTACAACTGAAAACCTATGTGGAAAAAAGTGAAAAGAGGCTTATGAGAGAAATACATGCCTTTTTATAGGCTTAAACAGCGCCACCTAGCGACGTTTTTTTTTTTTTTTTTTTTTTTAGAAAATTCAAGTGGAATAAACCCCACCATGAAATTATTACCAGCAATACATTTTTGTCGGCATTAAATAACCCATTGAGGTTGATATGCCGTAAAACAAAATAAACTTAACCAAACTTGCTGTTCATGTATTCATATCTATCTATCTATCTATCTATCTATCTATCTATCTATCTATCTATCTATCTATCTCTCCAGTCCGTTCTTATCTATCTATCTATCTATCTATCTATCTATCTATCTATCTAAGTCTGTCTATTCATCTCAATCTGTTCTCGTCTATCTATCTATCTATCTATCTATCTATCTATATATATATATATATATATATATATATATATATATATATATATATATATATCCCTGCCCGTCTATCTCTCTAAATAGGCTACGGATATGTGATCTATCTGCAAATATATATGTACGTGATATCCTTTTCTTAATTCCCCACCCTGTCGCTAACCGTTCGCCTCGCACTCTTTTATTCCGTCATTACGGGCCTGTCTATCGGCCTTCTCCGCTGTTTCCACTACCGCCCTTTTCCTTTCATACAAACTCTTCTTAAGCCTTGCTTTTCATCTCTCATCCCAGAAATTCAGACATAAATTAAGCAACTCCAATCCGTAAAAAAAAAACTCAAAAAGGAAGAGGAAATGTAAAGTAAATGCCTGAAGAAAGGGCTACCTATGAACTATAAGCATGGGTAACTCGAGGGGTACTTTATACTTTCGGCATTGTGCCACATCTAATCTAGGCTTAGAAAATCACTATGAACCATAAGCAGACTGAATACTTAAGTGTTAGCAAAAGAAATAGCCTCTGCATTAGCTATGCATTGAGAACGTTAGGATCAGTTAGGTTTATCTGGGACGGAGCAGTTCAATCCTCACTATATCCAGTCTCAACCGAGTTCAAATGTGTTTGTATAGCTTTGTGGTTGATGAATAGTTTTCCACCCTTCAACCTCTTTCCCGCAGTCGAAACGTTCGTAGCCTCTCAAGAATCTATTGCTACTTTCATGGCATGTTTTGGCGAAATACATTCTTTGTTTTCATCGATTTAGACCTTCACAGCTAGGATCCACTATGCCACGGCCCATCCTCGTTCCTTTCATAGTCCATTGGTAAGGGGTAAGTTCCACTCATCTTTTTCCCTCAGAAGAGTTGCAACGTGAAACGGATTCCCGATAGGATGCTTCCCAGATCACTACAATATTAACTCAAGTCAAGGGTCAACTTCAGCGATTCCAGACTAAGGACCCACCTGTAACACGTCACAGAATCTTGGCAAAGAAGGCCATCTTAATGGAGTAGATCTCCCAAGAACCAGGTCAAATGATCCTGACAAAAAAGATCACTGAGTGAAGCTAAACACTGAGTTCTTGATGAATTACTTTTTTAGCCAGAGCTGTACCATATAAGACAGTGGTTCCTAGCAGCAAAATACAGAGAGAACATAGAGAGAGAAGAGACCGCTCGCCGCGACAAGGAAAACACGCCCGTTAGACGGTTCGACGTGTCAACTACCCTCAGTTAGCCTTAACTCTGCTACGCTCGTCTACAGCAAAAGGTTACAACCGAATAAAACTTGCCTACAACTATAATCGTCTCATGATTTTATTTTGTGGTTACTGATCGGGCAAAAGAGTTATTTTTAAGCCACAACCGTTTGATTGGAAGATGCTACAAAATGAGGTCGAACCTGGTGTCTGGTCTGGGCTGCAACGCTAAACAACTGTTATCTATCCTACATATCCTCATAATAAACAACTCCAGAGTTTCCTAACCTGGCGTCCATGTTTATTATATTCGCTATACATCCCTTGTCTCAATCAAGGCTTTCCCATTAAAAGAAAATGCATCCTGCCACTGCTTGGAAGAAAACTCACCCAACCAGGACTTATAGCTGAGTGTGTCTTGACTTGCTTTTAGGTTAATGTTTACCATTTAAACGTCTTGACTTGTGTCTTGACTTGCTTTTGCGTTAATGTTTACCATTTAAACGTCTTGACTTGTGTCTTGACTTGCTTTTGGGTTCATGTTTACCATTTAAACGTGTCTTACAATTCTATACACGACTGCCATCTTTTGCCACTACATAAAGGCAAGTGTTAATTGTCATTTTCCACATTTTATCACAGCTTGATTATCTTCTCATGTACAGGTGGGGATTAATTGACCACAATTTCTTTCAAGTGTGGCTGACTGAAAAATGATGCGTTTGTACTGTGCATTTGGGTGTAGTATAGAGAAATGTATGTACACGTGTTGTAAAAAAACTGTCAGACTGTGAGTATCTGCTTGTCTGTCTGCCTCTAAAGGTCTACTTCTTATAGAAGTTGATTACTCAAGTAGTCCATATCTCAAAAATGGTTAAGAACCACTGATGAGCAAACTCAGAATTGGAAGGAACCAAAAAGCTGTTGCCAGAAACAAAAGTCTCATCAATTTTATGTTTAGAGAAATCCTTGGAATTTGTAAATGACATGTAAATCTTCTAATCTGGTTATAATAATGTCTTGTATTCATAACCTAATTATATGCGTAAATGTTACTTAACAATTTTCCATTTTTTCATTAAATATAATTATTTTCTTCTATATTTGTCTATAAAGATATTTTTTCATTTAATTTTCTATGAAGATTACTAAATACCTCAGTCCGTGAGGTTCCGATAAAAATTAACATTTATATCCGCTATAGAGGGACACCTCGAGGTTGTGTAATGGTTAGCAAGCTTGTCTCGCTAGAACAATTACGACTGAGTAATGAGTTTGATCCTCACTGGGCGTCTCCTTCTTTCGGCCTTGTACCAGATCTAAACTATGCTTGAAAAATCACTATTTGGACACCTCGAGGCAGTATAATTGTTAGCAAGCTTGTTTTGCTAGAACAATTACGACTGAGTAGTGAGTTCGATCCTCACTGAGTGCCCCATACTTTCGGCCTTCTGTCACATTTAAGCTACGCTTGGAAAATCACTATTTGGGTACCTTGAGGTAATGTAATGGTTAGCAAGCTTGTCTCGCTAGAATAATTACGACTGAGTAGTGAGTTGGAACCTCACTGGGTGCCACATCTAAGCTACGCTTGAAAAATCACTATATTCGCTATACAGCCCTTGTCCCTATCTATGGTTTCCCACTAAAAGAAATAAAATGTCCAACCACTAGTTGTCTTTTCACTTGCTGTTAAGTCCATGTTTACCATTAAAACCATCTTTTGCCACTCAATAAGAGAAAATGTTGATTCTCATTTTCCACATTTTATCACAGCTTGATTATCTTCTCATATACTGGTGGGGATTAATTGACCACAAATTCTTTCAAGTGTGTCTGGCTGAAAAATGCTGCATGTGCACTATGCATAACGATGCAGTATTGAGAAATGCATGTACAGGTGTTGTGAAAAAAACAGTCAGACTGTGAGTATCTGCTTGTCTGTCTGACTCTGAAAGGCATAAGGATCCAGGACAAAGAGGTCCGTGACTCACAAAAGGTTAAGAACAACAGCTTTACTCCTTCCCTAAACGCCCTTACAACATCCACAACCAGAAACTCGCTGCCTTGCGTGACACCTTGGGTAAGCAATAGTAAAAGAAAATACAAAATTTTATCTATATCGGTAGGGTATTAAGAGACCACAGAAAATCCGAAGATCCGCAGGAATAGCAAAAGGTGCCACCCAAAAACTAAACAATGTATGAAGAGATAGATAGATGTAATTAGAAATATAGAAAAGAAGAGCTGAATTTCCATGTTATAGCTGAACGCTTACATAGCAGAGAATATCTAGATAATCTCCTCATAGATGTGGATGTGCTTCTCCCGATAAATGGACCGACAAGGAAACTTACAATCAGGAAATTACAGTTGAAATTTCTGGAAGATATAATGAAGAAAGAAGTTCCTGAAAGTTTAACACTCACAGGAAATAATGAAAACAAGATTGGTTGATTCGTTTTCTACGGCTTATCAACCCTTTTCAGGTTATTTAAAGCCAGAAAACATTTTCAGATTGCATGAGTTTTTTCGAGATAATAAGGATTTAGTGATACAAGTCTTATTAATTATCCCATAGCTGGGCGAAAAGAGGTGGATTCATGCCTTTCCCAAGGATATTTACGCGTAAGAGAATATAACGAACCCAACTAGAACTCGGCTCTCCGATTACCAATTCCAAGCCATTATCCATTAAACCACCAGACAAAACTTACAGTACCTGGAATTCCCAAAGAGACACCCATCTATGTACTGACCAGCTTAACTTCAGTGATCGTACGGGAACCGCTGTTTCAACGTGATATTGCCGTAAGCTCAATGAAGGCAAGATAAACAGAAAGAAATAGTGGGTGACCTAGAGTAACTGAAAACATAAACAAAAGGATAAAAATTCAGGAAATTGTGGAGGGCCATGATCGGACACCTTCTGAAGGGAAACGGCCTATAAAATATAATTTATTGAACATAAATGCTAGCTGTTTTCATTTTTAAAACCTATCGCTTTAAAGATGCTTAGAGAATAGAGTCTTTATGAAAAATAAAAGAGTGAAGTAAAGATTACGAGTAAAATGTATAAGATTATGACCCTTTAAAAATCAATGCAAACATGTTGTGGTCGTCTCACTATGTGGCAAATTACTTTCAATCTTTTGGGGAAAGGTAATATTCTAAAGTGTTAATTCACTTCATCTCTGTCTATTTATGGAATTAATGTCTCAAACAGAACATTGAACACCTGCAAAGTTATTGTTTTTTGTTCTTCCATTACGAAAGTCTAGCTGTTCATTATTTGTATCCATATTTATGGTTACTGCAGTCGTTGTCAAGGTAGCAGATGAGGGAAACAACGCCAACAATTCAGGTATGAAAAAACGCCAAGAATTCTTCAATTTCCATAAATAGTAGCTAAGAGAATCAAATCCATTACCTTGTTCTTTACTTAGATATTTTATAGTATCTTATTATACAACAACTTCGTAGTACAATCATTTATCAGTTGTCAACTTTATAGATATCAGACACTAAGATTGGGCACCTCGATATGGTGTAATGGTTAGCAAGCTTGTCTCGCTAGACCGTGAGTTTGTACAGGACCGTGTGGGTTTGCGTGTTGTTGAATTAGGAACACGTGCTGTTTATTCCTGCTAGAAGGTCCAACGACAAGAAAAATGCGGACTCAAGTTGAGTCCAACCGAAGATGTAAAGAAAACAATCAAGACCAATATATATATATATATATATATATATATATATATATATATATATATATATATTTATGCAAACTTAGGTAATCCGTATGGGTAGACCCGAGGAGGATGATATCCAGAGAGCTCCCAAATATGCACGTTAAAGTAACGCGAATTAACAGCGTCTAAGAATTTGAATGAAACCTGTCGTGTAATTGATTGGGGTTGTTGTAACTTCTTCCTTTAATGTCGGTCTTCTCATTCACCCCTTAGCCATCTATATCTAGAGACGAGACGCGTTAAATTTGAGCAACATCTAGCCGACCCACTGGGGTTAAAAATAGGAAATTGAAATGATACATATGACACACTCATATCCTCTCTCCCACCTCACTTACTCACTTCGTTAATTTTACGTATACTTGATGAGGTCCGTCAAAAACGTGTGAATTTCTTTTCATTTTTCATTTCAGCTTTTGGAAGTAAAGTCTGATGATCCAGAACCCTGTTAAAGGGGTTATGGTGAAATAACTTATTACATGGAATCTTAACGTGGTCTGTTTTTTTATATATATATATATATATATATATATATATATATATATATATATATATATATATATATATGTATATATATATATATATATAAACAAGTATATGTATTAAACAACGAACTTTACAATGGACATAGACATTAACATTTGTGTTTGTGTATGAAGGTAAAGTGTTTGTATATTGGTGAAATTTCGTACATACGTGTATGTGTGTTTCATGGGGTTTTCCCACAAGTGGACGAAAACGCGGATCTCTGTGAGAGATCACATTTTTAAATGTGTCCGCTGAAATGCAAAGTAGAAAGAGAACGAGAAAAGGAATCGCCCAGTATTTATAGTGTAGGGAGAGCGACCCCTAGTGAAATATTTAGACAATTAAGGAGGAGTTAACTCCGACAAGTTCAATCCTCACTTGCTGCCCTATGTTTTCGCCGCCTTGCCACATCTAAGCTATGCTTAGAAAACAATTTGAGCATCTCGATGCAGTGTAATGGTTAGCAAGCTTGTCTCGCTAGAACAATTACTTTCGGCCTTTTGCCAAATCTATGCTACGCTTGAAAATCACTATTAGAAAGTAAGATCTATACAACCTTTGTCTTCACGTAATTGGTGGTAAGATATATTTCCATGGTTTTCCTACGTGAAACCTAATATTTAATCAAGAAATAAAATACATTCTAATTCGTATGCAATATATTTGACATTTTTTGTTTTAAATATTTTCACTCCAAGCTAGATAATAATGCCACTAAGGAATAAAGGGAATATTGTGAGTGGAAGAGGAGAAGACTTTATTGAGGACAATGAAAGAACAGAGTTCTGGAAAACAGAAAATGACCATTGACTTGATTTTTTAAAATTATAGATCGCAGGGAAGCAAGACATCAAAAGAGATTTCCACAAGTGAGATGTGCGAGAAAAAAGGAATAGAATAGAACTTACGGTTACATTTACCTATTTCAAGAGGAAAAGATGAAATCTAGTTGCCAATCTAAGAGTAAGCTTAAATCTATGCTATCGGGGTACCAACGAGGAAAGCTCATTAGAACAACTGCCACGAAAATATTTATAGAACAGGGAGATGGAAGCCACGTCTTGGTTGTGGTGGGGTGACTGAAGTCTACATGCCAGGTCAGGACCGATAACATTACATACCTTTCTTTTTATTTTTGGTTTGTGAGCAAAGCAATAAGTATGGAGCACCCGGCGAGGGTCTAACTCTTTAGTAATAGTCAACTAGTCTAATACAAGTCATTATGTTGAGAAATAAGATTTGACCAAATTTAACCATCTTTGTTGTAAAATAAACAATCAGAATTAGCTGCCAAGAACTGTAGTCGTCGCCATCTTAACCTCTACATATTTATAAAATCACAACATTATAAACTAACGATTGTCATATAATGGGAGAACTTTTAGATTTATAATCAGTAGGATTAACGTCCCTGGATTTAAATTACAGGAGACACGATCCTTGGAAGCCTCACTCCCTTTTACAACACGCCGGAAAGCGACAACATGCTTTTTAACTCTTGAAAAAGACTAAAATATATTTGTGGCATCTATTACTTTAGAAACATCACCTGGAGTTTATATATGAAGATTTGACAACATGGATTGTAGTCGTCGCTATCTTAGCCAGTATATGTTTGTCTATATTTCTGAGATGATGTATTGTAGCTATTTACACTATTCAGACTTCATTGTCATATTCACGACGTTTCAGCCGTTGTACGCTCCGGCTGTCTTCAGGTGCTATACATTGGAATTTCGACCCGAACCTTTTATTTAGTACACTGGGTTAGTTTGTTCTAATTCCACGTGTCATGCCTTTTCTGGATTTCTCAGTAACACTTATTTCTCTTT
>CAHIKZ030004332.1:4022500-4260000 GCA_903632075.3 Acanthosepion pharaonis | reverse complement strand
ATAATAATTAATTCTTTAATGAAAGGGCCATTAAAATTTTCCCACATATTGTTTCTGGCATAGTGTCCAATCTAATAAGTAAATTATGTTATGGCTTCTACAGTTAGACTTGTGGTAGATTTTGAAAATAGTCTTAATGACTAAGCTAGTGAACGAATTGGTGTGTTTAATGTGGTTATAACATAGGCTCCTTTTGTTTTTACATGGTTGGGAAAATTCTATTGAAATACACCATATATATATATATATATATATATAAATATATATATATATATATATAATAAACAAAGAAAATTTATTCTTCCTGAATCAGTTGTTCACGTGTTAGCCACCCATCTGGGCGTTAGAAAGTTAAATAAAATTTATTAAATTATCATAAGTGTCTTTGAAATTTATTATATAATTTTCTCTAAAAAGGCGTTGATTTTTTACGTAATCTTATTTTAAATTCTCTTAAATATCTAATATGAACTGTTGAGTAAAAACTGGTTGCCTTAAAAGCGCTATCCTCTAGAAATATCGCTTTTTTTCTTTTTTTTTTTTTTTTGCGAGGCGCAATCGTTGTTCATATATATATATATATATATATATATATATATATAATGTGTATTTCGACAGCAAGAAGTTTTGTTAAACAATACCGTCAAGTTCTGTCTATTCAACTTTTATTCAGTTTTTACAACTTCCGAATGAGCTGTTTTATGTCAGGATTAAAATTGGTAAACCCCAATTTTTTTCATCGGAGTACTTTCAACTCTAATATATATATATAATAGCTGGCTACTCGTATTCGAGGATACTCGTCTACTAGCTAATCCCTATTGCAGACGCTCGTTCAGGCAGATTTGTGTTTGTTCAACACCCACAGAGCCCATCCGTGGTTTATACTGCAACTATGCTGAGCAGACATTAGTTACTGTTACGTGTTATCTAGCCTGATCAACAATGTGAAAAAGGCCAACACACTTAAAACCTCGGTTACGATGACTTGCAACTTCGTGCTAGCACAGCCTATCCAGACCGATAACACCAGGAAGTCTCCTTACGGACAAATCAACCGTGGTGAAATTCGAGCCTGGGCCTCCTGGTCAGAAAATTAAGAAAGCGAACGTTCTAACCACTCGGCCACGCGCCTCATATGGTTTATATTAGCCGAAATTAGATCGGAGAAAAACTTTAAAAAATATCCAGATGTTGGACAATTTTTGTCTTTATTTTCACCCAAAATTAAAGCAAATATACAAAATTTAGAGCGGCTCATTATCAAATATAATAGACAATCGTACTCTGTTAAATAAATACTAATAATGATCTCCTGTGCCAGTACATTATATATATATATATATATATATATATATATATATATATATATATATATATATATATATATATATATATATATATATATATATTGTATTACTAGCTAAACTTTTATATGAAATTTCAATTTTATGACATTCGATGTCTATGATCACGTTTCACGACCTAATTAAGTGCATTGACAAAGAAAGTGGTTATGTTGAAAAATACTTGTTGCGCACAATAAGTATTTTTGCATCAAGAGGCGAGGCCATATTGATTTACTTATATAATGCATGTTTACATTTTATATAATATATATATATAATATATATATAATTATATAATATATAATTATATATATATATAATATACAAAATTATATAATATATATATATATATATATATATATATATATATATATATATAATATTATATAATCAATTAAGCTGACAGATCCTCATACGTCGAAACCGACAGGAGAGTCCATTATTATTATTATTAATCAAATTTCCCCAAGCAAAGAGATAAGACGCAAGTGGCTGCTGGGGTTAAAGAGATGAAAAGAAAGAAACGGAAATCAGCTCCTTAACAAGAAGCAACTGATAAACATCTACTCCTTTTCAAAAACTGGGGAGGTTTGTGAACCGGACGATAAGCGAACGTATCTACGATGATAAAAAAAAAAATATTCTTTTAAGCTATTCTGTATTTATGGGTAAAAGTGCTCAATATCAAGGATAGAGCGTATGTAAATATAAAAGTAGATACTGAGATCAACACACAGCTGCGACAGTGAAGCTTGATGATTGCGATTAAGCAATGTCAGACGAAGCAATTAATCAACCGTCTAGAAATTGATTATTAAAATGATTCTGGTTAATTCTGGTTAATAACAATAAAATACCGCGGTA
Organism: Acanthosepion pharaonis; assembly: GCA_903632075.3. Classification (NCBI taxonomy): domain Eukaryota; kingdom Metazoa; phylum Mollusca; class Cephalopoda; order Sepiida; family Sepiidae; genus Acanthosepion; species Acanthosepion pharaonis. The sequence goes on along the minus strand of CAHIKZ030004332.1, from coordinate 4,257,787 downwards.
AACAATAGTAAATTAATTACCGATATTTTTCGAACTGCAGGCCAACTGCTTCAATGCTTTGCTGTTTTAAGTAACATTATAGTGACTTTATTGCTACCCTGTATATTACAACCTCGTATCGTGAAGTGCCAGTCGTGGAATTAGCACCGGTGCCAATGGTTAGTGTTTGGGTCCCTGTTCCCCTGTAAAATCTCCCCCCTTTTATTCTGCCTATCTGAAGTTTTGATTTATGGGCCTCTGTTTATTTCTCCCAACTTCACTGTGAATTTTAGGACAGCAACTCACTTGAAATTCCCTCCATCCACATACGAGTTAGAAACGCACAAAAAAAAATAATTCGATATTATATCGATAAAAAAAAGTTTAGGGGCATCTAATATGGTCATGATCTTATAAGGAATCATTCGGCTTTCATTGACCCAAAAGCCAGTGCTACTCGAGTAATGCCGTTTTTTTTTTTAATTTCTTTTTCTTTTTCACCATCTGGCCTTGGGGTTGGGGTCAAAGTGTAGTATCTGTTTCGATCAGATAAACTGCATTTTGTCTCTCAGTTGTGTTTTTGACTTCGTTTAACGCACAACTGTAAATATTACTGAGAGGTACCTGATCTCGGAGAACAACTTCCCGCAGCATTACCTTCATCATTGCACTAAAAAGTGGGGATTGGTAGTAATACCGAATCTTGCACAACCGACAGTGGTCTATTTTTGAACATGGCCCGGATCCACGTGAACGTGCTCCCCATATTAAACTAACCTTGTGTCACATACGGGGTGGGGGCAAGTAAGTACTAAGTTTAGTATTTGTTCTTTTCATTTTTAATGGGAATGATAATATTAACTGTTTCCTTATAAGGAAACATTCGGCATTCATTGATCGATCAGTTAGCGTTGCTGAAGGTTGAAATTTATTTTTAAAAAATCTCATGAAACGGTTTTTCAAGAAAAGTTCATTAACCCTAGAACACTACCCATCAATTAAAGTTACACCACTATTAACCATGGGTATATTATACCCGATTTTGAAAATATCAAAAAAAATATTTAAAAAAATATCAAATATAAATCTTTATTTGAAATATTTTACATGCAAGCACTTCATAGTTTGTACTTTGAGTTAACATTAATAGGAACTGAAAACATATTATTTAGGTAAGAAAATCAGCTACTGAAAATTGTAATTAAAAATAGGTAAATTTGTGCTGGGTACTATATACCCATGGTTAGTGTTCTAGGGTTAACTGTTCTTTGTCGTTTTTGTAATAATGATGGTTTCCTTCCTAACCTTTTGTTTGATGTATTAGGGATGTCAACATCTTGACTATGTCATTATTTTCTTTTTGATTTACATGTGATATCCATTTTGGCTGTTGTTGCAGTTGAAGTTCTTCAAGTGACGTAGTAAAAACAATCTTAGAAAAAGAAAAATTGTCATTTTTTTCCCACATAAACATCATATCGCTTTCAGCCAGTGTGTAACTAAATGAGATTACAAGAGGCTGACGTCAATTCCTAATCGAAGAAATTTTTCAATGCTGTTTTAATGCTGTAAGTAATTTTGGAAGTAATTAGTAATTAATGACATCGGTTAATCGAATAAATAAATTTCTCGGTCATGATATTCAAAGAACAGTGATAGGGGCAAACTACAGTGCGTTCTAATTTATTCAGAAAAGATATCAGAAATTTGAATCTGTTAAAACTTATCTACTGTTTATCGCATTAGAATAAATTATATCAATAAAAAAAATAATTATTCCCTTTTTTCTTTCTTTTTTTTTTTTTTTTTTTCTGAAGAAAGGATTTTAACTGATTTTGCCGAAATAGCTAACAGCGTATCTATAGAACAATACAGTACAGAACAAAAAAAATAGACATTTAAGTGCGTCCGCTGTAATCATTGGCATTGGGTTACTAGTCGTGAGCAAGGGGTTGTTCTTCTAAAGCTTTATTTGCAGAAGCCGGTGATAGTGTGTGTCTGTGTGCACGCAATTCCCATTCACCATGACCATTTACCATACTTACGAAGGAACTTCTTCTTCGCCACATACATCCCATTAATCATCACGACATTTTGACGACTTCGTTTTCGCCTGGCCAACAACCTCTTCACCCCACGAAATATACTGTAGCGTTTCCACGACTTGGAACGGTGACCCTTGGCACTCTGGCCTTCGGTGTGGGTTGTGGAATGTGCATCTGGCACAGAAGAAAACCCATTGATTCTGGTTTGATTAGTCAACCGTTTTAGGAAACACCTCCGTATCTTCGACTCTTTTCAGGTTATAAAAAAAACATTTTCCTTATTCAGGTGGGAACCATGTGAAGACTGGTATTCGTGAGTGTAGTTGGGTGTAAATGCGCAGTGCTATGAAGCGTGAGGCGAAAACTTGTATTTAAATCAAAACTATAAACGCGTAAGCGTTGAAAAGTTCTCGGTCCAACAAAGAAGGCTTTCGTCAAACAACCCACAAAACGAATATCTGATTTTTGGTCAAATTCTGAATAGTGGGTTGGACCGAAAACTTTTCAGAGCTTCATCGTATAATGATCTATGTATGATGTCATTAGGCGATCCTAGCACTTCTACGCATGGTGTCTTTCGGCGATCCTAGAACTTCTACTCATAGTGTCTTTCGACAATCCTAGCATTTCTACGCATGGTGTCTTTCGAAGATCCTAGCATTTCTACGCATGGTGTCTTTTGACAATCCTAGCACTTTTGCGCATGATGTCTTTTGGCGATCCTAGCACTTCTACCCATGGTGTCTTTCGATGTTCTTAGCACTTCTACGTATGGTGTCTCTCGGCGATCCTGGTACTTCTACGTATGGTGTCTTTCGGCGATCCTAGCACGTCTACGTATGGTGTCTCTCGGCGATCCCAGCACTTATACGTATGGTCTCTTGCGGCGATCTTAGCACTGCTACGTATGATATCTTTCGGCGATCATAACGCTTCTACTCTTGGTGTCTTTCGGCGATCCTAGCACGTCTACGTATGTGTCTTTCGACAACCCTAGATATGTTGTCTGTCGGCGAACCTACCACTTCTACATATAGTGTCTTTCGACGATCCTAGCGCTTATATATATGGCGTGTGCTGTAGATCCTAAGACATATAGTGTCTTTCGACGACTCGAACATTTCTACATACGATGTCTGTTGACTAACATGCCACTTCTACATACGATGATTTTCGAAAATCTGGGCTCATCTACATATTGTGTCTTTCTAAATATGATGCCTTCCGACGAACCTACTACTTCTGATGTCTCTCTGCGATCCTAGCACTTCTACGCAATGTGTCTTTCGATGATCCTTGCACATATAAACATGGTGTTTGCAGACGACCATTAACACTTCCTAATATGATGTCTGCCGAGGAAGCTACCACTACCTAATATGGTGTCTTTCAAAAATCCTACCGTTTTACATATGATCTGGTATTTCTACATATTCTAGTCCCCGCACTTATATATATGGTGACTTTCAAAGATCCTAGCACTTCATCATATTCCGTTTGCCTATGATTCAATAAGCACTTTTAAATATGGCGTCTGCCGTCGATTCAATAAGCACTTTGACATATCGTGTCTGCCGACGACCCTATCATCAACATTTTAGTGACCCAGGAGTTAGTGAAATGACTTCATGAAATATGCTTCGCTATGAACTATATAAAATCAACCACCAGGAATCGCCTTGATATGGATATGAGTGCTGCTGCAGGCGTTAAGCTGAAGATAACAAAGTATGAACGTCGAATAAAACATTAACAACTGAGATGCAGCAACAAGTTTCTTATTTCAAAAAATATCGGCATGTATATGTGCGACCCATTTACGTTTATGAAAAATATAAAAGTGCCAAAAATGATCCAGAAACTATATATGTCCGCCATTTCTACCAAAGTTCATGCTTCGAGCTAATGGGAAAATCTTCAAATAGGAATGACAGTTTAAAAAACAAGTTCAAACTAATGGGAAGATCTAACCAACACAAATTTCCTATTTCCATCTAGTCTGATACCGGCCTAAGCTAAGTTTAGTAAATATCTACTTTGCGAGCAGATGCACGGAAAATATAGAGGACGCTAGAAAAGACAGATGATTAAATAATAATGGCGCCTGATTGGCATGTTATGTTCGGACAGTAATCCTCGAAAGATCTGCGTTTTTAATGATGGTCGTAGAATGATTGACAACTAATACCGTTTATCGAACTTAACTAAGCATTCACTTACCCAGTAAATAATCATAATATCCTTTCTATCTTGAATTATTGTTAACAGCATTATTATTAACTGCTTCATTCTTAACCGCAAACACTCAAATCCAGCCAATTTCACAGGCAGTTTTAATGTAACCACTCTTGCATGGGCCATCTGTATTGATACAACTTATAGAAGCATTCACACAAAATAAGGCTCTAGAGACACTCAAGGTAGAGAGATACTTTTAAAATGGTATGATGAATGAGGCGTGTGATATGAATGAAAGATGAGGTGGTATGAAGTGATGTTTATGGGGATAACGACTGACTCTTGTAGAATTCATGGAAGCATTCACGCGGAAACAGTAGATGAGTAGAATTTCGTATATTTAGGACACGGGGGAAATGAGTGTGATTCAATTCCGTGGTACTAACATGAGTGTGTCCTAGCTGTAAAGGGCTGAACTAAAAATGTAATTCATCTAAACATTTGCCATAGAAATAGCGATAGATTATTTTTAAATAATTTTCTCTGCGGCACGATTATTTTGTACCTGTTTATTAAACTTACTTTTGTGTACCAAATACAAGTGCCAGTACAATTAAATTATTTCCTTCTATTTTCCTCTTGGCTTGGGGCTTATTTTGTATGGCACGCTTATTAATTGTTCAATAATTTTCTCCAGGGTACGATTATTATGCACCAATTTATTAAACTCTTTTGTACCAAATACAAGAGGCGGTATGATTAAATTATTTCCTTCTATTTTATCCCGGCAAGGAAGGCGATAATGCCACTATGACGGAAGCGGTTACAGGAGGTAAGAAAATGAGAATAGTAACCAAACACCCACGCTTCAGCAGGAAACAACGGATTAACCTATATTCCTGTTCAAAAGTCGGGTAAGTTTAGTGAACCGGGCAATAGGCTTAACTGATATAGCACACTTATCTTTTTAAGTAATTTCCTCCACGATACGATTATTTTATTCTGCGTATATTAAAGTGACGTAAAAATACCCGGTGGAATGTTTATTTGAATAGGCACGTTTATCCCTCCTGCATGGCAAAACGACACTTGAAATTTGGTACCAAAGCGTATGCTGTAAATGGCGAGTCTGGAACTTGATCGCAATCTTAAATACTCATTGGAAGATCAATGCAATAGTTACGTAGTATCAATTATAGTATCTCAGAAATTTGTCTTTTGGCAATCGATGAATAACGGCACTTGAAGGATTAATGCATTATTATATATGATAGGAAACTACTTCAGATAATATATATATATATATATATATATATATATATATATATATATATATATATATATATGGATGCACCCATAAAATGTCGACTTTTGATGTTTTTACCGAGACAACTAAATAATAGAAATCGTTTATTAATGCAGGTGTACATATATACATTATACAAGTCAAAAATGATTTAGTATTTTGTTGGGTAAACTTTTGCATTAATAACGGCTTTAATTTTTCGTGTCATGCTACAGACTAAATTCTTTAGTAAGCCAACGTTCTTCGCCATATTTTTCAGTATTCCTTTACTTCGCAAAAAAACTAATCGTCTGTGTTAACTTTCCTATTACGGGCACGCTTGTCGATTATCTCACAAAGGTTTTCTATTTTGTTATGGTCAGTGGAAGAATTGCAATTTACCTTCGTCCCGCTTCCTGTCTTGATAACGTTTATTGTTTAAGACAGTATACTTAGGATCGTTATCGTTACTAAATCAGTTTTTGACTTGTATAATGTACATATCTACAACTGTATTAATAAACGAATTCTATTACTTAATTGCCTTGGTAATAATATAAAAATCGACTTTCTGTCGGCGCGTCCAATTTTTGCCTTTACTTTATATATATATATATATATATATATATATATATATATATATATATATATATATATATATATATATATATATATATAAATGTAAGGAAACGAAACAAATATAAATTGAAACGTTCATAACATTAATTTTAAAGAGAGCTATAGTTATTTATTATAAGTTATTACATTCGAACATACATGTTAAACAGTCGTTTATATGCATATTTGTAGTGGTAAGTTCGAATGTAATACTAACATAATATATATATATATATATATATATATATATATATATATATATATATATGTATATGAAAACATTTAGGACACACGTATTTGTATTATTGTAGCAAATGTCGTATCTAATTTCACCCGTGTTGAACACAGATTTGTTTTTGCTGTGATCCAAGATTTTTTTGTTCTTTTTGGCTTTGAGATGACACTAATTTCAAATGACAAATGAAAATACACACACCGTTCAAATTCAGACGACCTCTATAATTTTTAAATCTCAAAAAAGACAAAAAGACAAAATTAATACTATATTGTTATGTCCCATCATGTAATTTTAAATACAAATAATACCATTTTGCAAACCGTAGGTAATCGATATTTAACTAACAAAAACGCTTAATTTATTTTATAGATATTTTGAAGGCTACTCTGAAAAATATATTCACATGATGTACATGTGTATAAAGGTGAATATTTATATACAGTGTTATGTGTACATGTCTCAGAATATTAGGGTGGATCGTACAAATATGAATGATATCGAATATGTTTTTGTTAATGAAACTATTATTCACATAAAACTATTTTTCAAAGCGAATTTTATCTTTTTATTCACGCAATTTTGTAAAATCTCGTTGATTCTTTTTTTTTTTTTTTAACTATAAATGTAAGTGATTTTATGATTTAAATTTTGAAAGAAACGCATATAAAATATGGTGGGAATAATTCTCTTCAAAATGCTTACACCCGAGTTATATATATATATATATACACACACACGCATTACGATCTCAGTATAATTTTGTTACCAGACTGTGGTCTGGATTTATATACACTTCTACAAGAAGATATAATACATCAAACGTATGTACATGATGAATAGGTAAATATTCATAGGGCATGTTTGGATAAGTTTACTTTAGAGAATTCCTTAATAATAATAATAATAATAATAATAATAATAATAATAATAATCAGTTTCTATCTGTCATTTTGTATCGGAGGAAGACCAAATAAAAAGAATGACAATTTTTTCTAAGCCCCTTTGTCAAACAACGGTTTCTCAATGTAAATAGGCGTTTATATTCAGAGTTGTTCGAATCTAGTATTGCCTGTAGCCGTAGTCGATTCTTATTGCGTAAAATAGTTCACACCTTGCGTATTCCGGGCCAATTTTAGCATTTACCACCAGCTTTATCAACGACACCGTCTTTATAGATTTTAATCCATGCAAAGACCATTTGACTTGTACCATAAAAGGTATTAATATAGATATAATGTAACAGCAGGGTTGATTGACAAATAAGATCTCCTACCGCGCAGCGTCGCTAATAGTGGGAATTAAAAAAAAAGGTTTAAACGTATTCAGTAGCGTATGAAATGCTATTCAAATGAGCTTAGTATCAGTTCTCTATGTGAAGGCATTCGATGGTCATGAATACTACGTCTGAGTTGGACAAGGAGCAGAAACTAGGGAGTCATTTGTATGAAATTTCTGTCAAAGGGGATGATGATTAATTTACGGTCACTCAAATAACCTATCTCCAGAATAAGAAGTAAAAGCAGAATTGTTTCATCCCAACCGTGCAAGGCAACATTGAAAACACCAAACAGCGCAATCGGTGGGAAGCCTTAAATTCACAGCTGTTGCTCACCCTCCATACGCCTACGATTTAGCACCGACAAACATTTGGTTTGTTTTCTTTTCTTTTACTGCATATCAACCTCAATGGGTTATTGTTGTAACCTAGAAAAGGTTACTGAATGAGGAATAACCAAAACGGAGGTTGGAAATGAAATGGTAATCTTTATAACATCAACAAAATACAATACTCGCCAGCGGCGTGAAGTAGGTAAACCACTGCTAGTGGTCGACTACTTAAACATCACACGCACTTAAAATAGTGTATAACGTATTTATGAGAATTGGGACATACCCATTAGTGTTCGTAGGTACGGTATATAGCAGTTATTTAATGTCGACAAGATTTTTATTGCTAGTAATGTTTTTTGTCCTTCAAAAATGTATTTCTGGCAATATTTTTTTCCTTCAAAAACGTATTGCTGGTAATATTTTTTCCGGCAAAAATGTAATTCTGGTAATAATTTTTTCAGGCAAAAATTCATTGCTGGTAATAATTTTTTCCTTCAAAAATTCATTGCTGGTAATAATTTTTTACAAAAATGTATTGCTGGTATTAAATCCTATTTTTCACTTTCATGGCCTTTTTACCGCAGCTCGGGGTAAACCATTTTGCCGATAGCAACAGGTGTAACCACTCCAGGTCAGGGTGGACCTGGGTACCCCAGCAATCAAGAGGCGAGTCCACGCTCTTCAAAACGTTCTGATCAGAGGCCTTGCTGTCGGATGTAGTTAATCGTCTTACCCAGGACGCGGATGTAGATTATCGTCTTACCAAGGAGACGGCGTTTCGTCTGAGAGGAAAGTGGTTGTAGAGTGGAAAATAATTCATCACCTACATGCCCACGTTTTTTTTGTTTTTGTTTTTGTTTTTTTTTTTTGATATTGTAAAGATAGAGCATAACAAGTCAGATACTTACTGCGGCAATGCAATGAACCGATGTTTTTTTTCCAGCATCTTTAGCAAAAGATCGTATATATGGGTTCCACTTTGGGTCTGCGGTGAGCTTGGGTATTGGCGTTCAAATCAAGGAGCCTCCTTGAGAGGAGACCCACCCATCATGAAAGGTGAAAGTTTATTCTGCTCGATGATGGTAGACCGTTACTTGTTTGGTTTTGAACATATTAAAGTCCTTCCTCTGTTGAGCCACCAGGATTAGGTCAGACGAGAGATCAGCTGCCAGGCCTGGACATCCATTAATTTGGGAAGTGTGATTTGAAGATATCATGATTGTAGTGATTGGTAAAAAAAAAAAAACTTGCCAGGCGTCTGTTTCACAAAGCGGCAGAACACTTGCCATGGAAATACCGATAGAACAATCAGAAGCATTTCGTCTGTGGAAAAGAGGTAGTAGTGTGGAAAATCATTCTTCGCTCACAAGTCTGCATAGACACTTTTGAACTTTTGAAAACTGGCAAATAAGAAGTGGCTGCTTAAGCCTAGATATATAGATACTCCATTTTTGGTCTGATCTGTCTCCTGTAAAGAGAGAGTGTACCACGAGGAGGCAGATATTTACTGAAATTTTTTTACTCTGCATTGAGTGGCTCTTAGGTCTTTAGCAAGTATATCCAGTGTCTTTCAATCATTAGTTGGTGACGATAGGATTATGCTTCCCTCCACCACTATTCTGGTTTTCCTCTATTTTTTTCTAAGTACGATGGACCGACCAATTTTCCAGCATCTTTAACAGTAGATCGTATATACGAGTTCCACTTGAGGTCTGGGGTGAGATTGAGTCCTAACAGACGTTCAAGACAAGGGTTCACCTAGCAAGAAAACCCAACCATCACGATAGGTGAAAGTGCAGGGTCTGCTCGGTGAGGTAGAACGTTACTTGATTGGTTTTAGAATTTTACAAGCCAGACCTTCCCCCACTGAGCCACCAGGGTTAGGCCAGAGGAAAGATCACCTGCCAGGCCTGAGCATCCAGGTTTTGTGAGGTGTATCTAGAAACTGTGTTTCTTAAGTGTATTAAAAAGATGTTTTAAAAGTATTTTAAAATAGGGCACACAAAATAAAACGAAACAGCTTTCCTTGACACAAATTATGTTGAAAATAAACTTGTAATAGGAAAGAGAAATTTACTACATTTTCATAGCAGTTTCATTCTTCTTCTTTCTTCTTTTATATGTCCATGTCCCTTCAGGATCTAAGCGATCATGCCCCTCCACATCTTCCTGTCCCTTGTAGCCATTAATAAGTTTTGTCTTTTTGTTATTTCTCCCAAACCCTGTTCTGCCATCCATTTGCTCAAGCTCATCATGGATGTTACGTGATATTTCCTCTGTCCTTCTTTCCCTCAATATGTCCTTGTGAGTATCATATTTTCTAAGCCCCCTTTCGTCATTATGTGCCCCAGAAATTTCAACTGCCTCTTCCTGGGGTTAAGTATAAGTTTCCTTTTTGTTTCCATTCTCTCCAAAACCTCGCAGCTGCGCACATGTTCGGTCCATGGTATCGTCAGCATCTTTCTGTAGAAGCACATTTTTGTTGCTTCAAGTCTCTTCTTCATCTTTGAGGAGATTGTCCAGCATTCGCTGCCATACAGGAGGACAGATATCACGTATCAGTTCAGCACTCTTTTTTTTTAACGGAATTTTCCTATTTCTTAATACTCTGCTTAACTTTTGGAATGCATCTTTGGCTATCCCAATACATTTTTGTATCTCAGTATCTCACTTTCCGTCCTCTGTTAGAACACGTCCCTAATTTTTTGTACCTCTTTGACTTTAGTATCCCGGATTTGTAATTTGTATTTTGGTCTCATCCTTTTGCTGATAACCATGTATTCTGTCTTTTTGTAGTTTATACTTAGTCCTTTCTTCTTGCTTTCCTTCGCTACCTTCTGTAGGAGCTTTTGTAGTTTCCTTTCCTTGTCTGTGTCATCTGAATATCTTATATTGTTAAGATTGTGGCCACCAATAAAAATACTCGTAAGAATTCTAGATCTCTCAGAATTGCTTCCCTGTATAGGTTGAATAAGTCCGGTGAGAAGATAAATCCTTGTCTTACACCCCTTTCTATTTTTGTATATCTGCTAACCTCGTATTCTGTCCATATCCAGACGGTTTGCTGCCAGTATAGATTCTTGATTATTCTAATATCCTTGTCAAGGTTGCTGAGCAGTTTATATGTGGTTCCCAACTGAATAAGGGAAGAAAAACATTTTCCTTATTGAGGTGGAAACGACGTGAAAACTGGAATTTTTGAGCGTAATTGGGTGTAAATGCACAGTTCTATGAAGCGTGATGTATTGTATTTAAATCAAAACCATATACGAGGAAGCGTTGAAAGGTTTTCGGTCCAACAAAGAAGGCCTTAAATGGAGTACTTTATCAAACGCCTTTCTGGTCTAAAACTTGTTTCATAGGATTGACGACCTTACTAATCAAGTAACCCTCATAATGTTGAAGAGAAATAAATTTACTTCATTTTAATACCAGTTTCATTATTCTATTCGGTAAAATCGGAGACCGTATTTATCAATCAACCCTCGTTTATATAATTAACGATGAGTGTAAATATCAAAATATTAACAAAGTTTGTTAATTACATATTGTTTGTTTATATTTTTCGAGAGTATTTTCATCGCTGTACATAAATATCAAATATGAAAGTGAATAAATATGAAGATATTAAAATTAGCCCCACTTGTCGATTGATTTGTTGAAGGAAGTTTTTGGTAGGGGTGGGAACTGCAGTTTTACCTTTATAATAAAATTGGCAATTATAAATAAAATGCCTGATATGGTCACCAGATATTTGAATTATTTCGCTAGCTTAATTATTTTTTAAACGGATGATCACTATATTCAAACTCCGAATATGCTGATTATTTAATATCTGTCTACATCAGGCGTGTGTGTGCGTGTATTAGACGATGGAAAGAAAGTTGTCAGTATCAATAGTACTAACTGAAGATGTAAGTAGATAAATAGTAAGTAAAGTGTTTTCTCACTATCGTTTGCTTTATTTTGTTTTGTTTCTAATTCTATTGTAAATTTGGTATAAAACATCTTGTAAACTTACCTGAGCCAATTAGCTGTGGATTCAATCTCAGACTGATGTCTCGCCCGACAGTTGTGTTTTTCAACATGTCCAGAATATCGTCGACTGGAAGTGCCTTTTTGTTATATTCAGATCCGCGAACGTTTACTTTGAAAGGGGCACCTTTCAACTGACGCCCGTTCCAACAAATATTTAGAAGGTAAGCCCCTGGCTTCTCCGGGATATACTCGCATTTGTAAAAATTTTCTGCTACAGGGCGAGATTTAACAACAATATCATTTTGTTGATCGTAGCCTGTAATTTGCACCATTGGCTCACCTAGAAGCAATAAACAACAAATTAAAAGAAAATTACCATAAATATTTGCATAGAGTCTTATACGAATTTCACAAATATATGAGGGTCGGTTTCAGTCTATATTTATGAGATGAGGTATTGTAACTCTTTATACTATTTACATTGTTCGAACTGTTATCCTTATTTTTACTGTCATATTCACGACGTTTCAGGCGTTGTACACTCCGGCCTTCTTCAGGATCTGTCTAGATTTCTGAGATGACGTATTGCAACTATTTATACTGTTTACAGTGTTTTGAAGTCTTGTCCTCATCTTTATTGTTATATTCATGACGTTTCGGCCGTTGAACTCTCCGGCTTTCTTCAGTATCTGTCTATATTTCTGAGATGAGGTATTGTAACTATTTACACTATTTACATTGTTCGGAATGCTGTCCTCATCTTTACTCTCATATTCACGACGTTTCGGCCTTTGTACGCTCCGGCGTTCTTCAGGATCTGTCTATATTTCTGAGAGGAGGTAGCCGCTATCCATTACACCCCCACCCCATTTATACCCATGCAACAATATATGTTCATGTTATATATCAACAATGCCCGTACTGAAACTGGAGCCGTATACAGCTCATCGTGTACAAGGCCCGGAAGGCACTCGAGGTAGAAGGTTACGTTAAGGAACAGTATATATGTATAGGGTGGAGAGATAATGGTTAACTCTAGACTTGGACAGGTTGATATTGTACTAATCGAGGAAATATGCTCTTGGGAGTCTGATCTAGCAAGTAGCGATTCGCAGGGAGAAGCTGTTCGAGTGGAACTTACTTCTCGCCGGTGGAATACGTAGGGAATGTGGGTGGGGTTTCCACTATGTTAGTGGCATCGAAGTGAAGGTTAGACCTAGTGGAACCAAAGAATGTAGTTATGGAAGTAGCAATAGAGCAGTGAGAGGCTTTTCATATCCCTCCTTTGAGAGAGAATTTGGAGGTTGGAAAAAGTTCATTGCCTACAAGGACACGGAAACACTTTCGATCTCTCTCTCTCTCTCTCTCTCTCTCTCTATATATATATATATATATATATATATATATATATATATATATGTGTGTGTGGGGTATGCCGTGTGTGTATATATGCATGAGAGTGTGTGTGTGTGAATGCGTATCATATACATTGAGTGGTAAAGGTTTACAAACACTCAAGAACGTGTAATATGCGATTAACGCGAGGAAATGGCAGATGGTCTGAATTTAATGTCGACAAGAAACCTTTGTTCTGAGAAGAGTTGCTCTGTGGTGACCCCAAGGTCGTAATTGGAAGATGGACTCATCGCCACCAAGTGTAGCTTTCCGTCTCAAACGAGCTCAGTGCCCGCTCTCGACATGTAAACAGTTAGTCGACCCAAATGTGCTTACGATGTGCACACGTTGAACAGGCGGATGATAGCAAGATATATAAGCGTCCACCTGAGAGAGAAAAGACGAAGAGTCTCTTAAACCTTTACGGCCGATATCAATTGACAAAGTTTAGATTTAAATAAACAACCATTTCATATATATATATATATATATATATATATATATATATATATATGAGATTTAGTCTCTCGTTCTGACTCGTCTTTACAACGATAACGTCACAAAAAGCTTTGCATGTGATTTTAAAATTGTATTTGCATTAAACGACACATCTAGCATCTTTCCTACCAAGAAGTAGAATTTATTCTTTTAAAAACTGTTACAAAATTCTGCACTTCTGCAAAATATCTATTAAATCTTAATTTATGTTTAACAGACTCTATCAAACCTAATTGATCTCTTTTTTTGCGTAAACATCAACGGGAGAAATTTCACGATAAAACAGTTTTGATTGCAACAAATCTGATGCAAGCTCTCGCAATAAATTTTGATGATGTATCTGGACATAGCCAATTCAGAACTTTTTGTTCTGCTTCAATTTCAGTTATTTCTGTTGTTGTTTAGAAATTGAAGTTTCCAAGTTGAAGTTTTCCAAGTTTAAACATTTCGTATCCGTCATTGCCAGTTGTTTCATTTATAAGAATCAGATCTACTGTGAATCACTCACCAAAGCATAAGAGAACCAACCAAAGACTTGTTGCAGGACTATGAAATAACTTGTTCGAGCGTGTCGCCTGAGGTAGCATAACTCATAATAACAGAAAAGGAATGAGAGCCAACACTAGACAATGGATATGAGACGTTGCTAGAAAGAAAACGAGGATTTGTTTACGCTTTCCCTCCCATCGGTCAATACGCAAAAATCAGAGACTTCGTCTTTAGATTCTACCGCATACGCATGAGTTGGTATTGCATTTTATTTGTAGAAGAACACTCCAAGAAAACACACATGTACATTAACTTTATCGCAAGATAGAAGTAAAAGTTTCCATCGGGTTTTTAGATTCCGTGGGTAAATAGGTTGTTTTTCTTATACACGTCGGCGTTGCCCAAAATGATATTGGGGGTCACTCACATCATAGCAACAGAAATCAGCCTTGTCTTCAAGAAGATAAAAGCATACTTGATAGAAAATAAAACGTACATAAATAACAGAAAAAAGCATGGTAAATTGTATCCTAATTTCATACAATCAATTTATCTTATTTTGTGCGTATTTATAGGGAACAATTGATTTATGATGCATGTGATAAAAGGGAGAATTTATTCCGAAGTATTAGAAGCCATATCACAAAACGAATTTACACACGTGTTGCCCGTACCAAAGCTCATGGCCAAGAAATTTCCGTATTTCCGGGAGGAACAGTTTTTGTTGCATGCTGGGAGTATTTTTACTATTTTTAATTTTTATTTAATTTATTTTATGCAACATTTTTATGTTATTGCTTTATTCTATTTTATTTATAATTTTTATTATTATTATTATTATTATTTTATATTTTATTTTTATTTATTTATAATAATGTGTTGTTATGAAAACACTCCAACGAGTGCACAGGATCGCTTCGTCAGTGATGTTATGACTTGGGGTCATGACAAGTTTCGGGTCTTCCAACATCAAACTTGTTCGCCCAAGAGACGCTACCGAAATAGTATTTATTCCGGCAGGCTCTCCTGAAGTAAAAATCCGCCATCATAATAATATTTTTACAACTTTGTTGCTGAATTTAATATTGGACACCTGTGCCTCTGTGTCTGTTTTTGCTTATCGGCCTCGGGCCTGGATGGTTAAGTTTCTTCGGCGTGTCACAATGTTCGATAGACAGAAGAAAAAAAAGACCACGGTAGTTTAGACGCTCCTTCTGTCTAGGAGTAGAATTGATGATATTCAGTCACCCCCCTCCCCCACGAGGGTGTCATGTGGCACAAGGCCTTTTTAACGTGGGAATTCCCGAGCCATTAAGCTCGGCCCAAAATTAGCCCATTTGAACCCGTATAAACGGGTTCAGGGCCGGTTTAACCTCCCCAAAGGAGACTCCGGAGTAGAATTGATGGTGGTCTATACAGTGTTGGAGTGTTTGTTGAAACAGCGTGGACTTTTTATGAATAGTCAGAAAATATTTTTACGAGCTTTTAATTTTTCTTTTTTTTTTATCTCGTAAGTGAATGCAAATGGCTGGCTTAAAATTGAGCCAGTCTGAGTCATTTAAACAGTGTCCCGTTTTCAGCGAAGATTGGTAGTTCCGATAAGCTACTGAACCAATAAAAAATATTTGGTTGCACATAACGTTTAAAATTTATTAAGTTTATAGTTATATTCATTTAGCTACTTCTGTAAAAAATAAAAATAAAATAAAATCCTGGGTTTTTGCATTCAGAACATCATTTTGACATCATTTTGACATCATTTTGACATTTTAAACATATTTGTCGATCCTATTCAAAAATGTCCTTTGGCAAAACATCCTATTCAAAGAGTGATAAGCTGTAGAACCCTAAGAAAGTACGTAAATCTATGGTAATTGCTTTAGAATTTAAAATTTGGCACAGATACTATCTTTGAATAACTGCTTTGATGTGTGGATGCGTGGTGATGTAATGGAATAAGAAATCGAAGTACAGAGTTCGATTCCTAGCCGAGTTCGTTATATTACGCGCAAATACCTCAGGAAATGGTAAAAATCCATCTCTTCCCCTCTCCCAGTTATGGATAAATAGCAGGATAGACTATGCCCGATAGCCTTGGTTGGTAACCAGTCTAGGAAAAGGAAAAAAATCTAAATTTAAACCAGCCTTGTGAGGGTGGGGCTTCGTCAGGCTAGCTTTCCTAATGCACACCGTTGTACTATGGCTGCAGTACACGTTGTGTCACTACGACCCTAAGCGTTACAGGACTCGTGATCATAAAAGTTTTGATAATTTTTGAAAGCAACTTCTAGTGCAAACTCTAACATCATTTTACACGTTTTTTTTTTTCCACAGACAGTACAAGCTACAATCATCTTCATCTCACCATCAGTCCCCGGATCGGGTGTGGTCGTAAGGTCGCTGCATAGCGGAGCACCTGACCAATCCCCTCCACATATCTGGATTAAAAGCCAGAAAATACTCATTCATGCATAACGGATGGGCCCCCGACTGATCTAATTGCCCAGTAGATCAGTCGGAGCCCATCCCTTTCTAGGTCAAACCACTGACGATATCTAACTTGAAGTCTCACCTTCATCATGGACATGTTGTCGTTAGGGCAACACTCTGCCCTAGCTGCTGACCAGTTTAGGAATCTCTTCGCGCAGCGATGCCGTGTCATCACGGCACTGACTGCTTACATAGCTATGGAACCTGGTCTACCCCATCGTGCTAGATAGCTATTAACTCTACAAGAACGTTCAGCCACCAGGTATTGCTTTTAATACGTCTCGATGTATAGCCACATTCTTCACAATAAAAACTTGGAGATAGAAGCGGTTTAATTGTCTATGACCAGAGCATATGGCAGTGTCATTAACAATTTTAGAGTGATGTGACACTAGAAAAATACGCAAGTATTAAAAAAAAGCATGTGGTTAGTGCAATCATAGCGGGAGGTGGACAGTTTGACCTGGTGTAATAGCAAACTTGTCTCGTTAGATGGGTTTACTGAGTGCCACATTCTTGCGGCTTTGTGCATTATCTAAGCTACTCTGAGAAAACCGCTACAAAGAGTTGTGTTATTAAAACCAAAAATGGGGATTTTTTGAACGGCTTTGTTTAAAACACAAAAAGAAGTTTATTTAAACGGCTTTGCTTGAAACGCAAAAACGGAGTTTTTTTGAACAGCTTTGCTTGAAACACAAAAATGATGTTTATTTGAACGGCTTTGCTTGAAAAGCAAAAATGGAGTTTATTTGCTTGAAACACAAAATGGAGTTTATTTAAACGGCTTTGCTTGAAACGCAAAAATGGAGTTTATTTAAACGGCTTTGCTTGAAACGCAAAAATGGAGTTTATTTGAACGGCTTTGCTTGAAAACCAAAAATGGAGTTTATTTAAACGGCTTTGCTTGAAAAGCAAAAATGGAGTTTATTTAAACGGCTTTGCTTGAAAAGCAAAAATGGAGTTTATTTAAACGGCTTTGCTGGAAACACAAAAAGGATTTTATTTAAACGGCTTTGCTTGAAACACAAAAATGGAGTTTATTTGAACGGTTTTGCTTGAAAAGCAAAAATGGAGTTTATTTAAACGGCTTTGCTTGAAAAGCAAAAATGGAGTTTATTTAAACGGCTTTGCTTGAAAAGCAAAAATGGAGTTTATTTAAACGGCTTTGCTTGAAACAAAAAAAAATTTTCTTCGACAGTTTTACTCCCTAACAAAATAACTAGAAAACACATTTGGATAAACGGGACATAGATTCATGCAAGATAAAGAAAATTATATTTCTAAAGACAACAAAGTTTTTTTTTCTACTGTTCAGGGGTTTTAGGTACAAGGTGTGTTATTAGATTCAAAACTTCGCCCACTTGAGGAAGATTTGTGAGTAAGTGCCAATTTTGCAAGTTTTCATCTGTCAGTATTGACTTTTACAAAAACCACTTTATTATATACACTAGGCTTTGGTTGATAGATCATGAATCACTGTTACTCAAGTCTTGTCTGTTGAAACAAGTTAGAAAAATCGATATACACAGCAAGAGAAGATATGATTACAAAATACACACATCAACGTAAATTTGGCCTTGTTCCAGGCTAACCTTGCTTTAATAAACGTCTATATAAGCATAAGTTTCAGACAGAAAGAGAAATTCAGATGCTTGTTACCATTTTACCGATACCATCTTGACAAAAGATTACAAGATAGTTTAAGATATGTGACAAGGAAAACAGAACCAGCTAAAATAAGAGTGAATAGTGTTCATATGTAGAATAATTGTTTGTTCAATTCTAGACTTTGTTAAATTAAAGTCAATCGAAGGTATGCGGTTTCGGGTCTTTCTTTAAACGTTCGATCTTCTTCGTGTGACGATACGAAGAATTCTTCTTTCTCCACATGTAGGTCAGCGTTTATATAACATTCTGTCATCTGGACGTCTTGGGTGTGTATAGCCAAAATTATTGTCTAATCACTTCTGGATTCCGTCAAAATAACCTCAGCCGAATCAAGGATGTGATTTCGGATCTTTCCTCGAACATTCGATCTTCTTCTTGCGAGGGTGTGAGGGATCCTGTATCTCCCCTCGTGTATTTATATAAATTCCTGTTATACAGTTATGTGTGTGTGCGTGTGTGTGTCTGTGTGTGTGTGTGTGTGTGTGTGTGTGTGTGTGTGTGTGCGCGCGCGCGCGCGCGGGTGTTTCTAATAATTAATTAAATTCTCTTCCTTGTTGACGCACCCTTTGATATCCTTTGAGTGCCGAATCTGCCCTTGGTGGATTCGAGGCCTTTCGACGTTCTGTAGTGACACCGAGTTATAAAGCTTAACTTGCAATCTTCTAAGATGAATCTCTTGGGGTCACCACAGATTAACTCTTCTTAGATCAAACGTATTAAATTCGATCCTGTCCTCTGGTATTTGAATGCCGTAAATCTCATGCCCAGAGATAATTAAGCGTCTTAGCAATCGGAAATCAAAGCAAATTGCCATGAGTAATTTTCGTATCATTTCGTTAGATGCGTAATTAGCAAAAACATAGAGAATTCTTTGTACTTACCTGAGTCGGCTTCGGTTCCATCAATGGTAAACGTTGCTGTACGGCCCACCTTTGCTTCTTTTAGCCCATGTCCTCGAAGAATGACTTTTGGATGGTTTGGTGTTTTTGATCTGATCGTTGAGGGACTAGAAGGCGTGATCGGACGCTTGTAAGAGTTACCGGTTGGTACTGTAAGTAACGTTGGCGTTGTGCTACGAGGTGGTGTTATTGGTTCATTCGTAGCGTATCCCTGATAAGGGGCATAGGGAAGTGGGAAACCTGACCAGGTGACGTCAATTTCATGTGCTCCTTAAACAGAAAGAAAATATTTTTTACTGAAATGCTATTTCAACAAACTTTGATCTTTGCGGGTGAATCGCATTTTCCACAACAGGGAATTGTAACAAAAGAAATATTTTCAAAATAAAGTCATTTTACCAACACAATTTGGGAATTTGGACGAAATATACTTACTTAAAATGTGGGTGGAATCACTTGCCGATATAACAGCGTAAAGTATACACTTAATCTACAGTCTCTTCCATCTCTCTACCCACTCTTTCCTGTCTTGCATCTTCCTACCTTCTCTCTTCAATCTCTCTTCCATCCCTATGCCCTCTCTTCCATCTCTCTATCCCCTCTTCCCTGTTTTGGATCTCCTTACCTTCTCCCTTCAATCTCTCTTCCCTCTCTTCCATCTCTCTATCCACTCCTCCCTCTCTTCCTTTTCTCTACCTTCTCTTCCATCTCTCTACCTACTCTTCCCTCTCTTCCATCTCTCTATCATCTCTTCCCTGTTTTCTATCTCCCTACCTTCTCTCTTCAATCACTCTTCCCTCTATTCCATCTCTCTACCCTCTTTCTTCCATGTCTCTACCCCCTCTTCCCTCTCTTCAATCTTTCTGCACTATCTTCCATCTCTCTATCCTCTCTTTTATCTCTCTTCCTTCTCTTCCATTCATATCACATACATTATTCATTATTACCATTTTGACTATGACGCTCTACTTTCTGTGGCTCTCATGTCTTGTATTGGGTTAAATTTGGTATTAAACAACTGTACTCAAATTTGCCTAAATCTTAAACAACCCACTAGGGATGTCAATATGGCTTGATGCAACTCTAATAAAAAATCAAAGAAAAATATAAAATTAAACAAGAATATTTTATACAATATCAAAAATTCTACCAGATCTGCTAATTTACTTACACTGAAATTTAATTATTTTCTCTTTATTAAGTCCAAGCATAAAAAATTAAATAATCCATTAAACAAATTTTGTTACTCTAAATTTGTTTACTCTTTACCAGAGTCGGATTATTCTTTCGGTTAGTATAGGCTGCGGCCTCGGTGCCTCAAGCTTTTACAAAGGAATGATTTTAATATTCTAGCTAAATCATATAACTTCTAATTACACAGACACTGCGGTTCTCGAAAGTCTCACAGGTCGAACAAATCGGTTTTCGAATAGGAAATTCGAGATGAAAATGCCTCGGTTATCGAACAATTTCGGTTCTCGAACAACATTGTCGAACCGAGTTAACCCGAACGGAATAATTTCTGAGTCGACCGTTGTGTCTTATACATTCGTGTGTTGTGTCGTGATTTTCTTTTCCAATTTTATACTACTGTGACTTTTTTTCTCTACATTGATTCCTATTGGAAAAATAGTTTCGGTTTACGAACATTTTGGGTTACGAACTGTCTTCAGGAACGAATTAAATTCGTGAACCGAGGTTCCACTGTAATTTCATAAGACATTGATTGTTTCATAGTTCTAATGCTGGTTATAAAATATCTCTTTTTACTACGGATTTGTCGAAATATGTAGTTATTTGGCTTGCAATAAATAGTAAATTAATTGTATTTCTTAAAGAATGCTTTAATTGACAAACAAAAGATAGCTGTTCTAGTTTATTTAAATAATTTTCAATAAGTTTACTTCAAGATAATGTTGCTAAAATATATCAACTGCGGGCGAGTTCAAGTGGTATAATTTCATTAGCCTCGGAGTCACCTAACCTTTATCATTTCACTTTGTCCCAGTTCTGTCATCCATTCATTTCAACTCGTTAAATAGTTTACTCGCTGACTGATCTTGATTCCCCTGTGTTCAATATTTCGATTTATGCATCAAATCTTGTGAGTTGGTTCAGTCAAGCAAATATATATTTTTTAGAATCAACAAGACATAAAAAATCGTTAGCATAAAAGTTTGTGCGGTGAAAATTAATAATGATGCTTTTAACAAGATCTTTATTTGTTAAATAAATAGCGGAGTTTCTTTTTATGCTTTCAAAGTCAGACATCAAAATTTTTATCATTTATCAAAGAAACATTAACAGTGAACGACGATCAACTAATGTCAAATGAGTTAATTATTTTAATCAAAGTTCAAATCTGACGTCTTTTCAAAAAGTTCTTAAAGTTGCCTTTTTATCATTTAAATATCTGGGCAGTTATTAAGTTGTATTTACAAAACAGCTTTCTCCCATGAATCAGTCTTAAGATTTACTTATCTTCAAATCAGACGCGAGGCAGTTTAGCTTTTGGCCATACTATCAGGTTTTTAAGAATTCTAGAGAACACATCGAGCGAAATATTAATTTCGCATCTTTCGAGAGGCCTGGTCATCAGAGTTTTATAATTTAATATGATCAGAATCGATTAGATTTACCAGTAGAATATAAGTGACGTTCATATGTTTTTGATTTGTCATTAATGAAGGAACAAAAAAAAAAGAAAGTCTGATGTTTTGCTTTTTACAATGATTAAGTGTGTTTTTTATATGATCATTGTTTTGAGAGCAGAGATCAGATTAAGATATATAAATGGGTTTTGTAACGTTGAAAGAGGAGAAGCTGAATGGAAGAAGAGAAAGTAAGAAAGACAGAAAAAGGATGAAGAAAGAAAAGAACAAAAATAAAAGAAAGATAGAAAGAAAACATAAAGCGAAAAAGAAAAATATAGAAAAAGAAAGATAAAAGGAACAGATCAAAGGAAAAACGAAAAAAAAAGAAAGTAAGAAAGAAAGGAAAGAATGAAGAAAAGAAGGAAGGAAAAGGGAAAAACAAACAAAAAGAAGGAAAAAGAAGGAAGGTGAGAAAGGAAGAAAAAGAGAAAAACGAAAGAAAAAGGAAAGAGCAAAAAAGAAAAGAAAAAGGAAGTTAAAAGAAAAAAATGATAAAAAGAAATAAAACATAAATCAAAACAGAAAAAGACAAAAAAAGAAAGAAGTAAATATAGAAACAAATAAATAAACAAAAGAGAAAGAAAAGAAGAACGAAAGAAATAAAAAGAGAAATAAAAAAGAGAAGGAGTATGGAAAAAGGAAAGAGAGAAAGAAAGAAAAATGGAAAGACAGAAATAAAGTAAAAAGAATGACAAAACAATAATAAAAAGTGGAATGGTGATTTTTTTTAGCGTAGTTGCGATACAAGGCCGGATGTTTGGTGTAGCAATTGAGAATCGAACTCACTAGGCAATCGTCATTTACCAAGCAAGACAAGTTTGTTAACCATTACACCACGTCAAGTTGCCTAATGAACAGTGGAGCAAATAAAATTTCAAGATAAGATTTTCAAGATTTGATTTGTGAAATCCGTTGGAGATTAAGCAATTTGAGATTAACACAAATAAGAAAAGAGCGAATGAAAGAAAATTTGAATGTGATAAAAATCATTCAAAGAAATAGAGATTTTTAAAAAATACAAGCTAACAAGAGAAAGTGGGTGGGGTCATTATCTTGATTTTATGTAAAAATGAGAATCATCTACATCATCAGAAGCCATTGCAAGTCTAATACCGGACAAATGCCTTTCCCAATTCTTCTAATGACGACCATGATTGTACTATTCCCTGCTATGTCTTAACAGCAAAAATGTTCTCATTTCTGTTTGACCTTTTCGTATTACGTCTGTTACCCACTATAAAAAGTAACGTTTTACACCATCTATTATCTTCTCTTCTATCTATATGCCTCACCCAACTCCATTTTTATCGTTTATTCATTTATCTGATATCGCATATCTTGGACTCTCCCTCCATTCATGTTGATATTTTTTATCTCTTAGCTATCTACCCTCAAGACGTGGCCAACTAAATGCCGAGCGTTACTTTTTCAATTGATTTTTGTGAATTTTGAGTTTATTTTCAAAAGGTTTTATTAACTTCAATGATTCTCAACCAGACGCCATTGCTGGCATTTATATGTTCATTATAGATTTTCCGCTTAACTTATATTGACGAGGTGTTTTTCATTATAGCTTTATTTTTCTTATATGTTTTCCATCATATCGTAAAAGGTTATTTCTTTATTTGCAGGCTTTTTTCAGTTTTATTATCTTTCCAAAGCATAAGTATTCTTGAACTTCTTCCGTTTTGTTTTTTTTGGGTTTTTTTTTTCATCTATTCTTGCGTTTTTGGGGAACATTACGATGTAACATGTCTGTCCTCGGCTTCCGCCATCGTCCTAAGATGTGCGGGTGGTATAATGCTTAGAATGAGAAATCGGAGAACGGAGTTCGATTTCCATTTGGATTCGTTACATTTACGCGCAAATACATTTGAGAAATGTATTAATCCATCTCTCCCCCAGCTATGGGTTAAATAGTAGAACTTGTATGAAGAATAATTGTTGTTCTTCTAAAAAAAAATAATTCTTACAATCCAAAATATATTTCGGCTTTAAATGGACTGCGGCTCGGATTGAGGAATCGGAGGGCCGAGTTCGAATTTCAGTCGAGTTTAATACATTCACTTTGAATTTAATGTTCACTTTACATTCACTTACATTCACTTTACAGCCATAGGTAAATATTAGGACAGATTATGTTCTATAACCCTGGGTGGCAACCGGTCTGGGAGAAGGAAAACACTGAATTCAAAACTGTATGTAGCCCTGTAGCACATACTATGCAGCTAATGAAATGATCGTTTGCATTGACTCGATGATCCCGACAATGGTTGACTCCTTTTTTTAAATAACTCATGAAGGGTTGATATTTGTAACAAAACTAGTCAAACAAATCTGTTATTGTTGATACTTAAAGAGGTTACAAACAAACAAAGGGGATACTCGAGTGAAAGGAACAGCAAGACGCGCGTAGATGAAAGAAAGAGAGATTTATTGTAAAAGAGAATACACTACTGAAAGACAAGGAATCGGGTGGCAGGCTAGTAATTCACGAAGCAGGGATATCTACCAACCACCCCACGTGGTCAGATGTGGCACAAGGCCGAATTTAATGTAGGGCATCCGAACCCGTAGGCTTGATCAAAAATTTCCCGTATAAAACGGGGTCGGGTAACTGTTTCCCGAGACGAAACTCTGCCCATCGACAAGGCCTCGTCTGGGGATCCTCTCTGTCCGGAAGCAGAGAGTTTGACCAGCACAGCTGGAGACGAATCTCCAAATCTAGACTAATTCCTGAAGCAAGGTTATTTATCTTACCTCCCCGCGAGACAGGATGTGGCACAAGGCCGGTTTTTAATGCGGGGCAAAACCGAGCCCGTAGGCTCGGGCAAAAATTCCCCGAAGACCCCGTATACACGAGGTCGGTTTGCTGTCTACCGCCCCAGACGAGACTCTGCCCTTCGACATAGCCTCGTCAAAATCTTAGTACCAGATACAAAAGAGTTAAAAAATATAAAATACTGTTACTTTAATTAAAATATATTTGCGAAACATTTACATTTAATTAGAATAGGTACTTTATCAACAAGCACGTAAAGATTTTAAGCTTTTAATTGATTTATTTAAACAGACATTGAAAAAAGGATTTTTCTTTTGGTTCGTCATAAAGATAAGACCATGTAAATAAGAATTGCAAATACAGAACAAATAAGTCACAACGACAATTTAATTCTCAGTGTATCCTCTATTTTTGCGAATTACTTCGAAAATTCGCTTTGTCATACTCATTATTAACTTCTGCATAAGGGTGCTTGGGATACTCGCCCAGGATGCATAAACTGCAGCACGAAGAGCATCCACAGTTTCAAATTGCGATCCATGTTTATAAACATCCATCGTCAATCATCTCGATTGGGTTTCGATCTGGAGAGTGTTGTGAATTGCAGCATTGTCCTGCTGGAAAATCCAGTTTTCTCCACATAGATGCGGGCCTTCAGTAATTGGCAATGGCTTTCTTAACATGTCAATATATCTAGCAGCTGTTTAACGACCTTTTACTCACTGTAACTCAAGAGTCCCATTGTACGAATAAAAACCCCAGACCATAAAGGATCGATCTCCACTATGTCGTGTTGAGAAAATTCCTTTTGGGACATCTTTTGCACACCAGTTACGCTGAAAACCGCCTGGGCCATCAAGATTGAATTTTTTTCTTGTTTGAAAGCAACACTTTCTTCCATGTTTGATAATCGGAAGCAAATTGTAAACGGGAATTTTGTGGCGAAGAAGAAGGCGAGGCCTCTGCAGCCGTTTCAGTTTCTTAAACTCTTTCTTATTTAAATGCCATCTAATAGTTCGAGAACTGCATTCAGTATCTGTATTCGCTTTTATCTGATTTGATTTTAGGCTTGAATCTTTCTTGACTTCTCGCCTAATGCGTCTGTTTAGAGATGGTGAGATTTTATTGGGGCGACCGCTTGATTTTTCTAGAAGCATATGCATCCGGATTTTTAATGAAGTTAGCAATGACAATTCTGCTACGGCTAATTTCATTTGCAATGGCTCGTTGCCAAAGACCACGTCATTGAAGTGCAATAATTCTTCCCTGTTCAAACTTTGTTAAAATTTTACCCTTAACCATTTTAAAATCTAAAATTTAATACTGTAAATGAGCTACATAGATGTCTACACGTCTAAAGCTATCAGTTCTAAAAAATTTTTCCAGTAATTTGTTTTTTCACACATGGTCTTATCTTTATGACCAACCAGAAAATCCTTTTTTCAATGTTGGTTTAAATTAATCAAGCTTAAAATTTTCAATTGTTTGTTGATAATTTTCTAATTAAATGTGTTTCGCAAATATATTTTGATCAAAGTAACAGAATTTTATATTTTGTTTTAACCCCCCTTGTATCTGGTCTTAAGATTTTGACGAGGGGTGTATATCCTGTGATCACTATATATATATATATATATATATCTACTGGCGACAAGGAGTATGGGACATTCCATTACAACACATCCCCCTGAGCTAATTTTCCCATGAAATTTTGCTCAATACCTCTCTTTGCGGAATCAGGACATGATTGTTTGACTTTTTCCTCTTCCTAGTACTTTTCCGTCTCACCAGCACAAAAGTTATCTATATAGCGCTTATGTATGTTTTTCGCAATGTTACAATGGAGCATTCATATGCCTGTCCTCGGCTTCCGACAACCTCGGAGGATTCGAAAAAAATCGGCATATGCACTTTATTATTACTATTATTATTTATTTATTTTGTCAAATGTGACAAAATAGTTCGTATAAATGAGACGAGTTTAAAAAAAAAAAACGCAGTTTGAACAGAAAAATAATCAGAGAGAGAGATTCGAACCTGGAATAAACCGAGAATTCAAATATTAACAAAGATCCAGAAACATCAATCACTATCCTGTCTCTCCTAAAGCCGGCAATAGGAACAAATTATTCTACACTTATAGCGTAGATTTCGTTATCTCCAGAGAACTTAACATTTGGAAAACATCAATATCGACAGAGAGCACATTTACCCTTAATAAAGAATCAAAAATGTCATTTTCGATAAATGATTTTTGTCCCCATGTAGCTAGAAGATAGGAAAAGTTAAATATTTCTAGGGGAAAAACTGATTGATTAAATAAAAAGGAGTCCTTCTCCAATCCTTATCTCCCGCTTGGGTTTTTCAGGAAAGTAAATAAGAAGCAACTTGGGGGTCTCTGATTTATGGTCACCTGTGTCAATATTTCCAGAACCACGGGCCTACTAAATCAGATTGATTTTGGAGTTTCTATGGGAGCCTATCGGGGCAGTAAAACGATCTTTCAAACACGAATTGAACTTGTATGGAAATAAAATTAACGCTTGCTTGAAGTCTTTATACATGAGAAAAGGAAATCAGTAAATATGCGAATATAGAAAGGGATGTAAGACAATAATATGACATCACTTGAATTATTTAATCCATACAGTGAGGCTATTCTGAGAGAATTAGAAGTCCTACCAGGATTTATTATTGGCGGCCACAATCTTAACGAGATTTGATATACAGATGGCAGTGCTGACAGCAGACACAGAAAGGAAACTGAAAGTGAGAAAGGTGACAAAATGCATGGTTGTTAGCAAAAGGGGCAGCCCAGCATACAAATTACAAATTGGAGATGTTAAAAAACAAACAAGTACAAACAGTTAAATATCTGGAAAGAGATTTATCAGAGGATAGAAAAAGCAACACTGAAATCCGTAGTGCATTTGGGATAAAGAAATATGCCATCCTAAAACTAAGCAAAGTATTAAGAAACAGAAAAATCTCCTTAGAAAGATAAAAAAAAAGACTACTGAACTATTATGTAATATCAGTCCGTCTATATGGCAATGAATGCTAGACAATCTCCTTACAGATGAAGAAGAGACTTCAAGCAACAGATATGTGGTTCTACAGAAAGATACTAAGAATATAATGGACTGAACATGCGAGTAACGATGTTTTAGAGAAAAGGGAAACAAAAAGGACACTTATAATTAACGTCAGAAAGAGACAATTGAAATTTCTAGGGTGCATAATAAGGAAAGAGGGCTTGGAAAATTTGGCACTCACAGGAGATACTGAATATAAAAGAGGGCGCCGGGAAACCATGCGTATAATATCTAACGAACTCGTATAATCGGGAGTGAGTAGGATATTGAAAAGAAAAACATTATCAAGAGCTATGAGGGGCAGTTGTGGAGAATCATGAATGCCCACATCCTGTAGGGACACATTTTAGGATATTCCTTTTAGTATTGCCACTTTATTACCCTTATGTTGATTCGATTTAGTGAAAAAAAAACATGGCACAACGACAACAAATGAAAGTGGCACGCAACATCTGACACGCACACGAAAAATACGTGGGGGTTCTTTTCATTCTTCATCCCAAGAAAAGGGGGAGAGAATGAGATGACTTCAGTGAGGAGAAAAATAGCAACAAAAGAACAGATTCCAGGAAGACAGAAGATGGCAACTGACGCTACATTTCAATTTTTGAAAATAGCAAGTAACAGGGAAGCAGCAAACCGTAAGTGAGTTCAACATGTGAGAAGTGCGAGAAAAGGAACTATTAGAATAGAACTTACAGCTACATCTAACAATTTTAAAATACAACGACGAGACCTCGTTCCAAATCTAGTCGCACGCTTAAATTCATGTCGTTGACATTACGAAGAAGGAGAGCTCATTAAAGCATCTGACATATTTATATTTAGATATTTATACATCCTTGTGCAAATTAATTGAAACAACAGCTTTAGTTTCCTTTCTTTCATCATACGGTTAGTTTTAGACCCACGAGAGTGACAGTGTGTAATCGATTTCTACTTTTTTTCCTCAGATTCCAACCCAGTGGTGTTGAATCTGTGTGTGTGATGAAATTTGTTTCGTCTTGAAAAATATTGCGTCATCCATGATTGCATCAGATTTTTATCATGCCCGGATATTATCTTTGTCGCCATATTTGTCACAACGTGTCGGCCGTTGTACGCTCCGGCCTTCTTCAGGTGGTTGGAATTTCAAACTGAACCGTTTATTTCGATCACTGGGGTAGACTGTTCTAGTTCCACGTGCCATGTTTGATGGATGTCGGTTATCAGTTATGTCCTGCTAATTTCCCCTCTGAAAGTTCTCCACTGCCTTAACCAGGTATTGAACTCACCTTCTGTCACTGGATCTAACCAACGCCTTTATCCACTGTGCCATGTGTCCTTGAGGACATCTGGGTATGAACTTCTGAGTATTATAAACCTAATGTTTTCAGTATCATTTTTACCAGTGCTCATATTGCAATTTTGCGGTTATCATTGCATGTCTTTACCAGAGTTCATATTGCAACTTTGTTATCATTGCTTTTCTCTGGCACTCCTTATTACTGGTTCCCATATTGTATTTATTTCTATGCTTGGTCGGCTCAGGAGATTTTTGTGGCCTAGCATATGTGCTGATTCCTTAAGTTTACGAATTTTCCAATGGTGTTCCCTGTCTATGACCTCAACATGATCCCACCGGGGGCGGTGATCTCCCTTCTCTCTCCATATGTGGTCAGCCACGCCTGATTTTTCTACTTCCCCTCGCGTTACAGCTTTCTGGTGTTCTTGAAGCCTTACCTTGAGGGGGCGGCCTGTCTCTCCTTTATATTCCTTTCCGCAGCTGCACGGGATAGCGTACACACAGTCTTTAGTCATGTTCCTCTCTGTGGGGGTCTCACTCGTGAGAGATATCTGCGAAGTGTTGTCACGCTTTTGAAGGTTGTCCTGATGTATATGGACCACAGATCCTTTGTATTTTCTCTGATAACCCCTTCACATAAGGCAGGCAGACTGTTTTCTGAGTGTTGTTGTCCTCCTCCTCTTGTACCCGCCTATCCCAGTTTTTGGGGGCTGCTGCCATGTACCCAGGGTAGTTGTTACGTTGTAGGGTACTACTTATATTGACCAATTCCTTATCTAACGTCTCTGGATCGCCACTTATGACTTTTGCTCGGTGTTGCAAGCATCGGACGATCCCTTTCTTTACGCTGTATGGATGGTGGGGGTCGAAATTTGTCGTGCCTTGAGCGCTTATTGCGATTTAAACACAACTCAGACCTCAAGTGGACCTCATATATATGACCCAACGCTAAAGATGCTGGTGAAATGGCCGGTTACCTGCACCGCTCCAGCAAGTACCTCACTCCTCCAGCCATCCTCTACCTTTACAAGAGCCGAATCAGGCATAAAATGAATTACTGTCGCTATATATGGACAGGAGCTGCTTAGTCTTCCCTTTCTACTCTCGATAGAGTCCAAAAGCGTTTCTGCATCCCTGTGAGTGACGAAATATTTTCCACCGTACCGCCCCTTCTCACAGTAGAGACGTTGCAAAACTCTCGCTGGTTTATTACTGTTTCCATGGAGGGTGTTCAGATGAACTACACACCTTAGTTTTCCAGTTCTAACCTTCAGGCCTATGACTTACCATGACGCGCACATTGCAACAAACCATCCTCATTCTTTCCATATTCCTCTGGTGAGATATAAGTTTCAGTCAAGCTGCTTCTTCAGACGAACCACTGCCTTGTAGACCCGACTTCCAAGTGTTTTCTTCCCCGATCACTACAACCATAACCTGTTTAAGTCTTGGGTTAACCGTTATCTTCCATATATATCCGCATAAGTTCTACCTCTTACTCTGTAATACTCTACCTCGAGTAGCTCCCCGGCCTTGTACAGGGTGAATCTTCATTAATTCTTCATTCCTAAAACTAGAATCGTTTCTCAGTTGATCCGCATATATTTCAATCGGCCTCCCCTCTTTAAGCTACCACAGGAATATTCTACTTAACAGTTGTCCTTTTCTCCTCCTCCTCCTCCTCCAAATTAATTGTAGTCTTTTTTTCCTTAATGATTCCTTCACGCTTTGCCGTTTTCCGTAGAGCTATAACTCTAAGCATCCTCGTAGACGTCCCGCCAAGTTGATCTTCTTTATAAAAGTCCAGCTACCAACACCGTACAGCAGTACACTTCCAAAGGATTTCATCAAGGACACATGTCGAAGTAGATAAAGACGTTTGTTAGATTCAGTGACGCGACCCCAAGAGTTGTGAGTTCAATACCAGGCCTCAGCAGTGGTGAACCAAAAACTTGGAGAGTTGAGTTAAGGGAAATAACTGCGATATCTGGAAGAGGCATGGCACGTGGAACTAAAACAATCTACCCCGCTGGACGAAATAAAAGGTTCGGTTCGAAATTCCAATCACCTAATGAAGGCCGGAGCGTAGAACAGCCGAAACGTTGTGGATATGGCAATGAAAATAAGGATAACAGTCTGAATAATGTAAATAATACAAGCAATCATAACACCTCATCTCAAAGATATTGACAGATACTTCCCACTATGGCTTGAAAGAAAATTATTTTCAGATCTAGGCTAGCAGGCTGGTAAAATTAGCCAGAGTAGAAAGGAAAGTACAAGGAAAGATTTTACTGGTAACCCTTAACCGGTGCTTAATGGTAACTCACCATCATAATCTCGGTCACTACAGGTATTGATAAAATCATTTGCTGTCCACAATCAAGCGAAGATGTATTGTGTACCCTAGCCATTTCATTTTATCAATTTATGCAATCTGCATTCAAATCCAAAAGTAATCTTAAAATTCAGTTTTCATTTCAATTCAAATATCCATAGTTGTCCAAAATGTCGCTTTTCATAGATTTACGTCACGTGACTTACCTTCCTCCCGTGGAGTAAAACTGATAATCTGTGTATTTTTGTTTGGAGAGTCGACGATTACTGGCACCTTTTTCGTCGGACCAAAAACTTCAGCATTCAATTCACCTGGGAAAGAAATATGAAATATACAATGTAGCTAATCAGATGACATATTGAAAATTACTGCAAACATATATTTATTTTCATGATTCGAAACAAAATATAAAAATCATTAATTTATTTTATCAATGATGATAGAAGTCGGTCAAATTTATTGACTTTAGTGACAGCCATTAAGCCTTAAACGACGGAAAAAGGTTGCACGAATAAAAAAGGTAAAAACGAGAAAATACCATTTTAAGGTATACTATTGATTATTTTCATTTAATTGTATATAAAGATTATAATTTTTTTTGTGCATTTAGGCAGCAATCCTTCTTTCATGCACATCTCATTGAATACAACAGACAAGGTCTTTTTATTTAGTTTTTTATACAATTTCTCATGCGATCTAATATTTTTTTTCATTACGGATCATAAATTATATAAAAACTCTCCGAATTTTCTGTTTATCTTGACCGTGTTTTGAAAATTTTTATAAAACATGCATACAACAAACTATTTCTTATTTAACAGTTAAAATATTTAATCTTTGAAAATGGCTAAATGTATAGCCGAAAGCGCTCAGATAAAAAGAACATTCGGACAGTTTTATATAATTTATTATCCGAAAAGAAAAAAAATTATTAGATCGCATGAGAAATTGTATAAAAAAATTACATAAAAGCACCTTGTCTCTCGTATTCAATGAAATGTGCATGAAAGATTATAAAGAAGCATTTTAGCCCTATTCTTATTCTTTTTCTTCTCTGTGTCATGTCCCATGGAGATCTTGGCTCTCCACAATTTCCTGTTCATTGTAGCTCTTAATAAAGTTTCCGTTATATTACCTAAACATTGTTCCATCATCCATTTACTCAATCTCGCTAGGGATGTTCGCCTTGTTTTCCTGCTGTCTCGTTTGCCTTCAATCTGTCCTGTACGTTATGTGAATTATGTATCCTGAAAATGTCAACTGCTTCTTTCTGATATTAGTGTCCTTTTTGTTTCCATTTTATCTAAAAGTAGTCCTTGCTTTGAATATTGCTGCAACATCTACTCTGGTGCTCCAGGTATATATTTAGAGATTCTTGATAAAATCCAAAGAAGAATCTGCAATATTATTGGTCATGACCTGGCGTTTCTCTATCAGTCACTTGCCCACCGTCCTAATGTAGATTCCTTGTGCCTTTTGTATAAATGCTTTTATGGTAATTGTTCTGATGAACTTTCCTGTATGACTTTATGAATTTTAGCTCAGTACTAGATTCCAGGCAAGATCTCGCCATTTTACAGTTTAAATGTAAAAATGTAACCGTAAGTGCTATGCAGACAGTTTCTTCTGTTGTACTTCTCGCTTGTGAAACTCTCTTCCAGCTTTTTGGTTTCAAGACCTTCACATCTAAGCCTTTCTCTACTCTATCGTTATTTCCATGGCTACTGTACAAATGAGCTACATACTATAGTTCCACTACTTCAGACCTTCACATCTAAGCCTTTCTCTACTATATCGTTATTTCCATGGCTAATGTACAAACGAGCTACATTCTATATTTCCACCAGTTCAGACCTTCACATCTAAGCCTTTCTCTACTATATCGTTATTTCCATGGCTAATGTACAAATGAGCTACATTCTATATTTCCACCAGTTCAGACCCTCACATCTAAGCCTTTCTCTACTATATCGTTATTTTCATGGCTAATGTACAAATGAGCTACATTCTATAGTTCCACCAGTTCAGACCTTCACATCTAAGCCTTTCTCTACTATATTGTTATTTCCATGGCTAATGTACAAAAGAGCTACATTCTATATTTCTACCAGTTCAGACCCTCACATCTAAGCCTTTCTCTACTATATCGTTATTTCCATGGCTAATGTACAAATGAGCTACATTCTATAGTTCCACCAGTTCAAACCTTCACATCTAAGCCTTCCTCTACTATATCGTTATTTCCATGGCTAATGTACAAATGAGCTACATTCTATATTTCTACCAGTTCAGACCTTCACATCTAAGCCTTTCTCTACTATATTGTTATTTCCATGGCTAATGTACAAATGAGCTACATTCTATATTTCCACCAGTTCAGACCTTCACATCTAAGACTTTCTCTACTATACCGTTATTTCCATGGCTAATGTACAAAAGAGCTACATTCTATAATTCTACCAGTTCAGGCCTTCACATCTAAGCCTCTCTCTAATATATCGTTATTTTCTCGGCTAATGTACAAACGAGCAACATTCTTTAGTTCCACCCTTTCTGAACTTTAGCGTTAAGCCACTCGCTAATCCATTGCTATTTCCGTTGCAAATGTTCAAATGAGCTCCATGCTTTAGTTCCTCTCATTTAGACCTTTACAGAAAGGGTTCTACATAGCACGTACACAACGTCTAATCACCTTCATTACCCCCTTGTTTCAATCATAAGAAAGCTCTACTCAGACTGCATCATCCGAAGAATAAGCACATTGTGGAATAGATTTCTTTTTGGTTGCTGCCCGCCATCTTCTCTTTCATTTGATATCACTCGACTCATTCCTTATTGCCACTTTTGTTGTGTAGAGAGACGGTCGACCTTCGCTACACTAAATGGTTGCGCATGGAATCTTCCATTGACTCTGGAAGTAGTGGCACGAGATACACTGGAGTCTCACAGGAACCACAGCAGTCTCAAAGAGTGTCGCACTACCGTATTCTCTCGTATTGCAATATTAATCCCCGTGAGTCTCTTCATTAATCTTTTGTCCTAGCGTTTTCTATGTAGTATTATTAACAAGAACAACGCGCATTATGACACAGGGTAACAACCTTAAAGGATAAGGCATTTAAAAAAGAAAAATGTAATCTAATGGAAATTAACATATTATGCAAATAATATTTCTTAATGTTATAACAATTAAAGTAAATTTAGCTTCGTTTTGAATGATGTTTTTTCCTTTCTTACAGGTCAAGTTACCTTTTCAAAATAAAATGGGTTTTTATTTGTTATTTACATTTTGAAACAATAGAGCAAAAAAATCTTTCGAAGTAAAATGTATTGAAAATGATGTAATTCCAGTGATATTCATTTTCGTTGGAGGTCTTGATAAAGTCCCTCAGAGGAGAATGCGCGTCCGTTAAGATAAGTTTTCCTTTTGTCTTTATTCATATATATATATATATTCACAGACAGACTGTTTCCCTGTATCACGGTTCATCAGTGTGGCTAGACATCCTATTGCTTCAAGCCAGGATCAAAAATCGACCGATTTGTTTTCAGTCAGACTCTACCCCTAAGCTATCGGCGCACAGCAGAGATAGATAGATAGATAGATAGATAGATAGATAGATATATGTGTGACACTCTACCTTAAGTGGCTCTCAAACCTTGCACTGGGGGAAATGTTGTATATGAAAAACTCGTTTAAAAGCAATCGTTATCAAATTTGACTAAAACTTAAGCAGCACTGCGACTGACGTCAGTTTGGCTTAAGCAACTTAGCAACGAAAAAGGGAAAATTAACAATAAAAAAAAACTTACAAAATAAATTATTTTATACTATATTCTACTTTATACTGTATCTAATTCTACTAGTTTAGATGCAGCTAAATTACTTTAAAAAAGCCAGTGTTGCTTCTAAAGAAAAACCGTATATTGTATTTTATTATCACACATTTTAAGGATCTAACATTGTGTATATTTATTTTAACAAAACAAATTTTTATATATATATATATATACACACACACACACACACACACATATATATATGCACGCACACACACATATATATATATATATATATATATATATATATATATATATATATATATAAATAAAATAAAATAAAATAAAATAAAATAAAATAAAATAAAATAAAATAAAACAAAAACAAAATTCACCGAGTCTAGAACAAGAATCTCTTGGACGGCCGTTTTGTTCTTTTTGTGACTCATCAGCAATGCGCATCCACTACCGAGAATCGAACCCGGACCTTTACGATAAAACGCAAACATCCCATCACTAAGCCAGCTGGTCTCAGTGCCGTAGAAGAAACTACTTAGACTCAATATAGTGCAACTAGACCTAATTCAGCTGGTGATACTCATCTAAGCATACGTAACCCACCGAACCTCTCAATCTCTCTCTCTCTCTCTCTCTCTCTATATATATATATATATATATATATATATATATATATATATATATATATATATATATAATCCCTCATGAGGTTCCGATCATTAGCTATGATTGATTAATGATGAACATATCATTTTCGTTTATGATCGATTTCATCACGATTCTTCTGTTAAGCTTGGAGAGTAAATATACATTCCTATTGCTCAAAGTAGAAAGGGAAGAGGTTATAGTAGTTCCAACGAGAGAAAAGTGTGTATAATAAAAAAAAAAGTGAGAAACCGAAAACGTTTTTGGTTGTAATGTGTATTTTTTTTTTAAATATATTATGCCTTATTTTCCATAATTTTGCTACATGTGTTTTCTGGTCTCTTCATCAGACAAAGAGTGAATATTTCTACATATTATAAAAAGGGATTAATTTTTCTTATGTTTTTCGATGTTAAATATTCTCGCTATTAGACATCCTCTTTTTTGTGTGTTAATGACCCAAATGTCTTTCTTGAACTGGCAGTGAAAGAATTCTGCGTGAAGTTTAATAAAACAATTAAGACTGGTCCCGGAAAGGGTGAGAAAGATATCTATATTCTTATCTTTTAATGACCCCTGTGTGATCTATTTCCATTTTTTTTGTGTTTTTTTCATACGTCTGTCTATACGCATACGTATATTCCCTCTCCATATATACTCGACATACGTCTGTCTCGGGAGATGATGGAGTAGCGCTGTAGACCAGTGGGCCACGAGCCTGGGCGGGATGTATGGAGAACTAGGGCTGCCCGGACGTCTAATTTCCCTCTCTCGGTCTTGCTAGCAGAGTTCAAAGGAGAGGATAAACCAATACAGTTTGGTACCAGCGCGGCTGCAGGAGTTGCCTGAAAGTAGCACAGAGTGCTGTCCATCCGCCTTAGGGGCTCCACTCCGGATTTATGTAGGGTTTACTCCTATGCCTTTTCTCTCCCGAAGATTTCCACAAGGCAGTGGAGCTATTTAACCCATAGTTGGGGTATATATATATACTGAAGACCAGAAACCACGTGAAGCAAAATTATGGAAAATAAAGCATAATATATGTTTTTTTTTTAAAAAATCCACATTACAACCAAAAACGTTTGCGGTGTGTCTCTTCTTTATATATATATATATATATATATATATATATATATATATATATATATATATATATATATATATATAAATGTTTTTGTGTGTGTGTGTGATACTGCATTCTGTGAGATTGTTCTATTATTATTTAAGTGATTGGTAAAAGATAGCAGTCGTGATTGATACCTGGTCCAGCATTTTCGGTATGAAACTCAAGCTCCTTCTGGCGGCCAACCCGAAGTGGCACAATTATTTTATTATTCGGCTGTAATTCGGTGGGAACGACTGGATTCTCCGAGCCGAGATTTACGCGGACTTTGTCTGGATTCACAACCCTCGGATGAAACGGACTCCCTGAAAATATAGAAACGGATCTCTATTTACCCATTTGCAAATGGAAAATAATACTACACATTTATTGCGATATGGACAATTGAAACACACTCATGTCTACTCACACACAAGTTCATACCGTCGGTTGAATCCAAGCAGATGTCGACATCACCCAGAGGAATAAAACTACCAAAAAGTTCAACTGCTTGCTTTATTAAATCTATATTTTTAATTTCATGCAAAACAAACATGTATAATTGTTTCCATCGTGCAAACAAAATATATGTCTATTTATTGGATACAACTTATGCCTATGTTCTGTGATTTTTTGCAAATTAAATCAAGGTATAAGTTTTTGGATTGCGTAAAAATCAAATTAATGTCTCCATTTATAGAGATAGCGCAAATGAAATCTATGTCGAACTTTATGGATTTTGAGCAAACGAAATATAGGTCTACATTTATGGATTTTGTGAAAACGAAACCAATGTCTACATTTATGGATCTTGGGAAAACGAAATCGAAGTCTAACATTATGGATCATGTGCAGAGGAGATCTATGTCTGATTCTATGGTTCTTATGCGAATGAAATCTATATCTATATTTATGGGGCTTGGGCAAAGGTAAACTATGTTTACCTTTATAGAACATGACAAACGAAATCTATGTCTACCCTTATGTCTCTTGGGAAAATGAACTTGGGCAAAAGAAATCTATGCCTAACTTTATGGATCTTAGGCAAACGGAATCTGTGTATAACTTTATGTATATTTAACAAAGTAAATCTGCCTAACTTTATGTATCATGTATAAAGAAAATCTATATTTATCTTTATGGATCTTGGGAAAACAAAATATATGTCTACCTATGGATCGTGTCCAAACAAATCAATTTATGGAAAACGAAATCTATATCTGCAATTATGAATCTTGAGGAAACGAAATTTATGTCGCCCTTTATGGATCTTGGCCAACAATATCTATGTCAACCTTTATGGATTTAAGAAAGAGAAAATCTATCACTACTTTTATTGATCCTGGTCAAACGATATCTATGTCTTCCTTTGTGGATCTTGCGCAAAAGAAACATCTCTAACCTTTTGAATTTCAAGCAAACGAAACCTATGGCTACCATTTTGGATATTGTCAAAACTAAATGTCTCTACCTTTTTGCCTCTCATGTAAGCCAAACCTATATCTTCCCTTTTGTATCTTGCGAAAA
Organism: Acanthosepion pharaonis; assembly: GCA_903632075.3. Taxonomy (NCBI): domain Eukaryota; kingdom Metazoa; phylum Mollusca; class Cephalopoda; order Sepiida; family Sepiidae; genus Acanthosepion; species Acanthosepion pharaonis. The sequence goes on along the minus strand of CAHIKZ030004332.1, from coordinate 4,219,190 downwards.
CCGGATCTATGTCTACCCATAACAACAGAATTCAGCATTAAATAATAACCTGGAAAACTGAGTGTACACAACTAAGCACAACATATGTGGATTGTTTTCTTTGTCTTTAGAGAAAAATATAAGTTTATATCAGCGCGTGTTACATAAAAAAATCCTTCATCTTCATTGATCTGAAAGCTCACTCTCCCCCTCTCTTTCTCTCTCTCTCTCTCTCACACACACACACATACGTGCACGTTCACAAACTAATCTAATACCTTGCATACTTCCTGACACATCGAATTTTAGTGCACATCGACTATTCTGTCAAGTAAACAGGCATCTCTCTCTCTCTCTCTCTCTCTCTCTCTCTCTCTCTCTCTCTCTCTCTCTCTCTCTCTCACTAACCTGTCTTTTGCAAACATTAATTTAAATAGTCAGATTCAAATAACGTCAACATATGTACATGTATATATTTTATGTACTGCGTCCCTTCAGGACGTAGGTGGTCATGGCTCTCCACAACTCCCTATCTTTTATAGCGCTTAATTAGATTTGTCTTTTCACCATCCAACCCAGTCTCTATTCGCTTATTCATTTGCACAAGCTCGCTAAGAATATTACTCACAGTTTCTCTTTGTCATTGTTGCCTTCAGTATGTTGAGTGTCAAATTCTTCAAGCCTTCTTTCCTCATGTTGTGTCTTAGAAATTTCAATTGTTTCTTTCTGATTCTAAGTGTCCTATTTGTTTCCATTTTCTTGTCCCTGATATTCCTAGGATATAACCGTATCTCTTGCCTCGTTTCCTCATCATCATCTGTGAGGTATTTTTTAAAATGGTTTTATCTTTATTTTTATCGCTGATTAAATTAAACCTATATAAATATTTGCTTATTAGTTTAATGCCTTTATAACATATTGCAGTATATTCAGGGACTGAACATGTGAGCAACGACGAAGTTTTAGAGAAAATGGAAACAAAATGACACTTATATGGAATATCAGATAGAGACAGTTGGAATTACTAGAACACTTAACGAGGAAAGAGGCCTTGGAAAATTTAACACGCATAGGACAAATGGAAGGCAAGAAGGACAAAGAAAAACAACGAGTAATCTACCTAACGAACTTGTGTAAATTGATGGCAGAACAGGATAGCAAAAAGACATTTACTAAGAGATACAAATTACAGGAAATTGTGGAGAGCAATGATCGCCCATGTCTTGAAGCATCATGGCACATAGAAGAAGAAGAAGAATTCTAATGAATGCAACTTTATCCAATTTATTACAAATTTAATTATCTAGTAACAAGATGTCGGCATTCAACATAACAGCGATTTTTTTTAAATGCGAAGGCTAATGTTTTATAAAGATAACCAAAGAAAGGGAAGAAAAGAAGCGGAAACAATGATAACATTTGAATTTTTAGAAGATAGGTTTAAATAAAAATATATCCGACAGAAAAAAACAAAGAAAATTTAAAGTCCTTCACAACCATTGATCAATACACCGACATCATAAGACAAATCAACATTTTCACACAGAACAAAGAAGAAATACATAATAATAACATCCTAAAAATTACGTAACAAATTATATCAAAGACTGATTGAATGATTCGTTCTTAAAGTCTTATCAATACTGCGCTTGAAAGCCGAACCATATTTTGGACTGTAAAAATAATTCCTTATTTTGCGAGTGGATATTGCATTAAAATATTTGGGAATAATATTGATTTTTCTAAATGCAGGTCGAACTATTTAACCTATAACTGGAGGAAGAGTTGGATACATATCTTTCCCAGGAACATTTGCGCGTAAGTGAATGCTATATCAAAGATACATATACCTACCTAACAGCAAGGAAAACAACTTATATTTTGTGCATTTCCAGCAGCCCGGTTTGCAGAACATGGTTCAACCTAATTAAACTAAATTCAAATTACATCATTATATATATATATATATATATATATATATATATATATATATATATATATATATTATTTTATATGTGCAGTACTTATTAGAAGGAACAGTTTCAACTTAAAGCTTAACTTGCCGAAAACAGCTAATACAGAGATTACACTTTTCACTGTTTTACTCGGACACTGGGCACGAGACAGGGGTTAAGACGGGTGGTACGTATCTATCTTAAAGGGAAGTTTGGGTTAAAGAAAGCCCAGAATATTAACGATATGATGGCAAAAGAAAACACAAGTTTTTAACTTAGATTTAAAATTAAAGAACAAATTAAGAATGAACTCAAAAATAAATTGAAAAAAGAGATGCAGAGGATTAACGGAAAGAGAGTTAGGGAGATAATCTAAATGAAAATTTATAGATTATAATCAATATAGTATAAATGGTTTTAGAGATTGAGTGGGAGTAACTTAGTGTAGCCAAATAAGGTCAAATTCTACTATGGGAATTAGAATTAGTTTTTTTTTTCTTATTTTTTTAATTTTTTAAGTTGATATTTAAAGAGTTAAAGGGGATAGGAATCGGGGAATGATTTTGAGGGTAGCTAATTAAGGCAAAAACTATATTATAGAAATTTGAATTTGCTTTTATGTGGATGTTTTAACATTAATTTGTTCCTATAATTCAATAGTTGGTTTTCATTATTGTATTTTATTATTTTAATTTTTATTTCAATTTTAATTTTTCTTCTAAGCATAAATCACACCTATCTCTAAAACTATTCAGAGATTTTGCAGAACCTTTAATTTTCCAAACTATCTGTGGGTTCAAATTTTCGTCCTTCAATTCCCAAAACCTTTTTGAAAGTGCTGTTTGGTGTTTAATTTTAGGTTTAAAGAATAAGTGCTTATGGGTATAAAATTGTTATTTCAACTCTCCCACGGAAATTCTAATGTAAACTTTTTTATTTTCCTTATTTTGAGAAAAATGGCCGCTTCATATATAACACTGGAAGGTTTGCACTTGCCCTTCGCTGAACAATACTACTATTCTACTAAGGGTATCTAAAATATAAATACATGTTAAATCAGCAACATGGGCTGAATCAAATGTACCCATAGGGACATCAAAGTTGTCATTATGGCACTTACTCCAGGTGGAATTATTAAGAGTTAGAAGTGATTTTCTAGCTGTTAAAATGATTAATATCATCTCCTCATCAGTGATCTCCACATAGTTTCTTGCAAAGGCAACTTCATTCTAGACTAGGGTTGAAAAGACAGACGAATACTTTCGTCGTTAGCCGAAATAGCCTATTTCCCATATGAGGTAAAAGGAATTGTTTATTAATTATATTTCTCTATATAAATAAAATACACCGAGCTCTTTTTTGTAGGTTACTTCTAATATTTTTATATTACTAGGATCCACTTGGATTATATACCAACGTATTTTTACCTTACTATATATATATATATATATATATATATATATGTGTGTGTGTGTGTGTGTGTGTGTGTGTGTGTGTGTGTGTGTGTGTGTGTGTATTCTAAGTTTATTGACAACAAAACTTACCTTCAACTGGTTCATCATTCCAATTAATGGAAATTGTATGTTTTCCCATTTCGGTAGGTTTATATCGGACATCGTAATGGCCGCTTGGGTTGAGTGAAACGGTCGGATGCAGAATGGTATTGGGACCTGAAATGGTTCAACAAATAAAACGTTTCGTTAAATACATACCCTTTCGCATTTCTGAGACATTCATAAATAAACACCTCCATTCACATATTATAATTCCATATATATATATATATATATATAGATAGATAGATAGATAGATAGATAGATAGATAGGGGAAGCAAAAGTAGGTATACAGTAATGCAAAACAAAACCTGAGCATAAAATGTACTGATTATATAAACATATCAGTAACATATCAATAATAAACATATCAACCCATGGCGCTCTCTCTATATATATATGCAAATATAGTTTTGAAAAAATTTTACAAACATAGCACACCTAGATCAGAAAAAGAACCAGCTCTAAAAGTTTTGAATCTTTCCTAGAATGATTTTGTTTTATTTGTCTATATTTCTGTGATGATTGATTGTTATATACACACTTCGGCTGATGTCTTCCAGCCTTCTTGGGTTCTGTTTGTCAAACCCAGTAACTGTAATGTAAATTTAAACCAAAGTCTTTATTCACTCACAGGGAATAGATTGAATAAAGGATTCAGTGACACCTGTAAATCATAAATTTCTGATTCAATATATCTTTTACCAGAAATCATAATTACCCCTTTGTGTTGTTTAATAATTTTCAGTGTTCATAGCAAAAATACATATTATCATTTATTTATCTTTCAACACATCCTATTATCCTCAGGTGTGAATAAAAATGTTATTCTAAGTATTTCATAAAGTGGTTGACTTCATTTTCTTCTAAGATTTCTGAAAATCCTACATTTTTCAATAGGCCTCCAGTTCTGGCTCTCAGTTGCAACATGACTTGGCCTGGAGTATAGAACGCCATGTATCAACCCCTCAAATGTTTGCCCCTGGCATTCACACACTCCTTTAGTTTATTATTGTTATTATTATTATTATTATTATTATTATTATTTATTTATTTATTCAAAATAAATTTATAATAAATGTATTAATAAAAGTCATGAAAATAAAAATATTAAAATTATTTTAATGCATTAAATGAAGTCTAGTATCAAATGAATCATATATATATTGATTGCCGCCATTGAGTTTTATCCAAATATTAATCTACGCCTAGCGTTTTTTTTTTCTCAATGTCATCTTTCCTAACAGAATCCTTACTCTCCCAAGCCAACATAAACAACAAATATATCAAGAAATCAAAAGAAAATGGTTGAATCAGTCAACACTATAATACTAACAATATTTCTACATTCTCTTCAAATATCAATTAATTGATGTAATGTTTCAGTTAACCATATGAATGTACAATAGCCTTTCTAAATTCTTTTGGCTGCTAACGACATTTTGTTTGTAATTTATAGATACTTTGTTCATTCATTTCGTATTTTGAAAACTTTTTATCTTGAAAAAGCCCACATTGGACGAAAACTACAGTTTTCCTATTGCCTTTACACACACACATATATATACATACATACATATATATATATATATTTATGAATGACATTTTTACGTTTAACGTTCTTTTCTTTTTTTTATAGATATAAGTATGTAAGTAAATGCTCTGTTTATAATAAACAGTATTAAATAACATTTACCGGCCTGAATGTCCGAGAAATTTTCATAGAAATTATTCGTCCTTTGACAGGATTCGAACCTGCATCCTATACGGAACCGTCATTTACGCTGACCTGCCTTGACCGGCCACAAAGGATCGTTCGGTTGGCAAGGTTGAATTTACTGCTTATAAACTTCAATCTTCCATGAATCTCGTACATTCATAACTGCACATGGCGTATCAAATGTAAACAAATGACGTCATATATTAAGAAATGGACAAAAATCCGACAATTTATTTATTAAAGACATTTTTATATATAAAAATGTCTTTAATAAATAAATTGTCGGACGTTGTCCATTTTTAATATATATATATATATATATATATATATATATATATATATATATATATATATATATATATAAACGTTCTTGTTTAAATGCGAATTTTACGGGTATTCATTTTTTATGTTTTTTTTTTTTTTCATTTTTGAGATGAGTATATGTCATTATATTTTGGCTATCCCAAACTATTGTTCGCATCTTGATTGTTCTCGATGTTATTATAGGCACAACATTTCGACAAAGTACCCTTTGTTCAACATCGTGTGTCCATTGTTTGGCTGATATGGGATATCTATTGATAACTGTGCGATATTGTCCCTGTCATGCTAGTCATTTTTCGTTGCTGCTGAATCATCTAGCGGTTGTGAGTTCAATCCTTGGATCAGTTAGTGTTACACTGGTTCATAAGCAACTCCAGGGCGAGGCGTCCAAATGTAAAATTTAGTATAGTTTGGGAAAAGGTCTCAAGTATGGAGCACCCAGTGAGGAACAAACACACTGCCCAATATTAAAGGTCATTTTAAATATCTGGGAAGTGTTTTAACAGAAGACAAAAGAGGGATAGTGAAATCTGCAGTTGTATTGTGATAATCAAGGAAGTACGAAAAAATAGGAAAATTTTGCTAGAAACAAGGAAAAGAGAATTAAACTGCTACTTGATATCTGTCCTCCTGTATGGCAGTGACTGCTGGGCAATCTACTCAAAGCTGAAAAGGAGACTTGAAGCAATAGAAATGTGGTTCTACAGAAGGATGATGGGGATATCGGAGATCGAGCACATGAGTTACGACGAAGTTTTGGAGAAAATGGAAACAGAAAGGAAACTAATACTTAACATCAGAAAGATATAATTAAAGTTTCAGAGGCATATAATGAGGAAGGACGGCTTGGAAAATCTGATGCTCACGGGACAGATAGAGGGCAAGTGGGACAGAGGAAAACAACGCATAACATACTTAGGGACTTGAGTAAATGGATGGTGGAACAGGGTTTAAAAGAAATAACAGAAAGACAAAATGTATTAAGAGCTATAAGGGACAGGAAGTTGTGGAGAACAATGATCGCTTACGTCCTGAGAGGACACGACACCAAGCCGGAGTTGTCTGTTATTTACTAAACTTTGTTTGGCACATGATCACAAGTATGAGGGAGGGGTTTGAACTTACTGCTTAGTAGTAATAGTCATCAAAGTAGCTCACTAACTCTTACCCGACCACTAAACGCCCGACCACTAGACACCCGACCACTAGTTGCTTATAGGATATCAGTATTGTTTTTTGTTGTTTGCTTTTTTTTTTTTTTTTTTTTACTTGCTGGGTTGAGAAAATCACTAAATTGAGACCTTACCTTTTATCATTATAGCCAAGTTACCCTTTTGTCCATAAGGGTCAACATCGAAAGAAGCTGGGATATTTTCCTGTGCGTGGTACAGGCCTTCACCGGATGCTTTTGGATTATCCAATGCTTCAATGATTTGGATGTAAGGGGAACCTGAAAAGGTAGTTAGAATTTTGTTCTATTATTCAAAAGACAGTTTTTTCATCTCAAGAAATGGCTGAAACACTGAAATTAAAAAAAAAAAAAAACAACAACAATAATTGGTAAAAATTAACTATTTTTAAAAGCTCATTATTATCAAATAAATAGGCATTTATTGATTTATTTAAAGGCATATCAGCTTTTCATGTCATTTAATACCGAAATTTAATTTTCTTGAGAGCTTTGAACTAATAAAAATATGATATATGTTATTTTGCTTTCGCAATTGAATACATGGTAGATAATACACATTACACCGCATTATGAAGAGAGATTTACACCAGGATCCCTACGAAATCCAAATGGCACAGGAAATAAAACCAATAGATTATGAGAAGATTCGTTCGCAAGAGTTGTTTATTGATTTGTTTGCTTCACGGCATATCAACACTTTATGGGTCATTTAATGCCGAAATTTAATTCTAATTTTCTTGGGAGCTTTAAAGTAAGAAAAATATGATATACGTTATTCTGCTTTCACAATAGAATAGATGGTAGATGATACTCAGCTTTTGTGCATAGACATGATTGTGTGGGCATAATTACTAGAAGCGGTGATATGTGTGTTTTATGTTGTAGTTTTGTTGTAGTTATATTTTGGAATACAGTTTGATTTCTTTAAGAAATTGTCGGATATTATATGGATTAATGGATTAGGATATTATATGGATTAATGGATTAGGATATTATATGAATTAATGTTATGAAAGAGTTCTTTCATGTTGGTTGGTTGGTGGTCGGTAGTTTGTCTTTCTTTTTTTTTCTTTTTTTTTTAGTGGCATATCAACACCTCTGTGGGTGATTTAATGCCGAAATCTAAATATTTTGAACAGAGTTTTATGGCTTCAACTAAATATAACTTAAACGCTATTGTATGCCTTCAACCATAGAAAATGTATTGTTAGTCATTCTGCTATAAATAGGTACTGTTGGTTATTTTCTTTTATATATAAGTGTATTGCTGGTAGCTTTACTATAAAAATGTATTTTTATACTTTCATAATGTTTTGTTTTTGTTTGGTGGGGGGTTAATATTTGCCTAATAGCTGGGACCCTAACAGCTACTACCACCCAGAGTCAGGTCGGAATTGAAACAACAGCAATTAAGGGGTGGTTCCACACTCCTTAAAACCTCCAACTCCTGATCAGAGGCCTTGTTGCCGGTTGTAGTTTATCGTCATACCCAGGACTAAAAAGTAATATTCAATATAAAGTTCTTTTATTAGTGAATAATTACTGAAAATTTCAATGAAACCGGATAATTCTCAGATTTTTATTAATTTTCAAAACAGAAGGTATTTTTTTACGCGTCGAAAGTGCGCTTGGTTTTGAAGGTACCTACTTTTATTACATCTTCTCAGATCCTTAAAATGCATTACTGCTTATCCTTTTGCTTTAAAATGTGTATTGTTGGTCATTTTTTATATAAAAATGTGTTGCTGATATTTTTACTATAAAATGTATCTTTATACTTTCATAGTGTTCTGTTTCTTTCAGAGTTCACTATTTGCCCATAGCTGGGACCCGAACAGACGCTACCACCCCGGGTCAGAGTAGACCTGGGAACAACAGCAATTAAGAGGTGGTTCCACGCTCCTCAAAACCTTCGATTTCCCGATCCGAGGCCTTGCTGCCGGATGTAGTTTATCGTCTTACCCAGGACTATCCTTCAATAAACTGGCATTAACCCTTTGAGCCCTGACCATCGCATTACCAAGGGTAGAAAAATAGCGTAATACTCAGGTAGAAGAAAATGACTTAATGTCCAGCCACCGGTTGAACTATTTTTATATCTACCGTTAAACATTACGTAACAAATATTTGCGAATTTTGACTCAGAAGCTCAAGCGGAAAGGTTAAAATTGTTCAGGAACGCAGGACTCAAAGGGTAAAAAAAAGAAAAGAATGAACAAGTGATAGATTTCTTACATTTGGCTTCTCTTCCGTCGTAGAATAATCTTGTTTTGTAAGTGCCTGGTGCTTCTGGGGTGAATTTGACGACATGCATTCTGGGATGTCGCTCGAAAACTTCAACCGGAACAGTACGATCGTTATACGTAACCGTAGCTTCCAAAACACCATCACCGACATTATTACAATCAGCTGGGAAGAACAAAAAATTAAAATTATTTTTGATTCGTGTGAATTTATTTATTTATTTATTTTTAGCAAAAACATGGACGGGGTGAGTAAGCAAAAAAGATGTCTTAAAAAGAATGGCAACAGAAGGGAAACTTATACACAAAAACAGAAAAAGAAAGCTGAAATTCCATGGGTACATAATGAGGGAGGAAGGCTTGGAAAATATAACCTTCACATGGCATATGGAGGACATGAGAAATAGGGGAAGGCAGCGAGCCACTTAACTGATGAGCCTGTGTGAATGAATGGTGCAAACAGGACGGAGGCCTTAACAAAGTGATAAAAACTACGAAAAGATACACAAGATAGGAAATTGTGGGGAGCCATATCCTGAATGGACGCGGCCTTTATCAAAATACATTACATTTCGAAAAGAACTCGGATAAAATTGACATTTCGAAAAAAAATCTTCAAATATAAATAGATTAAAACAAACTGAATACTTCTGTTTGCGTATCTAGCTTTCATTATCTGAGGCAAATTTTAACGTCAAACGCTACTTGGTTTCAATGAGAAAAGGAAAGAAAGAAAGAAAGAAAGAAAGAAAGAAAGAAAGAAAGAAAGAAGTGTTTAACTTCTGTTTCAAGGAAAGAAGTTTTCAATTTCAAATCTTTTCATTTGTACCCCCTTACTTCTTAAAACAACGACCAGAATTCATATTTATGATTGTTACAGCAATATTTTGTTAAGGTTGTTAAGCTCAAATATTTAATATTTATATAAAGAAATTTCTATAGTTATTTATCCAAAGTTAGGGAGGAGGAGCAGACGAGGATTTATACCCTTCCCAAGGGTATTAGCACGTAAGTGAATGTAACGGATTCGACTGGAATTTGAACTTGGCTTTCCGATTCCTTAAGGTGAATAATGGATATTGGCTCGGACTGAGGAATCGGAGAGCCGAGTTCGAATTCCAATCGAATCCGTTGCATTCACTTACGTGCTAATACCCTTGGGAAAGGTATGAATCGTCGTCTACCCCCCACCCCCCAGTTATGGGTAATTAGCAAGACAGACTGGGTTCTATACCCTTGGATGGCAAATGCTCTACCGCCGAAAGAAATGGCAACCTACTGCGGGGAAAATCTGCCTCGTCAGTCATGTATCGAAAAGATACATGATCACCTAATCGTGTATCACGCATGGCACATAACTGACTGAATATAATGTGTCCACAAAATTGAATTGTTTTTGTACGTGGTCAGACGCCGAATTTATTCTGATGAATATAAAAACTTGACTGCTTTGAAACCTCCTCGTAGGCCACAACTGTAGTCACATAGGTTGCATGCGGCCCGTATTTTGTGTAAACCTGGCCTAAACTATGTTTTTTTTGTTACGGGATATTTGTCCTCCTGTACGGCAGTGAGTGCTAGGCAATCTCCTCAAAGATGAAGAAGAAACATCAAACAACAGAAGGATGTTGATAGAACAGTTTGAAAGCAAGAGGGACAAACGAAAACAAAGCATAACCTACCTGGCGAGCTTGAGTAGATGGATGGCGGGAAAGGGTTTAGGAAATAAAAAAACAGAAAGACAAAATTTATTAAGAATTACAAGAGAGAGGAAGTAGTGGAGATCTATGATCGCCTACACCCTAAGGGGACACGTCACATAAAGAGAGAGATGTGCTAATATTAATTTCTCTTCTCTCCCCATGCCTTCTCTTGTAGCTGTTCCAGACGACTTGTTTGCATTACGCCTCCACGTGAAATGGCGGACAAAATACCACTTTGTAAATCGACATGCTTGATATCCGTTCGACATTTTGATCTTCGATTGGTTTTGACGAAGCCCAACTCGCTACCGATGTGTTAACTTCGAACTACGAAGGAAAAATCGATTCGTACATCTCTGTTAACAAAGAATGCATTTGAATGAGCACTTTGCAGTATTATTTTTTTTTTTTTTGTATCTTCTGAGCCTAAGTATAAATTTTAAAGAAAAATAAAATATATATGCATATATTACTTACCCAGCAGTTCTACTTTATTATACATCGAACCTCTTGAGTTATCGATGATGCGTACATCTGGATCAGTTTCGATCTTCACCTGGAAAGGTGTACCAGTCTCATAATCTATCTTCCAATCGCCTAAACGAGAAAAAAAAAAAGGAACAATCAAAATGAATTCAGCAAACAGAAATTTAAGAAGGGACTTGAAGCGACAGAGATGTGCTTCTAACGAACAATACTAAGAATATCACAGACGTAACATGTGACTAATGAAGAAGTCTTAAAGAAAACAGGAAACGTATACTTGTAGTCAGAAAGTGACAACTGACATTTATGGTATACATAACGAAGAAAAAGGGTTTGAAAAATTTAACCACTCACGGGATACGCTGAAGGCAAGCGAAAAAGAGAAAACAGTGGTTAATCTACTTAACGGGTTCCTGTGAATGGATTCTCTTTTACTGTTTGTTCACCTAAAACAAGGCCCAAGAGTCACGCAAGGTAAAGAGTTGCTGAATTAAGTCGTTGCATAGATGTAAAAGGTAAGTGCCGATTATGAAGTTAGGTAGGTTAGATAACGGTCGATCCGAGACTTCAAGAGCTTAAGATTATAGTTATCGGGAAAGCATCCTCTTGGGAGTTGGTTTCACAAAGTAGCCGTTCTTGGGAATAATCTATCCGAATGGAACTACCATTTTACCAACGGAATACGAAGGTATTAAGGATGATTCGTCTCGGTGTAGGAGGCAAACCAGGTCTTGACAGAACAGGGGGAAAAGCGGTGAGTAAACGATTAACAGGTTTAATTATATTGACAAAAAAGGAAGTTATGGAGAGCTATGACCGACCACGTCCTGAAACACCTTGGCACATTAACAATGAACAGACCTCGGTAAAAAGTTATCTGAAAATGACTACTGGTTAGGTTTAAACATTTAACAACTATGATTATACATACTGATACATTTTCTTTTTTTAATCAATTTCAACCCAAGCAAGGCAGTAAAGCCACTAAGACACAAGGGGTAACTGGGTGTGGAATAAACAGAAATGAGAAACTTTATTAAGGAGGGAGAACAAGGGAAGAGTAATCAGGGGGAGGGTCGAGAGCGATTGACATTCAATAAAAATTTTGAAGATTAAAGAGACCTGGTGGGTATTGGAGTTGGAAGGGAGTTCCACAAGCGAGAAGTGCGAGTAAAGAAACTGTTATCATAGAGCTTATGGCTACATATAGCGAATTCAAGTGTAAATTGATGAGACCTAGTCGCCGGTCTGGAATTGCGTTTAAATTCAAAAAGTTGAGGTACCATGATGAAAAGATCATCTGAACAATTACCATGAAAACTTTACGGCAACTTTAAGTGACTGAAATGAGACGCCAGATCAGGACCAATAATATAGCTGATTATTCTTTGCATTTCTAATTATATACAGTGGGAGTACCAAGTCATATGCGGCAGTAATATTCTACACATGCACAAATGGTAAACTTGCTAAAAAGAATCAACCTGTTATTAATCGAATATGTATATACCTTAACAGTACTGCAAACGTAATACATATTTCTTGAATAGGTGACACCTTTAATGGCACAAAAGACCAACAATATTTTTGTAAGGAGTGAATACTGAGGAGTCAGGAAATGACGAAAACCACCCTTGAAAATGAAACTGCTGTCGATTTCATTTCACGCAAACATGGATATACATAGACACGTGTATATATATATATATATATATATATATATATATATATATATATATATATATATATATATATATATATTACACAAAAAACATGTCAAAATCGCTACGCAATTGCAACTGTGTTTCAATGCATATCAATGCATTTCATCAGGCGATACTAAATTACTGGCAGGTGCGCGATTTATTTAGATTTAAAAGCAAAATACAACCTCTTTTTTACGAAAAAAAGAAAAAATAAATTTTTATAAATGGGTCATGACTCGTCGATTGGCAGCTAACGGCAACCAGACATGAACTAAACTGTTACATAAATTATACAAACTAGACAATGCCGTTTCCTAAGAAATAAAAATGGGGTGGAGAGGTAATTTAACAAAATGCTTAACAAGTTATATGCTTTGTGAATTTCCTACATATTTTTTTTATAGTTGATAAATAAATAGAAAACTGGTAAGTAATTTAAACTTAAAGAATTATTTGGTAAATTAATGTGCAAGTGTTGATTCTTCGTATAAGATATTAATAACACGAACGAATCAATGAAAAATATCAAAAATGCAAACCAAATACCCATGCATCCGTACAACCTGTGACTAATACTATCAGGATGTTAATATAGAATTATATTATATCCAAATGGATCTTACAAATAGAAAGATAAGCCATATATGATGCAACGCAGTACAACTAAAGTATAAGAAAAACCATAATCAAATTCCAAAGTTTAACTAAATTGTAAGGTAAAAAGTAAACTATGTTTACAATTTACAGTTAATTCATTTCTTTGATTTCATGAGGAATTTTTATTAAATCTGATAATTTCCAGTTTTTCATGTTAGCACAGAAAACAGGGTTCATATAAAGATCTACATGTCCTTGCCGTTTATATATATATATATATATATATATATACACACACACACACACACACACACACACATATATATATATATATATATATATATATATATATATATATATATATATTCAAAACACATTCACACACACATACCCCCCACACACACGTCCGGAGATAAAGCAATTCTCTCACTTTAGACATTCTCCTTCATCAATGTGATCTTGTTTAATACAATGTTTACGGCCATATCATGTTTAAAGTAAATATCGGTTCCCGTACGATCACCAAAGTTAAGCAACGTCAATCCTAAATGGGTGTGCGTTTGACAATACCAGGTACTTGAGGCTGGTGTAACGGATAATGGCTCGGAATTGTTAATCTGAGAGACGAGTTCCAATTCTTGTTGGGTTCGTTATTCTCATTGGGAAATGTATGAATCCACCTCTTCTCCTCCAGCTAAGAGTTAATTAGTAAAACATGTATCACTAAATCATTATCACATCCACAACCACAAAACTATCTTACAATCCTTAAATGTTTTCTGGATTTAAATGACCTTCAAAAGATAAATAAACCGTAGAAAACGAACCAATCAATCAATTGATTGTTACAAGACCACATGTGGGCTTTGTGATGTCAACGAACACTCGCTGCCCCTTTTGCGATGCCAACGAATACTCGTTGTCACTTTCGTAATGTTCATTGTAGTAGAGACTTTGTAATCGCAGATACCACTTATAATAACGCCGTTGAACAATGCACAAGTAGTACTTGTTCGATAATAGTCGCTGGAATAGTAATCCGTATAGTGATCTGAATAGAGAAATAGTATAGTGAATAGAGTAGAGAATATCGGTCCGTATAGTAATAGAGGATAGACCAGAGATAATGATCCGAATGGTAATAGAGGATAGAACAGAATATAGAAATCAATTAGACATCACGCGACTTCCTACTTATGCGTTTCCTTTATGGTCACGTGGTCTATTCACTTCAATAATGGGATCGCTTGTGTTTGCCCACTGGTGATCTATGTTCAAACTCAAGTGTCGGTAGTACACTTTATTTCTATATAACTGTGGGTATTTGTGTTGAGTTATGATAGCAAATAAAATAAAATTTAGAATCCTTTAGTTTATAATAAAGGAAAAACGCCACTCTTCGATTTGAACCTTGTTCGCAAAGGAAAAACATGTAAAATGTAAAAGAGAAAATGTTTACAAATATATATATATATATATATATATATATATATATATATATATATATATATATCATACTCACAGACAAGCTTTACTTTAACAATGTCATCATCCTCTGTAATATTCATTTTAAATACAGCTCTCCGAATAATTGGTTTCGGCGAAAGGATTTTACTAACATCTGAAAGAAAAAAAAAGAAAAATGGCTCATTATATTATTCAGTTGGTATTTTCATATACTTCGGTGCGATAAATAAAACATCGCCAGAAATTATCATTTCTCCCAGCGCTAAAACATCAAAGATTTCATGGGTCGCATAAGTAGAAATTATCGATAAGAACCATTTTTGCCTTCCGTCAACATGGCTGATGCTAACCTCCAGGAGATCAACTCATTGCGCCTTCTTGGTCTCATGTTTCCCGCTGACATGAAATAGAATGATTCTAATGAATCAGTTGCTAAGTATGCTGATAGGAAAATTGGTTCACTGCGCCATGCGAGGTAGCTTTTCCACAGAATCCATCTTTAACTTTTATAAATCTACCATCTGTAGGGGCATTGAATATTGCTGCCATGTTTGGCCTGGTACACTCGCTATATTTCTTTATATTCTTGATAAAATTCGAAGAAGAGTATATAATGTTATCTGTCCTGAACTGGCATCTCGGCTTCAGTCACTTTCCTATCACTATGACGTGGCTTCTCTCTCCTTTTTTTTTCTATAAATATTTTCATTGAAATTCTTCAAATGAATTTAACTCTTTGGTACATCGACCACATGGATTCAGACGTAGCAGTAGTAGACAGGCAACTAGGTCACATCGGTTTCATGTTGAATTAGCAGGTTATAACCGTTCTATTCTAATGGTTTCTTCTCTTGCAGTACTGGCTTGTGGAACTTGTCCGGCTTCTTACTTTCCTGCCACCTACCATCTTCAAAATTGTAAAGGAAACGCCAGTTGCCATTTTGAGTCTTCCAGAATCTTGTTCTTTTATTTCCCTTTCTCTTCACTAAAAATTTCTCGTTTTCTTTTACTCTTAATAAATCCTCGCGTCTCAGCGTTATTATCGCCTTGCTTGCAGAGAAACGATTAAAAATTAATCTGAAATCCAATCCTAATGAAGACATATTAATTGTTCAAAAGGTTGTTTCTAGATATTTTTTTTATCCTATAAAAAACTGTACACAATTTTCATAAGCATAAGCCAATAAAAAATAGCGAAAAATGAAATCTTTTGCGTATCCATGTATTCTCCCGAACTATAGATTAAAACATAAACAGTTCAAGCCTGTGTTGGAAGGCAGCCAAGGAGATGTAAATCACTGAATTGAAAATCGTGGAAATGACAATACTAAATGAGACAACTATCTTTCTCAAGAGGCCAAGGCACAAGAAACGGAAGCTGGGGTACCCATGATCACCAACGATCTGAAGGGCCATCGCTTTTAAAAATTATATTTTATATTAGATACAGTCCACTTCAAATATATATATATATATATATATATATATATATATATATATATATATATATATATATTATAATGTTTCATTGAATAATTTACACAAGTTTTGTCTATTTATTATCAATTGGATCCCTTCATATTCACGGATAAGCTTATCGGTGTCATTGTTAAGGGAAGAGAGAAAATCGCTGTGTTGATACATATTTTACTCCGAGTGATTTCGACATAGCACAATGTCATCATCAACGTTTATTTAAAAAAAAAATATTGATGTGTTTATCATTTTCAAAGACAAAATTGCTGTGTTCATCTGAAAGTTAAATATTTCTTGTCAAGTGAAGAAAGCTGAATGAATACATGATCGCTTGACTACCGCTTCAAGGGAGGTAACTAATTATGGTGTGTCGAAAGGTTTTAAGAAATAAGTATTAAGACTATTATTGCAAACCTTGATATTTTAAAACTGTCTATTGCACACATTTTAAAACATGTGTGCAAATAATGAACACTACAATATTTATCTTGAAATAAGCAACACTCTGACAATGACATTGAGCTATGTCGAAAGTACTCAGAATAAAATAATATGTATCACCGCGATAATTTTCTCACTTCCTTAAATAATGACACCAAAAAGCTTGTCTGTGAATACGAAAGGATCCAAGTGAAAATAAGTAGGCAAACTTGCCTAAATTATTCAATGAAGCATGTCTCAATGAAAACATGCTGTCAAAATATGCGCAATCTGACGATCGCTAAAGCGTGAAACCCAGGGTCACAAACTCACATCTATCCAACCAAATTTCTAATAAGTACCGCGGATATAATATATAAATAATTATACATATATATATATATATTTATTTATATTTATATGCACTTTTCACACACACACAGACACACACACACACACACACACACACACACACATATATATATATATATATATATATATATATATATATATATATATATATATATATATATCAAATATGTGGTGTAGTTCAATTGAACTGCACCACATATTTGATTTAAAAAGAACTGATGCGACGTGCAAGTATTCGGGAAAACAACTGAGATATTACTCTATTTATTGAACAATTTAGTTCATGCCACATTGACTAATAAACTCCTACAACCAAAAAAATTCTCAAATTGCCATATTAGTAAAAACCGCATTCTGTTAAATTTTCAAAAAATTCAACCTTAGCGTTGCAACTGCACGCTCTAAAAGTTTGTATCCGTTAACAATAACCACATTAAAAAAAAAGAACATATTTCGATTCGCATTTAATTATTTATTATGCTACCTAGATTTTACTAAAAACTAAATAATTTCCATGCCTGAGGATGACTGAATGTAAAGTTGAAAGTACTTGGATATTAAAAAAAGACCTTATACAGCTTGTAATTATTAAAAACAAGGATCATAACATCCATCGAGTGATTCGTAGGTTAATGCAAATTTAAAATTTTGTTTGCAAAGCGATTTCTCCATTCTATATCATTAACTTTACTAATTTTGTATATATTTATATATATATATATATATATATATATATATATATTAAATGTAACAAAACACAATATAGCTGTTAAATATTATTCATAATAAACTGTAACCCTAAGTACGTTATGATGTAAATTTCAATTCATTATATATAATATTTTAAATATTTTTATATAGTTTTATATTCTCTTGTCAAAGATAACAGATTATGTACAGGATAATTTTTAAATATATTGGCAGATGCTAATCTACTTAACTGTAAGTAGATTTTCTCTTTTCCTGGTTTTCCTCTGAACGAAAATTTGTTTTTACATTTTTTTTCTACTGGGTAAACTTGCTAGAAAAAATTTTTCATAGTTTATAAGCGATAAAACTGAGAATGGTTTATTTTTTCACGATATAAAAAGGATATACATCAAGTTGCATGCGAATAATTTTAAATATTTACCGATTCTAAATCTTTGAATATAAATGTGAAGAATTATCATTACGAGAACGCTTACTTGTGTGACATTAAGTTAGTAACGTCTATAATGAATACAAGACATTTCTTATACGTAAAATAAGTTTTTTATTCATTTCTAGACTTAAAATCAGATGAACGTCGGCTTATTATGTGCTTTCGGGCACTTCCTTCGAACAAACGATCTTTTTTTTCGAGAAAACGTGAGTGACTCTGTCTCCCACCTCCGTGTGTTGAATATTTTTATAATCTCCTGTTATCTGGCTGTCATGTGTGTATATATCCTAGATTCAGCTGAGTGTACTTTCTTGTTTATGTCCGTGCACACATTGACAACCTCTGAGGTTCGATTCTGCACTTTCTAGACTTAAAGACACGTTCTAGGTCAACTCTCGAGGCATCTAGCTCTTTTGATGTTCTGAGGTGACACCACGTACAAAGCATACTTTGGTATCTCTTATGTTGAACACAGCACATGTGGGGATCACTACAGGTCAGCACATCTATCTGATGGATATTAAAGCCAATTCTGAACTCTGGTATTTACATATATAATTCCCATAGAATTGAACTGAAATATTTTCTCATTGAATTTGTATGTTGGAGAGTTATCATTATCTATATTATATAGAATCGGATTAATGTATTCATTGTTTTTACTATCACAACGTTTCAACTGTTGTGCGATGCCCTCTGGCTTTCTTCAGGTTCCTGTCAAGCTAATGCAGTGGTTTCCAAACTGTGCGGCGTTCCTCATAGGTGCGGCGGAAGAGGATAGCAGGTGAGGCTGAATTATTGAAAGACTATTAAAAATTGAGAAACAGTTTCAAAAAATTCATATGCCAAAATAATTATGATTTCAAAATTTTAAATATTATTATGGATTACTTGTAATCGCATGCATAAATCCCAGTATAAATAATTATAAATAATTATTGACCTTTTTTTTAAAGCAATTCACTCCAAGCAAGGCAGGAGTGCCACTAGCACCTAAGGGGTTACAGAGGATTGATAACAAGAGTAAAGAGGCGTGTTTGAGGAAAGGATACAGAGAAGGACAGGGTGTCAGATGTCGACTGACATTACACTTGAATATTTGAAGAATATAGTCATAGGGGAAGCAAGTAAGAGGAAGGGAGTTCCTTAGACGGGGAGTGCGAGGGAAGAAGCTGTTTGAGTAGAAGAGACGGTTACATTTAACCGTTTTGACAGTGAAAGGGTGGGACCGAAATGCCAGCCTGGTAGATGGCTTAAATTAATGCTGTCTAGGAACCAGCGAAAGTAGCTTGTCGGAAAAATTGCCGTGAAAATACTTGTAGAAAAGACAGGGGAAGACACGGCACGTCTGTGGGAAAACCTATTTTATCATTGTGACATTTTTTTGTATTATATCAAATATTAAGAATATAATAACTAGGTTCCGCAAATTGGAGGAGAGAGTTATTAATGATAATGTTCTGAATTCGAATTCGCGGTTATCTCCCTTTAACACTGTCTCTTTTTTTATATTTAAATGTACTTTTTATCACATAAAATTTTGTGAGACCTGAGTAAACTTTCATTTCGAAAATGCGGCCTAGAGAAAAAAACATGTTTGGGAAAGACCTAATGTGTGGTCTTTTTGACAAACTGACAAAGAAGTTTGAAAAGATGGTAAATATTTGAAAGCATTTTGAAATGCCTGCCCCAGGGTTCACATCTTAATGGAAATTTCTACAACAAACGATTGAATTGTGATGAAGAAAAATAGTGAATTCCAAATGCAGATGACAACGGAGAAACATACTGTGCCTAGATATAGACATTTACCAACATTAGCAGAGTTGGTTTCATATGACCCTGAGGGGAAAAAAAACTCGGAGATATATGGAAATCACTCCAGGAAGCACCCACCTACTGACTTAATAGTATAATCCATAGTTTTCCTCTCCAGATATTGAAAGCAATGATACGGAATTTATATCCAGGTGTCTGGTTGCTTCGTTTGTAACACACAATGGACAATTAACCAAAGTCAGATATCATAAACACGATGAGCGCAATGCGAAAATTTTAATTCCATAGATTAAATAAGAGGCTAGTTTAAAATTCCCCTGAAGGCTACCCAGATAGACAGAAATAACGAATAAACTGAAGCTATTCTCATTTGTTATTGCTAAGAAGTATAAAACTGACACTAAAGATTCACGAACCGGAAATTGGTCACGAGACGACGAGTTTAATAGTATTTGTATTATTTCCGGTGTAGATAATTCTAAATCCATTTTAATTTTGAAAAGTGATTAGGTTTGAATTTTCACGAATTTTCAAGGGTAATAAACAAAACATTATTTCACCTTTGATTTCAACACCGTTGTACAGAATCTTCACTCGATAAGTGCCCGGCGATTGTGGGGTAAACTCAGCCTTAAGCACGTGTTTCTTCATGCGATCTACACGGACCGGAACTCGTTTTCCACCCAAATACGCTTCAAGGCTTAAATCTCCGGTTCCTGCTTCCAAGCAATTCACTGGAAATGGAAAGAAATTGAATTCCCCATCAGCAATAAAAATGATTAATACGAAAAATAAAACAACAAAAAGAAAACTACAATCATTCAATTACAAAAACTTTCACAATAGATTCAGTTACCCACGGCGCAAACATTACTGAGTATATCAATAAAAACAAAAAAAATTGTCTCGTATAGGCCACGAATAATCCGAATATAATGTATTTTTTTGAATTTTCATTATTTTTTAGATATATGATAAAAACATAGTTTATGTGCTGAATACCATAGATAGAGCGTATGTACATGTAAATGTAAAAAACTATAACCTTTGTCTAGAGGAGAAAATGGCTATAATCCCCTTCCCAAGCAAACATAAATTAATAAATAAATGATGGAAACTTATCTGACAATGCAGACTCGAAAACACATTTTTTACTACGTTATTTAAAAATCAACATCGAAAAATGAATACCTTGTAGAATAGTATTATAATAAATACAAATATATACGCCATATACAACTCCAATAACGTAACATACTTTAGACAAAGCCAATGTGTTAAACTAAACAAATACGTTAATTAACACATTAATTAAAATAAACAAAACAATATGAAGAAATATATTAACTAAATGTTAAACAAGCACGAATGAACACATAAGCAAAATTAAATGTAATAATACTTATCAACAATAAATAACTAAGTAATCTATAATAAATATTGTGTGAAAAATTAACAACGTTATAAAATATTTACAAATAAATGCATTCCTACTCAATAGCCTCTAGAATAATTTGAAACATAATCAATACCTTCTATCTAATAACAATTAGGATAATACAATAGAGGTTATTACCCATAATGAACCATTGACAAGCATATGAACTGTCGAGTCAAAACACGACAAACATGGCCTGGAGATTACTTTCGATTATGACACAGACTGTCGAATATTGTGGCGATTAATTATAATAATCGACTTTTCCAATCAACTAAACTATCCTTCACAGACAAAGAGGATAATTCCGTCAGACATTGTCCGAAGTTCATATATATATATATATATATATATATATATATATATATAAATGAAGAAATATAGTTTTATGTTGTGCTATTTTTATGGGATAAAGTGCTCAATATCAGAGATAGAGCGTATGTAAATATAAAAGTGAACTTTGAGCTCAACACTCAAAGACGACAGGCGGCCTGGCGATTGCGTCCAGCATGAAACAACCTGTCGCCTCTGAATGTTGACTTCAATGTTCACTTATATAAGTCATCAATTGGTTTACCAACATCGACAATAAACTTGACTGCACCCTAATACAGTTCGATATTGTGTATTATTACCAGCCAATATCAAATGACCTCTTCACGACTGCCCTAGTGTTTGCTACAGTATATTCTGACTTAACTAAGGAAGAAATGAACATAAATCTTAGTGCAAAAAAATCTGTCCTCATCCATAATGGGGACCAATAGATTAAAAACACTAATGACAATTTTGACATCACCATGGGATCTTTAGAATCTTCTGACCTTGTCGGTCTATTTATACTGTACAATCTAACCGCGCACTGTGAATTAGACATTAAGGACATCGGGCTATACAGGGATGGCGGGCTCATGGTAGTGAAAAGCTCCACAAATTTTAAAATAGATAAAATTAGAAAGACAATATATAGTGAATTCAGAAAACTAAATTTAAAAGCTATAGTCAACACTAAATTAAAAAGGGTAAACTTCCTCGACGTAACTCTAGACTTAATGAACAACATATACGTACCTTACAGAAAACCTAACACTAATTCCTTGTATGTACGCCCTAAGTCAAACCACCCTCTATCTATAATTAAGCATATACCCACATAAATAGAGAACAGAATCAGCATTAACTCCGCTAATAAGGAAATATTCCGACGACATAGTAATTTTTATAACACAGCCCTAGAAAATAGCGGATACAAAAACGCTAACATAAGTTATAGGAACAATAGCGCTAACAGAAAGAAAAAAAGGAAAAGAAAAATCATCTGGTATACCCCTCCATTCAACCAAATTGTTAGTACTAAGCTAGGACATAAGTTTCTAGCTTTAATCGAAAAACACTTCCCTACTAAAAGCAGACATAGCAAGATCTTTAATAAAACACCTTAAAATTAAGTTACAGTTGCACTGAGAATCTAGAAAGAATCATAAAAAACATAATAATAAAATCCTGGAAACACACGCGCGCCAAAACAGTATTAATAAAAATCCTAAACTAAAATCAGACAAAAATAATGAAAAATTATGTGATTGTAGAAACCCTGAAGACTGCCCGTTGGAAAATAAATGCCTCATAAAATCCATGGTATACCAATGCACTATCTCATCCATTGAGAGTCCTAACACTGATAGGATATACATTGGGTCAACGAAGAATAAATTTAAAATTAGGTGGAGGCAGCACAAAAGCTCCTTTAATAATATTAGAAGTAGAAATCAGACATCTCTATCCAAATATTTTTGGCATTTAAAAGAAATGAATAAAACACCAAAAGTTAAATGGAAAATAATAAATAGAACAAGAACTTGTAAAACCTGGGATGACCCATGCCCTTTATGCCTACATGAAAAACTACACACAATTAAGTTTCTAAATAATGAAAATTTATTAAACCATGAGTTAACGGTTTTTTGCCGACATCAATAAAAGTTCGCATTAAATAATTAGCTTAAAAAAAAAGAAAATCAAATTTCATAGTTTAATAAAGGGCTTAAAAGCTTAACCCAATCATTAAATACAAAAAACCTTTATGAAGTCGTTGTAGTTCAGTGCGACGCGTTTATATATGAAACAGCCGGTTGAAAATAAATAAATAAATAAAATAAAATAAAATAAAACAAAAATATCCAGACACTTAACAACATACTATGGTGCCAAAATCTATCTTTCTCTGTGACTGACCAGACAATGCGCGTACATGAATGCCATCATTCGCTTTGAAATAGACACCCCACCCTACCTTAGCTTGACCTATTCCTGAAGGTGACTGATATGTGGATAAAAATTAACTGTTAGGCACCTTATCAAAAGTGGTCGCCCCAGCCGTTTCCATAGTAACGAATGAACATGCTTATAACGATGCGTAAATTTCAAAATTGGTTATTCCTAAATTTTCGCTTGAGGATGAAACAGGGCTTGTTACCTTAATTCAATTTAATTTTAATAATTATATTGAGGGTTTCGGCTCTCGTTTTGAAACATGAGAACTCTTATGTAGCGAAGGAATCATATTTTTAAAAAATAATTATAGTACATATATATATATATATATATATATATATATATATATATATATATATATATATATATATATATATATATATATATATATATATATATATATATATATATATATACAAGAAGTATAATTCGTCTTCGACGGCATGTTTCATTACTGGGAATTTTTGCCGTTCAATTGGAGCAGTTTAAGTTTAAAGTTAGCCCACCCAAAAATCAATATTAGTAACAACATTTGGGTGCAACTGAGGCACTTCCTCCAAATAGGTGGTTAACAATTTGAATGGGGGAGGGGAGGATGAAAAGGGCCGTTTTTGCATTCTCAATCTTGCAAGGAAGGAACCTCTTCCATGGACCGTCATAATAATAATATACGATAATTTTTATTTATAATATATATATATATTTTATATTTCTAATAATCTTTTGCGTTAGATTTCAACTCTCTAAATTGATTGTACGCTGTTTTTTAAAGACATTAAATTTTGCCTTTGATTTTTGCGCAAAGTGTTAAAAAATATTTTTTTTCGAATTTTCACATTCAAGGTTGTAACTTGTATCTATCAAACAAAATAAAAACACAGAAATTGGATGAAAACTGTGGAAACATCCGATCACACACACACATACATACACACATACATTTTGAGAATTATATATATATATACACACTCCCACCCACACACACACACACACACACACACACATATATATATATATATATATATATACGATGATGGGCACTTCTGTCTATTTTGGTGTATGAGAGTCCAGCAATTCAATTTAGAAGTGAATCACTTGACTGCCCACACAAATGATTTGAATATAGTGGTCAAGGTCAAGGTGTGTTTTTAACTCCAGAATAATGCCAGTATCTAAGGACAGTACATGTACCTAAACGCCATCTTTCTCGAAATTACATGTTTTTTATTCAATTTTCTTTCAAGTAGACTGACTGTAAGACAAAAGCAAGAGAGTCTGTTTTGCTATCTAACCTATAGCAGGACGTAAATGGCGTCATACCTTTTTCTAAAGGCCTTAGCTGGAAGTGAATAATTTGACCGGGATTTGAACTCGGGTCGATGGTTCTGTTTCCGTGTTGTTAATAGTTACGCCTACCATATGTTAGCGTTTGTGTATCTATATTTTATATACGATAATAATCTGTAACTTTAAGTACATATTTCCAGCTACTTTACAGTATATTTTAATGTTTTCTTGATTACTTTGAGAAATCGTCAATAAATGCTATTTGACTTTATATGAAAGCAGTTTTTAAATTACTAAAATTAATAAAAACTATCGACGATTAGACAAAGAAAATAGAATTATTCAGAGGCTGTGTGCGCAGTGTAGCGCTCATAGATGCAGAGAGTGTAATCGGTGTGAGTCGAGTTCAAATCCTGACCAATGTTGTTATATTCACCTTAGCAAAAATACACTTGGAAAAGGTACGAATTCAACTCTTCTTCCACCAAGCTATAGGTTAAATAACAGAGTAAACTGGACATTCTAGCATTGAGTAAAAACCAGGTTAAAAACACCCTGAATTCCAAAATCGTGGAGAAGGCAAAGGGAGACCACTCCACTATATTTCCTAAGAACGTGTAGCACTTCACGGATAATAAAGAAAAGGAATCTATACAGTGTTGTTATTGTCTACATCTTAAAAGGACATGGTATTTTAAAAATTGTATATAATCATTCTATTTGTTTGTTTGTTTTGTTTTACGGCATATCAACATCAATGGCTTATTTAATACCGACAAGATTTTTATTGCTGGTAATATTTTTTTTAAGTATTTCTGGTAATATACTTCCCAAAATAATATGGCTGGTAATATTTCTTTTTTCAAAAATGTATAGCTGGTATTAAAACTATATTTAAACGTTTTGACCCCACTTTGGGGGTTAACTATTTGCCCATAGCTGGGACCCTAACAGGTGCTACCACTCCGAGTTAGGGTGGCCTGGGAAGACCAGAAATTAAGAGGTGGTACCACGCTCCTCAAAACCTCCTGATCAAAGGTCTTATTGTTGGACCCAGGACGCGGATGTAGTTTATCGTCTTACCCAGGACGCAGATGTCGTTTATCGTCTTACCCAGGATGCTGATGTAGTTTACTGTCTTACCCAGGACAATAATCAATCTGATATTGTTAATAAGTATATATATATGTACTTCTAAAATCTATATATACACATATATTACAACCCTATTTATCTGTGGGGCAGGAAGAAAAATCGAAAATGATCTGTAAATTGGTTATCAGTGAATAATAAACATGATAAACGTGTGATATGTACCTCTAAATCTAACCGGTTCCCCAACCACACCTTTGTTTGTGGCTTTCACTTGTACCCTGCTGGGATCACAGACGAAAATTTCACTGTCATCCACTGTCCGGCCATCGTATAATATTTTCACATTCCATTTACCTGCAAAGACAAAAAACAAATCAGCTGAAAGATAATCGTCCTTTGAACAACATATGAATTATTTCCTTCATAGGAATAAAAAGGTCAACTAGATTTATAAAGCTTTATATACTAGAACCTGGCCTCCTCGAGGCGCTGTAATGATTAGCTAGCTTGTCTCGCGAGAACAATTACGACTGACTAGTGAATTCGATCCTCACTGGATGCTCCATACTTTCGACCTTGTGCCACATCTAAGCTACGCTTAGAAAATCACTATACCAGAACTTGGACTTTTGACTGGGTATCACTAACACCATTCTTAGTGAATATAATCTTGTCTATATATATTCTTACCAAGATATACTCTTGTCTATATATAGTCTTGCCTATACAAACTTTTGTCTATATATTATATATACTCCTGTCGATATATAGTCTTATGTATACATTTACCCATATATACATTTCCTTGTTATACACTTGTGTATATATACTATTGTTTATATATACAGTCTTCTATATATATACACTTGTCTATATATACTCTTATCTATATATACTCTTGTCTATATATACTCTTGTCTCTATATTCACTTGTCTATATATGCTCTTGTCTCTATATACACTTGTCTATACATACACTTGTCTATATACACTCTTGTCTATATATACTCTTGTCTATATATACTCTTGTCTATATATACACTTGTCTATATACACTCTTATATATATATATATATATACACTTGTCTATATATACTAATCTATGTATACTCTTGTCTATGTATATTCTTGTCTATATATACACTTGTCTATATACACACTTCTGCATATATACACTTGTCTATATATACTCTTATCAATGTATACTCTTGTCTATATATACAATTGTCTATATACAATCTTCTATATACATACACTTTATACATACTCTTGTCTATACATACACTTGTCTATATATACTCTTGTCTATATATACACTAGTGTATAAACACTCTTATATATATATATATATACATATATATATATATATATATATATTGTCTCTATATACTCCTATCTATGTATACTCTTGTCTATATATAAACGTGTCTATATACACTCTTCTACATATATACACTTGTCTATATATACTCTTATCTATGTATACTCTTGTCTATATATACACTTGTCTATATGCACTCCTCTCTATATATATACACTTGCCTATATATACTCTTATCTATGTATATTCTTGTCTATATATACTCTTGTCTATATATAGCCTTATCTGTATATACTCTTGTCTGAGTATATCATATGTTCACTCGGGTCTATTTCCATTTTTATTTCCGCGGACTCACTGACATCTCTTGAGGCCCGATTCTGCTCTTGGTTTCTTTGAAATCACCTTCTGAGGTGACATCACACACAGTGCTTAATTTGGTATCTCTTCCAGTGAACCTAGTATACATCTGGGTTACCAAACATCAATTCTTCTTAGATGTTCCCTGTGAACATTAAATACAATTCAGACGGTTCTCGGACATTTGACCGACGGATATTTTGGCCGAAAATGTAGTGACGTACTTACATGTGTCTGTCACACTCTTTATGGTAATGTGCTACATATATTTATATTAATATACTGTATTAATTTATAATTTTCCGTTTCTATTTTACAGGCTCTTTTTAAATCTATTGTATATATATTATATTTTACTCAAATATTACTTTAAGATGATAAATATTTTGAGAAAAAGCACATTTTACTACAGAAAAAAGCTTTTACGATATGAAAAATCTTTCAATTTCGCTTTTAACGACCGTTATCTTAAAGGGATGAACTAGATTTTATCTTACAGTTAAATACGAATTTAAATAATTAGGTGTTACTTTTTACCAAAATACACTCAAATATTTTTTAAATACTAATTTCAATGAAAAAATATTAAAATAAAACAACTTAACTTTAAATTTAGATTTAGTAATTTAATCACTTAAAATTCAGTGGTAATTATTAGTCCTATTCTACCTTATAATACTACTAATTAAAACACTTAAAGTATTACTTGTTACTATTATTACTTGTTACTATTATTACTAGTACTTTTTCGATGAAATGTCCGTCGGCCAAATGTCCGGCCACGGATTCAGACCTCTGATATTCCCTGGCGTGAATGATATCCTACAGTAGTTTTATTTTATATACTAAGTAGGGGTAAATTTGGTTGGGTCTTAGTTCAAGCACGTCTGTAACAATATACAATCCTTCCCTTTTTAACCAAAGAATTCGTTGAACTTTGCTGGCAAAGGTACATTCTAGAATTCAGTCTTGCATACTTTTGCATTAGCGTTCGCTTGATGTTAATTTATGTAATCTCAATTTGTACCAATGCGCATGTCGTAAAAATCCAAAGATCTTTGACAGGTTTTTACGACTTCTAAACTCTCATCAACATTTGGTCTTTGCTACCCACTGGCAATGTTGACACCGTTTTACTGTCGTTGTAAATATTTTCAACGAATATTTCGCTTATGTCGTACTTAAAAAAGATTAAGATATCATTTTATCGTAGATAATTACTTAGTGAATTTTAAACCGTTTGACATTTCAAAGAATAATCCTGGCAAACTATTAAGTCAAGTTTCAAGCTATGGTAAAAGTATTGGTTTGTTTCGTTAATTTGACAACATATCAAACCATGATAGGTTATTTAATAGCAAATATATGTTTTATAGAACAAAAATCACAAAAATAAATAGATAGACATATTTATTACCAGTTTATATCAGAGTCCGAAGTTGTAGATATAGATCTGGTTAGCAGTAGTCAAAAATTACACATAGGTCCAGTTTATACTAGAGTCGAAAACGTAGATATTATGCTGCTTTGTACCGAGCTTTCAAGTATTCACCAGGAGCGGGGCCCCTTCTGGTGGTGGTTTCTTACCCCTCTGCAGGGGATGCAGTCGGCGTATTTTAATTCCCGCCGATAAATCGAATACTCCACCTAACATTGAATCCTGTCTATTTTCCCCAAGCAAATCTTTCGTCTCCTGGGAGAAATGAAAGACATTTGGAATACATTGACTTAACAAATTCCCAAAATAAAAATATCTTGAACCATGATTGATTAAATTCCTTCTTCGACTACCATTTAGAGTAAACAATAATAGTAATGACTTCCATGTCTATTAATATAAACTGACTGATGTTACTTAGATTATTTGTACTTTTATCCTCATATTGTCATATTGTACGCTCCGACCTTCTCCAGGTGATATACGTTGGAATTTTGACCTGAACCATTTATTTCGTCCACCGGGGTAGATTGTTCTAATTCCACGTGCCATGCCTTTTTTCCCTAGATATCCCAGTTTTAGTTATCTCCCTTTTAGTTACTCAACTCTCTAAGTTTTTATTAACCTCAGCTGTGGCCAGGTATTGAACTCTTTAGGTCTGGATTATTCAAACACTTTTATCCACTGAGCCATGAGAAATGCTGTGAATATGACAATAATGATGAGGACAATATTTTGTTAAGACTTCACTATTATTACAAGATTTTTATATGTGAGTTTTAGTTTTAAATATATTTTTCCAATTATTATATCAAAATCTATTAATTTTCGATGGGGGGGATCAGTTTATTACTTAATAACAATAGAATAGCTATCCCTCATTTTATATCCAGCAGAAGTTACAAATGCCATAAAAATAATGTCATACATTTTTAAGTCCTTAATTTTTTTTCTAATAAAGTTTCACCTAACATAAGGTCCAAGAGCCACACAATGTAGAGGGTTACTGAATGTGGTCGATGTATATATATAAGAGAAGAAATCATTTACACTATTTCCATTTTGGCTATTGTCCTCAACTTTATCGTCATATTCACGACATTTTGGACATTGTACGCTCCGACCTTCTTCGGGTGATATACGTTGGAATTTCGAACCGAGCCCTTTATTTCGTCTACCGAGGTAGATTGTTCTAGTTCCACGTGCCATGCCATTTTTTCTGGATATCTCAGTTTCAGTTATTTCCCTTTTAGTAAGTCAACTCTCTAAATTATTTCCCTTTTAATAAGTCTTTATCTCTCTTGTGATTATTTACATTATTCGGGCTGTTAACCTCATCTTCATTGCCATATGCACAACGTTTCGGCCGCTATACGCTCCAGCCTTCTTCAGGTTATTGGAATTTCGACCGAACCATTTATTTCGTAGATTCTAGGGTAGATTGGGGTAGATTGTTCTAGTTCCACGTGCCATGCC
The DNA here is from genome assembly GCA_903632075.3 of Acanthosepion pharaonis. Lineage (NCBI taxonomy): Eukaryota > Metazoa > Mollusca > Cephalopoda > Sepiida > Sepiidae > Acanthosepion > Acanthosepion pharaonis. The sequence continues at coordinate 4,188,384 of CAHIKZ030004332.1, read as the reverse complement.
TCTTCCGGATGTCTCAGTTATTTCCCTTTAACTCATCTCTCCAAGTTTTGGTTCACTGCTGTGGCCTGCTATAGAACTCACTTTGGATCTAACCAAGGTTTTTGTCTGGGCCATGTGTCCTTGAGGACATCTGTGTATGAATTTTTGGGACTTATAAACCTAATGTTTTAGCAACGTTTTTAACAGTGCTCGTATTACAATTTTTTGTTATTATTATTCATTTTTTTTACCAGAGCTTATATTGCAATTTTTGTTGTTATTCATTGCTTTTCTCTAGCACTCCTTATTACTGATCCCCATATTGTATTCATATCTATGCTTGGTCGGCTCAGGAGATTTTTGTTGCTGATTCCTTAAATTTTCATAATTCCCAGTGATGTTCTCTGTCTATTATTTCAACCTCATCCCCCAGGAGACGGTGATCACTCTTTTCTCTCCATATGTGGTCAGCTACGCCTGATTTTTCTATTTGCTCTTGTGTTACTGCTTTACGATGTTCTTGCAGTTTTGCCTTAAGGGGGGCGGCCTGTTTCTCTTTTATATTTTTTATCACAGCTGCACGGGATGACGTGCACACAGTTCTTAGTCATGTCCTCCTCTATGAGAAGTTTTACTCGGAAGAGGTGTCAGCGAAGTGCTGAATTCCAAGTTTTTGTTCACCTCAGCTGCAGTCAGGTATTGAACTCACAATATTGAGTCAAGTTACTGCATTACTTCAACTAACACTTTTATCTACTCGAACATGTGTCCTCGTGGATGAATTTAAACCTAATACTCAGTAACCATTTTCTACCAGAGCTCATATTACACTTTGTTGTTGATAATTTTTCTCTAGCATTCCATATTACTGGTTCTCATATTGTATTCATGTTTATGCTTGGCTGGTTTAGCAGATTTTTGTGGTCTAGAATATGTGCTGATTCCTTAAGTTTTCGTATTCTCCAATGATGCTCTCTGTATATTATTTCAAATTCATCCCACAGAGAATGGTGATCTCCCTCCGTGAATATGACAATAAAAATAAGGACAACACCCCGAACAATGTAAATAGTGTAAATAGTTACAATACCTCGTCTCAGAAATATAGACAGATCCTGAAGAAGGCCGGAGTGTACAACGGCCGAAACGTCGTGAATATGACAGTAAAGATGAGGCCAACAGTCCGAATAATGTAAATAGTGTAAATATTTACAATACCTCATCTCAGAAATATAGACAGATGTTAAGCCATTATTTGCCATGAGCCTCATTTGGGGATCTGTTAAAATTAAACTCACTCCATGTTATTCCTTGTATTTACATTGAATTGCTTACATACATTGCATTTTCAGAGGTATATTTTACAAAATTTAGCCTTTAAAGTTTTTATTATTAGTCGTAAGAAGACACTTTCGGTCGTAATTTTACATTTCACGAGTAGAAAAATAAGGACTATTTTGAAAAGTAGTTTTTTATTATTTCTAATCAATATTATTTTTTGATATTTTATACACATATATACTTGATCTTCTAGTTTCTATAAAAATGACAATGGTAACCACTGAATTTAAACATAAGGAATAAATAAACTCCTAAGACACTTGTCTGGGTCAAAAATGCGCATTAAAAGAAATTGGCAGTTAATGGGTTAAATATGTACATGTTTGTATTTGAGAATTAACATAGACTAAATGTCAATTGTTATCTTGTGTCTTCTTAATTTTTGTTCTACCTCCTTAATGTTTTTTTTCTTTCTCTCATTCTTTCAAATTCAGTAGTCCGTTACGTCTTAATGGCTTTATTGCCTTACTAGGTGTGAAATGTTTAAATAAATAACCCTTTCAGCACCACGGATTTGCTTGTCAGTTACCTGAAAACAACCAACTGAACAACTCCGGGTGAACGCACTGTGCATATCTGTTCAGAAGCGGCAGTATTAAAGGAGTGTCATTGGTGGGTGTCAGGGTGGGTATTGTTAAGTATGAAAGATCAGAAGGCCAAGACAACTTGATATTAACATCTCAATACTTGGCAACACTCGCTATTAGAGACTGTTTAAGCAAAATGGATTACCCGACTTGAAGGTATCTTAACTGCGCCCACCTGTAAGGTCATGCACTGTCTTTTTTTTTTTTCATAACCCGACACCATATCGCGCAAATTTGGCTATTATGCATGTGTCTTCTATACTCTTATTAAATTGGGTGCCATGATGGGCTTGGTATATTTGTACCCCAGCGTCACTCTTGTCACGTTCTGCTCCCTCTCTCAACAACAATAATAATAATAATAATAATAACAATAATAATGTGGTGATAATAATAGAAATAAAATAAATGAAAGAAATAATGAAATTAGTGTCTTTTACAGAAGAAGACAAAATCTTTTCTATTTCTCCTTGATTTTAAAAACTCCATTTTCACAATATAGAAGAGGCGCCATGGCGTGGCGTAATAGGTAATAAAAATAGTTTGATTGATCATCACTACAGCCCCATACCAAAAGTCAATATCTGTCTGCATTTCTGAGATGAGATGTGGTAATTATCGACATTATTTACATTGTTCGGACTTGTCATCATCTTTATTGCCATATTCACGACGTATCGGCCGTTATACGATCCTGCATTCAGGTGATTAGAATTTCGAACTGAACCCTTTATTTCGTCCACCGGAATAAATTGTTCTACTTCTACGTGCCACACCTCTTCCGGATGTCTCAGTTATGTCCTTTTATCTCAACTAACCGAGTTTTCGAACTCACAACACAAGTCACTGGATCCAACTAACGCTTTTATCCAATGGGCCATGTGTCCTTGAGGACATCAGTGTATGAATCTTTAGAACTTATAAACTTAATGTCTCAGTAACCATTTTTTTTACCAGAGCTCATATTGCAATTTTGTTGTTATTATTGCTTTTCTCTAGCACACTATATATCTGGTTCCTATATTGTATTCATTTCTAGACTTGGCCGACTCAGGAGATTTTTGTGGCCTAGCATATATGCTGATTCCTTAACTTTCCGTATATCCCAGTGATGTTCTCTATTATTTCAAGATCAACGCACAGGGGGCGGTGATCTCCCTTTTCCCTCCATATGTGCTCAGTTACGCCTGATCTTTCTATTTCTCCTTGTGTTATAGATGAGGACAACAGTCCGCACATTGTAAATAATGTAAATAACTAAAAGTCAATTATTAAATAAACCATCAAGGATTGGCATGTCGAAAAATCAACCAAACAAAGATCAACGTGGTGATAATAGTTAGCAAAGCTAGTCTGGTTGACAAGCCCTACTGAATAATGAGTTTGATCCCCACTGGGTGCCCCATTCAATATTACTTAAGCCGACATGTGCCGACATGTCGTAAAATCAACTAACCAACAATAAATGTAGTGGTAATGGTTAACGAGGCGAGTCTGGTTGACAGTCTATTACTGAATAATGAGGTTGATTCTCACTGGATGTCAATACAAACTGTGGCATTGAATAATAACCCAGCAAGTAAAATCAAGTAGCCACTACCGTATATCAATCGAGCGGCATGACACAAGTAGCATTTACGAGCAGACAGAAAAAATATGATATCGGATTTTGATAGAAGCTGGTGCATTAAAGATGGAAATCAATAATAGTTTATATAAAACAGGAAAGAATTGGTAGCATCAGAATTTAAGAACGCCTTAAAAAATATCATAGAAATCGTGGTTTTAAAGATATTAAAATAATCTCCGCTGTCATAAGCGAACTAATGCGTTACTATTATTTACATAATATACATTGTTGGAACTCTTGTCCTCATATTTATTGCCATATTCATGACGCTTCGGCCGCTTTACACTCCGGCCTTCTTCAGGTGAGTGGAATTTCAAACTGAACCCTTTATTTCGTCTACCGGGGTAGATTGTTCTAGTTCCACTATGTAAATAATGTAAATAATGTAAATAATTACAATAGGTCATCTCAGAAATATAGAAAGATCCTGAAGAAGGCCGGAGCGTACAACGACCGAAACGTCGTGAATATTGCAGTAAATATGAGGGCAACAGTCCGAACAATGTAAATAATTACAATACCTCATCAGAGACAGCCATTAATATTGTGTTTGGTTCTCCGTTTGAATTTCACGAATTCAGAAGTGAACGAACAAATAAATGAATGACAATTATTCTAACGATAGTGAATACATGGAGAAATGATTTACATTATTAACAGTCCGTATCTTTTATTATTTTTATCACAACATTTCAGCCGTTGTGTTCTCCGGCCTTCTTCAGATATCTGTCGATTTGGGTAACCTTCCCGGAATTTCGTAGTGAAATATTTCATTGTATCTACATAGGTAAATTGTTCTCGTTCCTGTGACCATGTCAAAGAATATCTCGTCTTGTTGTTCTTTAGTTATTATAAGTCCTGAAGCTATCCAAGGTAGCACAGTCAAAGACGCAATAGAATCGGGAATAGCTGGTCACATAAGAACAAGACGTGATATCCCTAGACATGGGCAAATGGTTCAGTTCGAAATTCCATTAATCTTAACTGAATCAACATAGAGCTGAAGAAAGCCGGGCGGAACAACAGTCGAAACGTTGTGATAACAGCAACAACAGCAAAGGCGTGAAGATTAGTCCAACCGTAAATAATAAGAATTCCACATCCCAAAAATTCAGATAATAAATATATTCAGAGATGTTTTGTGGTACAAAAGATAACACGAAAACCGGCCATGTATCGCTGGCTATATTCAAGAGAAAAGAGGAGTGTGTTTTTTGTAATGATGATAAAGGTAATTTGTTTTCCCCTGGGTTTCGGGCCTAATTAAGTTCACTCACCTATCTCGGCCTGTTCGAACTTGGCTGTGTAGTTTGTTTCGCCAGAAAACGTTATCAGCCTCCCTGAAGGGGAACGTGCTTCGATGACAACGCTCTCTTTATTTCTTGTGTTGCCATTGATCTACAAGTAAGAATCGAAATGATTATAGAAGAAAAAGGGAAAACTTTGACCTAAGAGAAAAGGAAATAAATGAAGAGATAGACGAAGAAAGAAATCAAAATGGAGGAAGACCAAGAATGACAAAATGGTGACAAGAAAAGAAAAGAAATAAAAGAGTGTTTACAGATAAACAGATATTTATACATTGGATGTATCTTAGATTTTAGAACAACAGAAATGCACTGAGTAATCGAACTAGTTAAACTGATAACGCCAATTTTCAGAGTAGTTTGGATGTTTCCCCCGATCACTGCAATCTTAACCTGTTCATGGCTAGGGTTAACTGTCATCTTCCACTCCTATTCGCTAATTTGCCTCCTAACGTCACCCTCTACCTCGAGTAGCACCGTGGCCTTGTAAAGGGTGAACCTTTCTGTAAAAAAAAAAGAAGTTATTACAACCTCTCTTAAAAACCAAAATTCAAAATCCTATGGAACAGCCTTCAACAATATATCTGGTTCTAGTTTTGCCTAGTCCGAAACAATCCCCGAAATATGATTAAGTTTAGCTTATTTCATTGATCGTGTTATAAAATATCCTGAAGCTGATTTTCTAAGGACAGCATCGACGTCGCCCAATGCGAAATTATGAGGCAGCCAGTGAGGATCGAACTCACTATTCAGTCGTAAGTGGTCTAGCAAGACAAGCTTGTTAAGCATTACATCAAATAACAGTGCCCAAATGATTTTCTAAGCGTAGATTAGATGTGACACAAGGCCTAAATTATGCGGAAGCCAGTGAGGATCGAACTCACTATTCAGTCGTAAGTGGTCTAGGAAGACAAGCTTGTTAACCATTACACCAAATCTCAGTGCCCAAATGGTTTTCTAAACGTAGATTAGATGTGACACAAGGTGCAAATTATGAGGTAGCCACTGAGAATCGAACTCACTATTCAGTCGTAATAAATTCCTACGCAATATTTTCTTTATTTTTCTATATTTCTGAGAAGAGTTATTATGTACACTATTTACATTATTCGGACCATCGTCCTCATCTTTGTTGCCACAATGTTTCGGCCGTTGTATGATCCGGCCTTCTTCCGGTGGCTGGAATGTCGAACTGATCCCTTTATTTCGCTCACTGGGGTTGACTGTTCTAGTTCCGCGTGAATGTCTAACGGATGTCAGTTATCAGTTATCTCCTGTTAATTCACCTCTCCAAGTTCTCCTCTGCTTTAACCAGGTATTGAACTCACAGTGGATAAAGGCGTTGGTTAGATCCAGTGAAAGAACCCAAAGATTCAAGGATAAGCGAGAATAAGCCCGGGTTTATTTTGTAGTGGATTTATATTCTCGTTGTGTATGGTGGATTAATGGATAGCGGCTCAGATTGAGGAATCGGAGAGCCGAGTTCGAATTCTAGTGAATTTACATTCATTTACGTGTTAATACCCTTGTGAAAGGTATGAATCCTCTTCTTCTCCTCCCAGCTATGGGTAAATAGTAGGACAGACCGGGTTCTATAGCCTTCGGTGGCAACTAGTCTACCGCAGAAAGAAATGGCAACCTACCACGGAAAAAATCTACCTCATCAGTCATGTATCGAAAGATACATGATCGCTTAAGCGTGTATCATGCATGGCACATAACTGACTGACTGACATTTTGGAATGCGGGTATATGCTGGTCTAACGCCGGGTATATTCTGGGATCGGGGTATATTCTAGGCTAACCGAGAATAGACTAGGGTACACCTTGAAGTGGGGGGGCATATTCTAGCCTAGCTGAGTATAACCCCGGGTATGCTCTGATCCAATGTCAGTAAATGAGCTAATATTGGTGAAATAGACAGTATTGTCAAATGAACCAATATTCACAAAGGAACCAACACCGGAAACGGAACCACTATTTGTAAAGGAGCCAATATTGTTAAATGAGTGAATATTTATAGAGGTCAGTACCGGTAATGGAGTCACAATTTGTAAATGACCCTATATTGATTGATCAACCAATATTTGTAAAGAATTCAATATCAGTAATGCGTTAATATCAGTAAAGAAACAACAAGTAAATGCAAACGTCTGATAATTTATCATAGAACTCATGATTGGCCATCTCAGAACAGTTTTTTAAAAAGCTTGGAGAAAATTCAATACCCACCGTTCTGTCAAATATGATGCCAACTGAGTAGGTGTCCATTTGTTGTTTGGGATTTAAAGAGGATGAAAAGTCCTGGTACCCTCCCAAGGAGTCGTTACTTGAACGAATGTAATCATAGGCAACGCCGGATAGGACAGAATTCGGGAACGAATGGTCGTGAATTCCACTGGATGTGATGGAATTGTCGCGGGAAGACTCGTCGCTAAATCCATCACTGATGACACGGGTCGCCTGTCGATGATACTGGCCATAATCACTGCGCATAGAAGAGTTTAATGCCTCCGGCTCGGAAGTGTAGTGATTTACATGCTGAAAAAGAAAGTCAACCTTAAAAGAACGGACAGAGCACAAAGAACGAAATTAGGAAAAGTTGATAACGAGAGACAGAAACCTTCAAACAATTGCGTAATACAAACACACACACACATACATACATATATATATATATATATATATATATATATATATATGTGTGTGTGTGTGTGTGTGTGTCCGTGTATGTATTGGGGGGAGAGAAATATTACCTAGATGGAAATTAGTTGGAGGCCTAGTATGAAATCCTTTTATTTCCACAGACAGGGCTTCAAACATAAAATACAAATGGCCTCCAACACTTTCAAGTGGTAATTCGAGTGGGACTAAGAAAAGTAAATGAGTCCACACTGAAATTAGTGGCACAATTATGGCTATTTATTAGGTGCTCTGCGACGGAAAACCCATATGGTCAGAATGTCTGAAGGAGTGTACTTAAGATTGCAGACCTTTGTTGGAACGTGTTGCTTTATTCTGATATCCAGTCTTTGAGTCGTTCTCCCTATGTAGTTGTGAGCCACAACTACATTTAAAAGAATAAATTAAAGAACTATTATGATGCGGAGGGAGAACGTCCTTCCGCATGGATGGAAAGAAAGGCTTAGCAGAAAAGACTACACGAGTGTCAACAGTAAAGTAACACTGTTGAACTGTTACGGAAACCTGCCTAGCATATCTATCACTGATATGACCCAGCCAAGTTAGGCGCAGGTACGCAGGACATCTTTGTACTATAGCAGGATTTTTACATATTTTCCCCAATAAACACACACACACACATATATATATATATATATATATATATATATATTCAAACATCTTTAGTTAAATAATATCGTTCTGTCTATCAATTTTTTGTTAAACTTCTCAATTTTTTTATTATTTAACCAGAATTATTGCTGGTGAAATACGCTTTATTTAATATATATATATATATATACGTATTATATTGGGCAACATATATTTTATATTATAAAGAGGTAATCATAACAATGAATCACTTAGCAATATCAATGTAATTAATAGCTAATTCTCTTCGTTAACAGACTTAATATAAGCATTATTTTACTAGCAATCGATTGAATGATATGATCGTTATGTATAAAACTCTTGTCAGGTGGATCTGGTGTATTTTTAGAGCAGCAAGTACTTTTGAAAACATAATGTTCTCATCGTCAGGCTGTAATTTTTTGCATTAGAAATAAATGTATTGTTGACCGAAAGATGTTTTCTTTTTAAGAATGTGTTATTTATTAACGGTTATATAATATTGGAATACGCAAATATGTACTTAGTTCAGGTCACGTTAACTGGAAAACACTTACAACAAAAGAATTCATGGATTTACTACGCTACAAAATTCATACAAAAACTTCTCACTTGGAATATTTGAACTTTAGCATTGCGACTTGCACGTTCCAATATTATATAACCTTTAATAAATAACACATTCTTAAAAAGAAAATCTCTTACGGTCTACAAGAAAGTTTTATTTCTAATGCAAAAAATTACAACCTGACGATGCGAACATGAAATTTTCGAAAGTATTTTCTGCTCTAAAAATAGGCCACATCCATCTAGCAACAATTTTATACAAAAGGATCGCGTCGTTCAATGGATTGCTAGTAAATTAATGCTTATATTAAGTGTGTTATCGAAGAGAATTTGCCATTAATTATATTAATATTGCTAATTCATTAAATGTACGATTCCTTCTTCATAATATATATATATATATATTATATATATATATATATATATATATATATATATATTTGTGTCGTACGCTGGACGTTAATAATTAAGTACAACTCAAAACTTCAACGTTAAATAAAACAGTATTTAATTACAACCTCAAATAAAGGCTTAACAAGAACAGAATGCCAACCAAACCACTTCAGTGAACACCTTGTTAGTAGCGCGGCTCGGCTTAACGTCTGGTAAATCCTAAATCTAAACACAAACTCACACTAATTCGACTGGATAGTTCCACTCAATAGTCGCGGCAGACACAGCAGGTACTGACACCGCTATTTATACACGTGGCGGAAAACATATATTCATAAGTCCAGAGTGCCACGCTCGAACCTCGGTGTTGGTAGTTACCCATTTTCTTCTTATATGATACTTTTCTACCTATATTTAAGTTGAAGACCTTTTAAGGCTAATACCTTCAACCTTCTCCTTACCAGCGTCTCGGGCATTTCGTTTGACTGAAACATCGAAATGGACAAATTCCGTATCAATTTTTGACTGCTATCAAAGTTAAATTTTAAAGAACACGAACAGGTTTGAATAAATCTAACGTACCTCACGTTGGTTGAAATAGATATATACACCACCACCATATGAGATAATTTTGCATTTTGTTGTGCAATACATACATACATACATACATACATACATATATATATATATATATATATATATATATATATATATATATATATACAGTTCAAAAATTCAATATATATACACATATATATATATATATATATATATATATATATATATATATATATATATATATATATATATATATATTACAGTTCAAAAGTTTGAAGACACCCCCAGAATTAAGATGGAATGAACCTGACAGAAGAGTGAAAAAAAATGAAGAGCTCTTAGAGTCATTGAAAAAAGGACGTAATCACTTATCAAACTTATACTTTAAGAAACTTTTGCAACTAATTCCAAATGTTTTCTGTTGCATTAATCAAGGCTAAAGGAGGATATTTTGACAAGAGCAAAATTTAATCATAAAATACGTTTTTTCTTTTTATCATAATAAAATTTCTCATAAAAATTCATGTCTCACTTTTTTAACCACATATAATAATTTTCTCTTATTTAAATTTCAAAACAACTACCTTTTGGGTCAATTTAAAAAAATTACCAGGGAGTGTCCTCAAACCTTTGAAGTATATATATATATATATATATATAATATATATATGTGTGTGTGTGTGTGTGTGTGTGTGTGTGTGTGTGAAAAGTGTATATAAATATAAATAAATATATATATGTATAATTATTTATATATCATATATGGCATACTTATTAGAAAGCGCTCAATATCAGAGATAGAGCTAACATATGTTTGTCTGACGATCGCTAAAGCGTGAAACCCAGGGTCACAAACTCACATCTATCCAACCAAATATATATATATATATATATATATATATATATATATATATATATATATATATATCAGGGGTGTGGAAATTTTAGGAATTTCTTTGAAAAATTAGTATTATTAATTACAACACTTCTGAATGGCTCCGAAACCTGATTTTCCTACCAGAAGTATATTCAGAAGCTTCCATAAGCGATCCGTTTCTACTATACGTGGCTATTATCTTTATATAATATTATTTTTATTATTAATCGGTTTTCAAAGTGCGAAATTGCAGGCTTAGAGACATTTCTAATACTATCAAAGATTCGTTGGGCTGATCAGTTTGTGCGCATGCGTAATTAAAGGACTCCGAAAATACTCGCGCACAACCAGCTCCATGACATTTCAAGCGTGAACACTCCTTTTCAAGTACAAAGATAAACTTACGCAAAACTTAAATTGTATTTATATCCTTCCATCGTCCTTTGGGAGAGTGGCTTCTCACCGTATCAAACATCATTACAATTTTTGAGAGCCCACGCATAGAATATCTAAGTATTACTAGACAGAACGCTAAATACCGTTCTAAAATCCCTGCAGCCTTAATAAGGGTTACCGTTCATTGACCTATATGTGGAATGTTGGGTGAATCTCAGTCTAGCCTTAAAAGTCATCGAAAGCACAAACACAAGTAGAGCATTACAAATTTATTAAAACAAATGACACATGTTCTTTATGTCATGGGAAAAAGGAAGTAAATCTTCGTATTTCAACGAAAAAACCGGTGACGAAAATAAATAAACTGTTTGATAAATAAACGGAGCGTCTACACAAATACGAATATCCACTAAAAAATAACATTTAAAGTGATAAAAATATGTCGAATTAATAAACTTGCTCTTTCTGTATATATATATATATATATATATATATATATATATATATATATATATAAATATAAAGAGAGAGAGAGAGAGAGAGAGAGATTAGGAGGATTTGATAATTCTCTTAAGTAATTCATTGAGTCTGAAAGAAACCTCAACAAAATGCAAAAAACACAGGACAGCCGTTTCGTTCTATATTTGCGACTCCTCAGCAGTGCGCATCCCCTACAGAGAATTGAAACCCCGACAGCGAGGTTGTTAAGAAAGATCATATCATCTGTTCCAACGGGCCTCGGTGACGAAGAGCTTGCAAATCAGAATCAATATAGCGCTGCTCGCTCACATATTCCGTGGTGGAACTCTTACTGATATTGGTATGATGTTTGCTTGACAACCTAACTGCCAGGGTTTCAATTCTCGGTAGTGGAAGCGCACTGCTGATGAGTCGCAAATATAGGACGAAACGGCCGTCCAGTGCTTTCTGCATTCTGTTGAGGTTTAATTCAGACTCAATGAATTACTTAATATATATATATATATATATATATAGAGAGAGAGAGAGAGAGAGAGAGAGAGAGAGAGAAGAGAGAGAGAGAGAGAGAGAGATTACTGTATCGTAAACGTTATATTAAATGGCACGATTTTAAAAAAAATAAACAGCCCTTTTTTAAACAGAAAAAGTAAAGTCTACCGACCTAGAGATTGAAAGTCTTAATAAATAGGGAGGCCTACACAAAGTTGGTGTTAGAAAATGTTTTGAACATGAAACATTATCTAAATACACACATACAACACTCTATTTCTAGTTATCAGTTAATATTTTTCAACTCTGAAAATGGCTAAATGTATAGCCGAAAGCGCTCGGAAAAAACATTTGGACAGTTTTTGGATAATTTACCTACTGAAAAGAAAAATATTATATGATCACATGAGAAATTATATATAAAAACTTAATCAAAGTACCTTGTCTGTCATATTTAATGAAGTTTGCATATATATATTTAAATACACACACAATAATGGAATTATTTTAGTGCGGTATTTGTATTACTTCAAACGTTATATTTAGCGGATACTCTTGTTTGAAATAGACGCCCGGCTCTTATTTTAAACAGTGTGCATTACGTCTACTCGCTCGAGAAAGCTTAATAACGGATATTTTCTTTATTAATATTTCTATAGTGCGCGGGCGGATAGACGTAATACTTTTAAAAATAAAAACCGGGTGTCTATTTTAAACACGGATATCCAGTTTATTTTACTGAGGTAGTAAAATACTTGATAAAGAATCTTTTCTTTTATTAAGTTTTCTCGAGTCAGCTGGTCGATAGTCATAATACATACAGTTTAAAATAAAAACAGGTCGTCTAGTTCAAACACGGGTATCTACTAAAAATAAGGTTGGAAGTAATAAAAATACATAAATATACGCATGTTCATTTTGTCGGTGGAGAGTTCCGTGGGAAGCGCCTTTACCCTGAAGAATATGTGTAAGTTCCGCGAGATTTTGTTCCTACACTCCACGCTAATGTTCTTTCATCAAGTATGTGTTAAATATCAGACTGTGCTTACTTGCCTTGGGTGCCAGCAACTCTAGAAGATGGAAAACTACGAATTCATATTTTAGGAGTCACACTTGGAGACTCCGTAACACATTTTGCACCATTTTTCTGTTATGTTTTCTGAAAAATATCGTTCCTTCAAATGGTTTACCATATGTGTCCAGTGCATTAAGAATTTCTTATCAGATGAAATTAATATCGTATTTTCTCTACAGGTGAATTGAAAACAAGAAATTCCATGCTTTCATCTTATGGCAACTTGTTGATATTTGATGACAATAAATCCTACTTAAGAAAAATCAGAGGAAATCATTTCGCCCCGATAAGTCAATTTGATGCGTAGGATTTCCACTGGCATTTTGTAGTTTTACATCTTTGTACTGTTGGCATTCTGAGCAGGAGACCCGGGTTCGAATCTCACTATGGTTGATTTATCAGGAAGGAGACTTCTTAATGTTATCGGACTGGAGGGGGTCATCCCAACATACGGCCCCTTTAGAAAGTGCCTGAAATCATACTACCGGTTGACCCAAGCCTTGTTAGTGGAATTGGGTAGACGGAACCGTTGGGGGCCGTCGATAGCTTTGCTAGCACGAAGTCACAAGTCATCGTGGCCGAAGACTTGAGCGTGCTGGCCTTGTTCAAATTGTTGATTACGCTAGATAGCATCATCTTTCACATAAACTGTAACTAAGGTCTGCTCAGCATAACTGCAGTATAAACCACAGGTTGGCTCTGTGGGTGTTGAATAAACACAAATGTGCCTGAGCAAGCAACAGGGATTGGCTAACTGCCCTATTAGACGGGTATCCTCGAATACGAGTGGCCAGCTATACATACTGTTTTGTATATTACTGCACATGAATTCAGTATACATTTTAATGTATTTCTTGTAGTATTAGCAAAAGCAGAACATTTCACTATCATGTTGATTGGCGCCATCAACAATTAAAAAAGAAATCACATCGAAAACCCGATATATAAGTTCGTTTGACTTTCACAAATGTGTATACTTCAGTTTTTCATTTCGTTTGCTACTGACTTCATTAAAATTCTCAGCATTTATATAGAATCACTTAAAACTGGTTTGTTTAAAACATTCGTCTTATTTTATTTTATTTTATTTTATTTTTTTACATTTGTTGTTAATCAATTCAAACCAAGCTAGATGATAATGCCACTAGCGTTGAAGGGGTTACTAAGAAAAAAATAAGAAACAAATAAGATTCAAGGAGATAGAAGACAACGATTGAGATTGCATTTAAACTTTTGATGATCGGAGTTGGCAAGAAAGCAAGAAGCTAGAAACGAATAAATTATTAGAATAGAACTTAGGATTACACTTGACAATTTCATTAGTAAAATTACAAGTCCGAGCTGCCAGTCTAGTAGTACGCTTAAATTCGTTAAGTCGAGGTATCAATAAGAGAACTTCTTCGGAAAATTACGTGAAAATATTTATAGAAATGGCACGGCTATCTATGTTATGGCGGAGAGAAAGTGATTGAAGTCGACATGCCAGGTCAGGACCAATAACATTGCCGATTCTTCTTTGGAATTATTTAAAAATGTTTTAACAGTAAATAAACCAGCTTTATAAATTGTATTCAGTCTTTGTAAATATTAAAAAATAAGAATTTATATGAAAATTGAATTTTTAATATACATTTTTATGGTTGATTTGAATTTGAGTGAAAGAAGAAGAAAAGAAGGAGGATAAGGAGGAGGAGGAAGAAGAAGAAGAGGAGGAGGAAGAAGATAAAGGAGGAGGAAGAAGAAGAAGACGACGAGGAAGAAGAAGAAGACGACGAGGAAGAAGAAGATGACGAAGAAGAAGAAGAAGAAGAAGAAGAAGAAGAAGAGGAGGAGGAGGAGGAAGAAGAAGAAGAGGAGGAGGAGGAAGAAGAAGAGGAGGAGGAGGAGGAGGAAGAAGAAGAAGATGACGAGGAGGAAGAAGAAGAAGAAGCGGACGAGGATGAAGAAGAAGAGGAGGATGAAGAAGAAGAGGATGAAGAAGATAAAGGAGGAGGAAGAAGATAAAGTAGGAGGAGGAGGAGGAGGAGGAAGAAGAAGATAAAGGAGGAGGAGAAGAAGAAGAAGACGACGAAGAAGAAGAAGACGAGGAAGAAGAAGACGACGACGAGAAGGAAGAAGATAAAGGAGGAGGAAGAAGATAAAGGAGGACGAGAAAGACGAATAAGAAGAAGAAGAAGAAGAAAAAGAAAACGAAGAAGAAGAAAAAACGAGCAGGAAGAAGAAGAGGACGAGGAGGAAAAAGAAGAAGAAGAGGACGAGAAGGAGAAGAAGAAGAAGAAGAAGAAGAGGAAGAAGAGGAGGACGAGGAGAAAGAAGAAGAAGAAGAAGAAGCAGAATGTGAAGGAGGAGGGACAGAAGAAGAAGAAGAAGAAGAAGAAGAAGAAGAAGAAGAAGAAGAAGAAAGAGGAGGAGGAGGAGGGACAGAAGAAGAAGAAGAAGGAGGAGGAGGAAGAGGAAGAGGGAGAGAAGAAGAAGAAGAAGAAGAAGAAGAAGAAGAAGTAGCAATAAGTTACAGCGGTTACCTATATATTTTGTTCTTACCTTGGTTGGGTTGTACTCGATAAACCGACTTTTGGTCGTGTTCACTTTCACATATTGTGATAAGTAAGCCATGATACCAAAGTGAGTCTTCTTCTCTTTGGCTATTTCTGCAGCCGACACTGTCTCTCGAATGCCAAGTCTTTCAGCGGCGTTGAGTGCTGAAAAAAAAACAAAGCATTTTTTTAAATTTCTTTATTGTCATTGCTATTTGTCTCTTACCTAATCCTTGTAATAAGCAACATTTTGATTTAACACACAACTTCAAAGTTTTTAAACAGATTCTCTGTACAATAAAACAATCTGGTTCTCTCAGTAATGATCCGGGAAGGTTCGTAATTGTTTTGTAGATTAAACAATTTTATATGGCGATTATTACTAACGGAATTAAAGTAAATTGAAAATATGAAGAGTAAAAATATCACTTAAAAGGTTGATCTGAATTTGAGTGATATTTGAATAACTTTCATAATTCATCATTTCGTTGAGTGTTTCAAATGATAAAATAATTGCGACAATGAAAGTTTCCCACAAAATGGAATTGCATGTCTGTTACTTTCATTCATTTATTTCTTAGGTTTTTTCTTCCTGGTGTATTTTAACATTCAAGCCAACACAAAAGACATTTAAGATTGCGTTCAAACATGAAACAGATTGTTTCTTCTAGGTGCTGATCTCAGTGTCCACAATATATATATATATATATATATATATATATATATATATATATATATATATATATATATATATATATATATATATATATTTTAAAAAACAGACCACTTTAAAACCCATTATAATAATTTATTTCACAGAAATCCTTTTAAAGGACGGCGGATCATCGAATAACACTTCCAAAAATGAAATGAAACGAAAAACGATTCATTTTTCGTTTCATTCATTTTTAAGTGCTATCTTTGAAATAAATTATTATAATGGTGCTCTAAAAGTGGTCTGTTTTTTCTTTAAATATTAGCTCTGGATTTACATTGAGCTCTCAGGATTTCATCCTCCTTGGGATTACCCATACGGATTACCAAGTTCTTCATAATTTAACTATATATATATATATATATATATATATATATATATATATTTATTCGAAAATTATAGCATAAAATGTTATAAAATCACTACGAAAATAGTCATTTTGTTTTAACACTTCTGGTGTCTTATCAAGTGATGGTGTTGAATCCTAGATTCTACATGGTGTTGAATGTAGAACTTAGATTCTACATACAAAACAATCACTTGATAAGACACCAGAATTTTGAAACAAAATGGCTATTTTTTATTGATTTTATAACATTTTAATAAAGTCTCAAACACTAATATTTCATGTTTATAATTTATTCCATTGGAATCGTAATCACGATCCAATTCATCAGATCTACAAATTGAATTTTTTTTTTTAATTTGTAGGTTTGATGAACTGGATTGTGATTATGATTTCAGTGTAATAAATTATACGTATGGAATATTAGTGTTTGAGCCTTTTATATTATATTCTGACTCTGTCCTCGACATTGAGTTCTACCTGGATTCTATCCTCTTTGAATTTATATATATATATATATATATATATATATATATATATATTATTCCTCACCTGTAGCACAAAGCAATCTTCAGGTGCTGAATAGAGAGTGCAAGGTGCATGAAACTCCAAGTCGTGCCATCGCCGAGGAATAATATATATATATTTAACAATATATATTTAATAGCTCTGTTGTATTACATAGAGCACTATTTTATTAACAGAATTTTTCGACCAACTCGGATGTTTTTAGTCTTTTCTTTTTCTTCAAAATTTTTTCCCATATACCAGTTCGTTTAAATATATTTTAATTACAAATTGTACTATCTGGCTTTTTTTATACCAGTCGAGTATAGGTACTAAAATAAACATTATATATATATATATATATATATATATATATATATTGTTCAAACATGTTTGATTGAATAATCTCGATATATCATGTCTATTTATTTTTATGTTAATCCTCTCGAATTCTGTGATCGACCTCTTAATGTTAATATTAAATTCATTAAGGAAGGCACCGTAGTTTTTTCTTTTCTTTTATTTTCTCAAGTACTTTCAATCTCATCTGAGATCATCTTCAGAGGTGAATTGCTAAGACAAAACTAATGTAATTGATAGTTGTGATTTTTTTTTGTAAATACGCATGAAACGCGTTCTGTTATAATTAATTTATTCCTGTAGCCCTGATCTAACTGGCTGTACATTAGGATTTTGGGTATCCTGTCATCAGACATTCTCAAGACATGACTAGTCCACCGTAACTGAGACTGTATGAGAACAGTTTCGATTCCTTCAATATTACACCTGTTAAACAGGTCTACGTTAGATGTCCTATCTTGAAGGTTAACTTCACAGATTGCACGTAAACAGCTTTTATGGAAAACAGCCAGCTGGTGTATATGGTACCTGTATGGAGTCCACGAATCTGATCCGTACAATTTTATATATAGTTGTATATATTAGGAATGAGCAAAAGTTTCCAGAAAAAAACTGGTTTCAACTGTGTATTCTATCTAGTTTTCAAATAAGAGTTGGGAATTTTGCCTTATATATATATATATATATATATATATATATATATGCGCGTTCATAGAATGTCTGAACGCATTAGATGTGCATGAGCTTGCACGGAAAATTTATTAGCCATTCAAACAAGCCAATAAAACGCAAGTAGGGATTTAACTGACACTAAATTTGGCTTATTGTGAATATAGTTCATGCGGAAACTATCCATTTTGCAGTTCGCAGAGAAATTCCACTAATTCAATTTTAATGCAGATTGTCTATAGAATTCATATTTACTCCACAAGAATCTAACATTTTAAAAAATGGCAGTGAATTTTTGACAATCTCCTCATAGTTGAAGAGACTTGAAGTAGCAGGGATGCGACTTTACTCACAAATGCTGGGAATAACAGAGACAAGACGAGTAAAGAGAATGCCTTAAGGAATATATAATCTACAAGGCAAGTGCTAATCAATAAAGAATTGAGATTTCTCGGATAAATAATGAGGAAAGAGAATTTAGAAAATTTAACACAGACACAGAAGAGATATAACGCAAGAGAAGAAGTGGAAAATAGCGAAGAATATACTTAAAGAATTTAAGTGAATGGTTTTGAAAACTAGAACAAACAGGAATGGTAAAAGGGCTGAAGATATGGAGAGCCATGATCACCACTTTCTAAAGAACACGTTAAATAAAGGAATAGTAATATGAAACGATGTAAAGGAAGCAATGGAATACAACGGATTGCAGAAAACGAAAATTTGGAGATCTGTGATCGTTCACATGCTGGATGCACATGGTAAACGTTGAAGAAGATGAAAAAAATAAAACGACGGTGTGCTGAAAATTTCCCGGCCCAAACCACTTGCTAAAATCTGACCCAATACCAGAATCTTTTTCAGAACTCACTTCTAATAAAATTAGATACCTTCAAAATTCGCTAAAAAGGAGGACACATTATAAAAAAAAAAGCATCAAAATATAATAAAATAAAATTTTATCATTACAATATTTGGAAAGGTGAAAGGATTTTTTTTATCTAAAAATTATCTTTTTTATCCTTTCTAGAATCTTGAAAATTTTAGTTAAAAATCATTTTTTTTCAGCATCAACCAGCGACCTTAAATTTGTATGAAAATAAGAACGTTTTTTTTGTTTTGTTTTTTTTTTCAGTGTAAGTCACATGGATTTGAAAAATGTTGCAAAAATCAGATAATTGTAGAATTTTATTAAAAATTTCAGAACTTATTAAAAAATTAATTGAATTATTTTAAAATATTTCTTTCTAGAAAATCTTGGTAAAAAATTTTTTAACAACTATTAATCCCCACCTCCAACCACGCATTTAATTTTATGAAATTTCGAGAAATTATTTTTTGTATCACTTAATGTTTATATTTGTTATATATACAAGTCCTCAAAGAATTTGATTCGATATTTTTTTTATCAAACAAGAAATCCAGTTACAGAAAAAAATGAAAAATGTAATAAAATCAAGACATTTTTTTTTCTTAATTAAAAAAGTTTTAAATTGGTTTATAAAAAATATATATTATGGCCGCTATTTTGGCACCTCGAGACGTGTAATGTTTACCAAGCTTGTCATGCTAGACCAATCACGACTGAGTAGTGAGTTCGATCCTCACAGGGTGCCCTCTTCCTTCGGTCTTGATGTCACATCTAAGCTTGGAAATCTTTATTTTGGCCGCTATTGCCTTAAGAAAATTTTTTGAGGAATAATGAATTTTTACAATTGTTTTCAGTTTTTAAAATTTTAATTAAAATAATTTAATAAACTATTAAATCTTTAAACATTCTGTATTAATTTGTAGCGGTCAAATGATATTGTTATTAAATTTAAACTATTTACTAATCATAAATGGAAAAGCTCACTACAATTCAAAGACATTCAGTATTTTAAAAATAATTTTGCATTTAGTTTATGTGTGTATAAACGTGTCGCCTTTTAAAAATACGGAGTTCTATACACGATATTATCAGAAAATAAGAACGGTAAATATTGTCAATTTAAAATTTATTGATAATTTTCTAACTTTTTCTCACCAAAAGTCTTCTTCAGTAATGCTATAAAGCCAAAGTATCTAAAAATGCAATAAAAGTATTACAATGCTTAAAATATTTTGATGTTTTAATAATAAAGGTTGTTTTTTAAATATATATATATATATATATATATAAAACGACGTTCAGGTTGTATTCGTCATCTAATATTTTTCTTCCGGTCCCCCCTTAATTAAATTTTTCAAACGTCAAGCAGTCAGTGAAACTCCCAACACGTCCAGACGCCTCAACTGAATTTTTTTCTATGTTATCTATCTATATATATATATATATATATATATATATATATATATATATATATATATATATATATATATATAAATTAAGATGTCTATGTGTCTCTCCTGCTAGCACACTGACAAATTGAATTTTAAAAAACTCCAAAATAATTGTGATCTGAAGTGGGTCTCCATGTTGCCTGTTTAACACTTTCATGTTCTCGGCTAACTTAGACTGAATAAATACAGACGACTTCCATTATATCAGTAACTGCATTAATTCAAAATGTTTGTTTTTTTATAATGAAGGTACTTTAAAAGAAGAAAATAGACTCTTACATCTAAACATGACGTTGAATTTGCGCCATTCTAATTGGACGTTTTTCCTGATCGACCAGCTGGGCGTGGCTGCTAGTTTTAAACTTAAAGTAATATTTGTTTCAATTTAGATTAATTAAACTTTAAATCAGCAAATTTTTCTCAAATGATATTTCAGCAAAGTATATTTTAATTTTGAAAGTTTTTATTTAATAAAGAGAATTCTGTTGCGTGCAACGGTCGAAACGTCGTGAATACAGCAAAAAAGATGAGGACAACAGTCCAAACAATATTAATAGCGTAAATTAGTTGAATTAGATTTGAAATACACCAGTTTAGTGTGAATATTAAATTTAATTTATTAGCTTGGAATTAAAATTAAGATTAATGCTTAAAGAAAGATTTTTCATTTTTTAAAATGAATTTTAAAAATAGATATGGCTTCTTTTTTTTGAAAGTTACACAATGATATTCTGAAAAAAAAAAGAAAGAAAATGAAAAAAAAAAGCGATTAAGTTTATTCCAAATATCAATTATCAGTCCTTATCTTTAGCTATCTTTTCCTTGCCCTGGCTTAAAACATGCTGAATCCATATCTTGCAAAGTAAAACGCCTCAAATATGGCGGCAAAAAAACCCTTCAAATATGGCGGCCACGTTTCGGATGAATGATTGCAGACTCAAGTATAAAGTCAACTAATTTTAGCCTATACACTTAAGTATAAACCCAATCAATGTTTTACCTATAAAAATCACTCAATGGTTTAACTACAGACGTGTATAAACCCGTCCAGCTTTATTACCTAAAGTGCAAATATGGCTGTTGTCTCAAGTATAAATTTGACCAATGTTTTACGAACAGACTCAGGTATAAACCCATTAAATGTAATTATAGATCCAATTTTAATTTTGAAAAAAAGATTTCGACATTAAATAATCTAGGGTTAATATATCGTAAAATTCAGCAATCCAACCTATCATTCCATATTTTTATTAGTCTATTATTCACGTATTAATATCACAGCAGTTTGATTTGTGCTGTAAAGTTATGTATGTAGTAAAACCTGTTCTGTATTTCTTCCAATCATCGAACATAATTTTTTTTAATATCGTAGGCGTTGGGGATACAGAAATACAATCTCCTAGCTATTAAGGACTGTGGGATACTCGAACTGTCACGTGGTCGTAGAGCAAGTTTTGTGTTTAAGATTAAAAGCCGTTGGGTTTCCATTTGATGTGGACAGGGTGTAATCGAGGAAGAGAACAAAGAGGCCTCGTACCGACTCTCCCAGGATACCTGACCTGGCATTTGAAAAACACGTGGATAGACAATCATCGACTGGGCTGAGTTTTATTTTTAAAAAATAGCTGTCTGGAATGGAGAGTGATTAAAAGTTAATATTGAAATGCAGACAAGCTGATAGCCCGGCTGTAGGCAAATGGAGTAAGTAAAGGATAGTTAGCAAAGAAGCTGACAATTGCAGACAAAAAAATGGGAGAAAGAAGGCGAAAAACAAGTAAAGAAAAATATCAAACAATGCAGTTTTCCTTAAAAACATTTAAAGAGGGAAAAAGTGGTGTGGTTTTCAGCGCAAAGTTGTTACGTATCAGCAAAATGTTACGTATCAGCACATTGTTATGTATCAGCACAAAGTTGTTACGTATCAGCAAAAACGTTATGTATCAGCACATTGTTACGTATCAGCACAAAGTTGTTACGTAACAGCAAAAAGTTGTTACGTATCAGCAAAAAGTTACGCATCAGCAAAATGTTACGTATCACCACAAAGTTGTTACGTATCAGCAAAAAAGTTACGTATCAGTACATTGTTACGTATTTCGCACAAAGTTGTTACGTATCAGCAAAAAGTTGTTACGTATCAGCAAAAAGTTACGTATCAACACATTGTTAAATATCAGCACAAATTTGTAACATATCAGCAAAATGATATCTATCAGTACATTGTTATGTATCAGTCCAAAGTTGTTACGTATCAGTAAAAACGTATCAGCAAAAAGTTACGTATCAGCAAAAAGTTACGTATCAGCAAAATGTTTTTATGTATCAGCACAAAGTTGTTACGTAGCAAAAAAGTTGCTACGTATCAACAAAATGTTACATATCAGCAAAAAGTCGTTACGTGTCAGCACAGTTGTTACGTCTCAGACTATTTAGATTTTTTTTCTTTTGCTTAGTTTAACAGAAAGGCTAATGTTGCTTTTCGTATCTGATTCTTTTAAACGATCGCCCATCTAACTAATAGTTATATTCAACGTTAATTTCCATGATAAAACGAGATTTAGAACTCTCAGCGTGATTTGACCGAAACCGGGTTCGTGTCATTCAAACCGGACATAAAAAACATCTATTTTACATCGTTTATCTTTAGAAACGTTTCGAAATCATTAAATTAACACTAACAATTATGACTTACGAAAAAATAACAAAGGAATACAAACTTATCACTTTTATTACATTTATTGTGGAATATTGTTCAGAATTAGATAACATTAAACAAACACTTCTCAATAAGAGATTCCCTAATCCCGTCATTGATCAACAAATTAAAATGTATTTCAATAAACTTAATAATACCACTAATACAATTGATAATATTAATAATAATAGTGTACGCCAAACATAATACTATTAACTTATACTATTGTAACCAAATGCATAATAAATGCAAACATATTGGAAACCCACTAACTTCAAAACAAAGCAACCCACATTCAACAAAATTACATTTCAAATTAGTCACAACATATTATATTGCATAATTTTGTTGTAAATGCAGGCCTGCTGCCTACATTATGCCCAATATATATATATATATATATATATATATATATATATATATATATATATATATATATATATATAGTGTATTAGGGCAACAGATCATTATTTAAACATATATTGTTAAATATGACAGACATAGTAAAGTGTGTAACATATATTGTTAAATATAACAGCCATACTAATGTGTTGGGTCTAGATGAAATGCAATGTGTTGTGACAAGTCACAACACATTACATTCCATCTCGACATATGGTTCTGTTTTTAATATTTTGGTCTCTCACGTGATACGACGTCATATAACCGCATCATGAATTTACGACCTGCGTCTGCTATTCCGCTACCGTTATCGTCGCATAGAAATCTTCTATGTCAACATAACAGAATATCATTTTTCATGGTGAATATCTTGGTTTAAATGTCCATACAACCACTCTGAAGATGGCTCATGTGAGCCGGAAGTTTGAGCTTAAGGAATAATAAAATAAAATATCCAAATATTGGACAATTTTTGTCTTTATTTTCGCCCTAAATTAAAGCAACTATACGTAGTTTAGAACGGCTCATTCGCTGTCTGTTATATTTAACAATATATGTTTGAATAGATAGATAGATAGATAGATAGATAGATAGATAGATAGATAGATAGATAGATAGATAAACAAACTGAGATAGATAGATGAACAAACTGAAATAGATAGATAGATAGATAGATAGATAGATAGATAATCCAAATATTAAAAAGATGTCATAAAACAATTAAAAATTCACAATCATAGTTGATTTCAATAAATCGATTTGATTTGATAAGAAATATTTCCATGAATTAATGTAATTCTTCACGCGTAATACACACTTTTACTAGAGTGCTATACATAAACGTTAGGTATGCGTATTATACATAAGGACTAAATACAAACATGTTCTGAATATATGCGTTGCCATATTCGAGGGCGGTATAACTGAAATAAAGTAAAATGTACGTTCCAAACTAACTTATGTACTACAAAAAGCTTAAATCACTGATCAAACACAGCATTTGTTTTTAAGAAAATATTCCCATAGATATTTTTATTAAAAATTCAGTCTGAATGACTGTTGTTCACGTCAAAGACGCCATGACAGTTTTATCTCTGCTGTCAGCGTAGTAGACGTTTGCGTCATCTTCAATGTTGTGGTTGTCGTCCACATAGCCATCTTGTCCTTCTTCCTCAAATAAAGGATGTAATATAAATTCCCATGATGCAGCATTCTTGAGTGATGTTGCCACGATTTAGTAGAAATAATGGTTTCTGATTTACATCGAAATAGCCACCAGCCACTGGAAAGTGGGTTTGTTTGTAATTTCATTTCTCCTCGTGTGAGCATATTTTCGCCGCAAGCTTTTTACATTTTTGTGTGAACATGATAATGTGTTTTCTCTAAATACTGTGAAACGTTGTCTGAAAACATTGTGTAAACTATATAAGTTCTTATTTTTAGTCGATTCGAAACAGAAAAAAATATTTGCTCAAACGTTAACTTTTGATTAAATTTACCTGCTATATATATTTTTTAAGGTCAGGGCCTTTTATATACAAGAAATATTTTTACAGAATTTCATTACGCAAATTTAGTGATGCATATTATGCACAAGTGGTTAATATACACATAATTCCGGTAAAAGCTAATTGGATATTTTAATCAGTTCACCCCAGGCATAGTAATAAAGCAACTAAAATGTAAAAAGTTACTTATACAGAGAGGATTATAAAAAATCGGAATTCAAGCAGATATAAAATGATGATTGACGTTGCATTTAAATTTTTGAAGATCGTAGCCGACAGGAAAGCAAGTCAAATGGAAGCTTCAAAAAATAAACTAACGGCATAGGACTTATGGTTACAGCTAGCAAATTCAACAGTGAACTTATTAGACCTAACTGCCAATCTATTCAGTCAGTCAGTTAAGTGGCATACGTGATACGCGATTGGACCATCATATGTCTTTCGATACATGACGAACTATGTCCTAGGTTGCCATTTCTTTCTGCAGTAGACTGAATGCCGATCTGTTACTGCTTTCAAATTCCAGAAATCGAGATACCAACGAGGAAAGCTCGTCAGAATAATTACCTTACAGATATTTATAAAAGAGACAAAGAAAAAACTATGCTTCGTTGGTGGATAAGTAACTGAAGCCGATATGCCAATTCAGAACTGATAACATTGCAAATTATTTTTCGGATTTTGCCAAAACTCTCTAGGTATAAACCAGAAGCAACCAGACCAGATGTGGCAGCAATATTCGATGCACGGACGAATGGTAAACTTATAAATCCGTAAGATAGATTCTGGCAAGAAAGATTGTCGAATACAACATGGTGACCTAAATTCTCTGGAAAGAGGATTAGCAATTGATTCAATATAATCCTACTTCAACGTAAAAACGTGAGAATGAGCAGACACAGTCAGTTAGTATCAGCTACGAGGAGGGATGGAAAAAGGTACTTCTTGTGAAGACCAGCAAGCGAAACCATGTCAAACACCTTCGAAATTATCTGAAGCAATAGCTCAACATTCGCCAGTCTTTTCTAAAGCTTGACGGTCACTTTCAACAGTAACCATTAAGACATCAGCGACCGGCCTTAGAGAAGCGACAAATATTTTTTTTTATCTGAAAGAAAACCCTGCGAGGTGAGATATTTAACAATTCAGCGTTGTTTAAAGCCTCTAGCAAACGAAAGGCAGAAAACTAATAGAACGATAGTTTGAAGGACCCAGTATGGCCACTGGAGACCATCTTGATAAAACTAAGTTGAATTACTTGTTTAAGGAATTCAAACCATCCACTAACCCTGACCAAAATGACAGACATGCGTTTCAGCGAGAAACCTGATAGAAAAAGGAATACAGGTTCGATTCCTGTCGGGCAACACGATTTTTTATGCATAGGCTTTTTCGATCTAGCCCACTGTCATTAAATTCACTGTTGAACCAGTTGAGCCCTGAACAATTTTAGACTTTCTTTCAGAGCTCAAATTCGCAAATAACTGTTATGCAATGTTTCATGGTAGATATAAAAATAGCTACAAATGTTGTTGGGTATGAAGGATTTTTTCATTCATAACAGGTTCGGGGTTTTGTATATTATTTGAATTGTTTGCGACGATGGATTTCTCGCCAATTAAATCATTAAACGTTATATTTGTTTTGTATGAATAATTCATGAATTTGTAAATTAAATGCACCTTTATTGAAATATATATATATATATATATATATATATATATATATATATATATATATATATATATATATATATATATATATATATATATATATATAATAATAAAGAGAAAGAACAGTAAGATATATAATCCGGTGTTCTTATTAATATTTTTATTTTTACAAAACAGTGCTCAATGCAAATCTACAGTAAATTTATAATATATATATATATATATATATATATATATATATATATATATATATATATATATAATCTACAGTAAATTTATAATATATATATATATATATATATATATATATATATATATATATATATATATAATTTATTTGGGTTGAGCTATCTGGGGAAGAAGTGTGGGTTTGTAAACAGTGACTATTACAGGTAATAATGCATGACTCTTCGGTAAATCGAATCGAGTTCTCTCAGTCACTGTGTTTATCTAAAAATAAATACGCTTAAATTCACCTTTCCTGCCGTGCGCCAACGGCTGGTGGGTAAAATCTCCGACTGTTCGCCAATTCAGCCGGGTTTCGATCCTAGCCACACTGATGTGCTGTGATACAACGAAACAGTCTGTCTGTGGATAACTATATATATATATATATATATATATATATATATATATATATATAAAAAACATGACCGGCTACACAGTTTACGATCTCACCCGTCTGCTAGAGCCATTCCCAAAGAGCAAACTCTTGCTCGGACACATTTGTGTTTATTCAAAATCTAACAGATACAAACACTTGTTAACACTATGCTGAATAAACTTTACAGTTTCTGGGAAAGAACACATAATCTAGTATGTTTTTCAAGTATTTTGCAAAGGTGATACATGCATCCGACACACAACTACTGCTCTCTCACGTCGTCTTACATACCATCTTAATGATACCAGCCTCATAAAATTAACAACACACTGTACCACTAATAACAGATTCAAATTCCCCGAAATAAAAAAATCCGATTCAACAATACCAAAATAATCCACAAAAAGCATTTGCAAAAAAAAAAAACGCTTATAAATTCTTGACGCCATCACATTTAAAAAACAAAAACCCAACATAAATAAAATAGGATTTAATACCAGCAGAAAAATCTTAAATTAATAATTAATCCCCCAAATAATAAATACCAACTCTCTCCCAAATTACTAATGCAACAACACAGACAGAATGACCCAAAGTATTATCTATAAAAATAAAAAGCAACCTACTTAAAACCAAAAGCATACAGCCATGATGTATTTACTTTCTGGCATTATTGCTTATTACTACAAACTATTGGGAAAAGCAAGAAAATGTGACCAAAGAAATTAAAAATAATGAAAAAACAAATAAATCAAAATCCAAAACCAATAAAAGAAAAGTAAACATAAGCCAAGAAGAAAAAACATCAGAAGCAGACACATGTCTAAACTGCTAATAACAACGCTTTGTTTTTAAATGAGCTAGACAAAGTAAATACGCTATCGAGCGACACTATTCAAAAAGAGACACTGCTTCAAAACGCTACCCGAGTTTCACACTACCACGATCGTCTGGCTTTATATATAAAGACAGTCCTTAAAAATCAATTTCGGTTATAATTTATTTCATGAATATATACAAATATTCATTTCTTCAGAACGATTTTTTTTAGAAATGAAATCAATTTGTCCAGACAAATGGAAAAGGAAGAGGCAAATTATAACCGAAATAGATTTTTAAGGATTGTCTTTACTTATTATTATTATTATTATTATTATTATTATTATTATTATTATTATTATTATTATTCCTATG
The DNA here is from genome assembly GCA_903632075.3 of Acanthosepion pharaonis. Classification (NCBI taxonomy): domain Eukaryota; kingdom Metazoa; phylum Mollusca; class Cephalopoda; order Sepiida; family Sepiidae; genus Acanthosepion; species Acanthosepion pharaonis. Next base: position 4,159,864 of record CAHIKZ030004332.1, on the reverse strand, counting down.
TTGCTTACATTGAGGTTTACTTCGATTAATTTCCTCCTTGGAATTATCCCTGCTAATTACCTATTGATATTTTGTACATACATGCATACATACATATATATATATATATATATATATATATATATATATATATATATATATATATATATATATATATCAGTTTAATTTAATTAATGACGACTGACAAGGTACTACGATTAAGAGTTTCATTCATTTTTTTCTTGTTTTCGTATAAGTGCTTCATTTTTTTTTTATATATAAAATGTGTAAAAACTGTCCGAATGTTCTATATATTCGAGCGCTTTCGGCTATTCTCTTAGCCATTATCAAGATTTTTGCTTCATTTTAAACTGAATGTGTAGATATTTATATATCTTTCGAGAGTGATGAGAATGATTTTTTATTTTCAAAATACGGTCAGCACATTGTGGCCGTGTTCACATTTGATGACATTGAGTGTTATCTTTTTCTTTTATTATTATTATTATTATTATTATTAGTGCTTCCATAATATAAATCAGTCGCCTTTAATGAAACTTGTATAAAAGGGGTGGGTGCTCAATATTAAAAATATTAAAATAATATTAAAAATAGAGCGTTAATAATATTATACGAAAAAAATTACTTAACTTTTAAATATATACTGTATGCCAACTTCGAAATTTCTTGATAAAATGTTCAGTCTTCATGGGTTTCTAGTTTTAACTTATTAAAACCAGAACCCCATGAAGACTGGAAATTTTGTCAAGAAACTTCGAAGTTGGGAAAAAATTGATATTTAAAAGTTAAGTAATCTTTTCATATAATATTATATATACATATGTGTGTGTGTGTGCGCGCGCACACGTGTGTGTGTGTGTGTGATGGTTGTTTACTCCTTTGCAAGCTTGCAATTCTACGATAGCGAGTTAATCCCTTTTGAAGATACCTCCTCAGACATACTTATGTTTCTTCAATACCCAGAGATAACCTGTCGTTTATACTGCAACTATGCTGAACAGAGCTTAGTTACATCTTATGGGGCGTGCATAATCTGGAATAGTTAATAGTTGAACAAGGCCAGTACGCTCAAACACTCGGGCACGGTGATTTGTGGATTCGTGCTAGCACAGTCTTCGATGACTTCCGGACGAATTCACCTACCAAATTCGATTCAAAAGCTTTGGGTCAAATTCTTGTAACATTTAGAAAATCCTTCCTTCTTGTGGATTCGAACTTTAAGTGGCGTTGTTATAAAGAGAGCAATCAGTGATGGAATTGTATTCATTCAAAATTCTTCCATAGTGCAGGTCACGTTCAAGAGAGCATCTTGTAAAGTCGGATCTTGTAATCAATGGTTTACGATAATCAGTGCGACACTAGCATTGATCAGTCTTTTAAAAGACTGAAGCAAAGAGAGAGAGATTGGGAGCGATGTCTAAATGATGCCAGCTTTGGACAGAATACGTTTCTATAAAAGAAGTTTATATCGGGAAATCGGGAATAAAACTCAGTTTTACAGAATGTCGACGGTATCTCGTTGGCAACGACTGATTTTTATTGGCTTTCTTGAAGAACAAAAAAAAAGAAATTGTCACAAGAAGGAAAATGTTAAAAAAATTCCCCATTTCTCAGATAAAATCACCAAATAAAGAAAATAACGTTTCTCATTTTTTCTGATTTACTTCGTCAAAACATGTTAAAAAATATTTAAAGAAACCTGGGAAACACGTCATTTTTTTATCCAACATAATACTAGTTGACAGCGCCCTTTTTCACTAAAAAATATTACCGCAATCATTTTTTTGCAACTAATTCATTTTGTATTATAGATATCTTCATGTATTTATTTTGAGGGATGCGAATATAGCAGTTTATTGCGCAGGCGTTGTAACGTCTTAAAAAGTTAGTTTCTTTTGAAGCAGACCCCGATATCGGTCATCCTTTGTCCAGACAATTTAACTTTAAAAAGCAGCAGCATTGATATAAATGTGGGCGTAGCTCAAAGGTTAGCATTTTTTATAAGGTAAAAAAAATATGAGGTTCTATTTTTGGCGCCAAGTCGGTGATATTTATTTGCACGGTTTTGTCTCGAATAGAAAAACGTTTTTAACTGCAAATCATTGTTAAGCTATAAAGAGTTTGTAAAAATACAGTGGATGAAAATTTGTGTACAGACCAGCCAAACCAGTTGATTCGTGTAAGAATTGGATATTTTGAAATGTGCTTTCAAAGTGAGTAGAAGGTGGAGTAAATTAAAATTAGGTCAATTAAAATAATTTCTCTCGTTCAAACCTAAAACTTTTATTCGTTTTTTTTTTTTTTTTTCAATATACAAAAGAGTTAAAACTTTGGTTTATGTGTTTAGTGTACAGTAAGGGTAAGATCAGACCTTTAGCTGAGTATTGAAAAGATGGATTGTAGTAACTGAAAAGTAGTCATAAGTGTTGTAACCAAGGGAATGTTACGAATCTCCAACTGCAGGATATCTACCAACCGCTCTACGCGGTTAGATGTAGCACAAGGCCGAATTTAATGTGGATCATCCGATCCCGTTGGTTCGGCCAAAAAATCCCTGTAGACCCCGTATAAAATGGAGTCGGCTAGCTGTTTCCCGAGACGAGATTCTGTCCTTCGACATAGCCTCGTCTAGGAATCCACTCGGCTCGGAGGCAGAGAGTTTGGCCAGCAAAGCCTGAGACGAATCTCCAACTGCTGGATATCTACCAAAAGCCCAACGCGGTCAGATGTGGCACAAGGCCGAATTTAATGTGAGATATCTGAGCGTGTAGGCTCGACCAAAAATTCCCCGTAAACCCCGTATAAAACGGGGTCAAGTAGCTGTTTCCCGAGATAAGACTCTGCCCTTCGACATAGCCTCGTCTGGGTATCCTCTCTTCCCAGAGGCAGAGAGTTTGTCCAGCACAGCTGGAGACGAATCTCTGACTGCAGACCAACATACAGTATTCACTACTATATTTATGTGAATGAGGACATACCCATAATCGTCCGTACGTACGCTAAGACAATTAGATTAAATGAAGTTTTTTTAAGGCTTATAAACAAATTATGGTTTATTTAAAATTCAAATATATTTTGGATTGCAAGAATAATTAATTTTTTTTCGAATGAATATCGCATTAAAAATTTTCTTTTAGAATCACAATGACTTTTCCAGATAATATTTCATCCACAGCTAGAGGAGGAGATGATTCCCTATATTTCTCATGAGTATTTGCGCATAAGTAGTATTAATAAGTACAAGACGAGATATCACGAGATATGGACAATTGAACGAGAACACTCTAACTCCGTAGATTAAACAGTTCAATTTAAAATTCCCTGAATGTTATGCAGATCAATAGAAAACTGAACAAGGCTAAACAACACCACGTCGGGATAATGTGATCAACAAAGATGAGGGCATTAGTCCGGATGTAATTTGTTTTAATCGTTTAAAATGTCCAAACAAAAGAAAACATTAAAATGTTGTAGATAACAGACTGGATATTTTTCGCTCATCCTAATGTAAACATATATATATATATATATATATATATATATATATATATATATGTGTGTGCGTGTGTGTGTGTGTGTGTGTCTGTGTATGTGCGTGTGTGTGTGTGTCTGTGTATGTGCGTGTGTGCGCGCGCACGCAAGTATGGGTGCGGGCGTGTGCTTATAATTCCAAAATTTTCGCTTCAGGATGAAACAGAGCTTGATACTTTAATTCATTATATTTTTTAAAATTATATTGAATTGTTTGGCTCCTGTTTTTGAAACATGAGAACTCTTATGTAGCGAATGAATCATATTTTTAAAAAGTAATTATGTATATATATATAATATTATTATTATATACATATAATATTATATACATATATATATAATATATATATATATATATATATATTTATATATATATAATATATATATATATATAATGAATATATATATATATATATAATATCATTAAATTATATATATATATATATATATATATATATATATATATATATATATAATATCATTAAATTATATAATTTAGGCTCTACTTTTGTATTGAGCACTGTTTTTAGAAATGAAAACAAAAATACTAAAAAAGTTCGGATTAATTACCTAACACGTTCTTCTCTATTTTTTGTATATATTTGCGCACACACACACACACACACACACACACACACACACATACACACATATATATATATATATATATATATATATATATATATATATATATATATATATATATTAGGTACCTCCACAGAAGGTTTAAAATGAATTTTGCAAAATTAAAAATCTTTCTTGAAGATTCTATTTTAGTTTTGATTTCAAGCTAATAAATTAAATTTAATATTTCCAATGAGCAAAAAACTTTGCTCTATTTCAAAACTAATTTTAAACTGACTTAAATTGGCTGGAAGGAGTTTTTTTTTTTTTTTTTTTTTTTTTGCTAAAATAGCCGATTAGCGCCATTTTTAGCCATCTGTCATCGCAATGTAATTCACCTTATTAAAAAATCTTCCAAAAATAAAATATACTTTTCTGAAACTTTATTTGAGCAATATTAGCTGATTTAAAGTTTAATTGATCTGAGTTGAAACAAATATTATTTCCTTTAAGTTAAAAATATAGTAGAAAAGCATCTTTTTAACACAGAGGTAGTTGTTTATTTAAGGTGTTGACAGCATGAATGACAAATGGAAGTTTATCTAATGTTTTTCAATTGTGGTTATATCTGTAAATGATAATTGAGGAATATAACGTGAACTCCTTTCTTATATAATTTTGAAGTACCCACTAACCTTAAAGATTTAAGAAAGTATTCTCCGTTATCTAATATTTTATTAAATTTTAGGTACTTTGTCCTTAAATTTACTATAGTCTTCGCTTTTATTTTCACATAATGTCCTTTATGAACACCCGTATCTGCAAAAAAATCGGTAATAAACATTTTCCGTAGATGATTATTAAATATAGGTTTTGCTTAATAACAAAGTAATACACAAATTTTTAAAATTGGAAACTTTATAAATTATTCTAATTTTTTTTTAAAAAAAAAAAAGGAAAACAGTTCTTGTAAAATTCATTATTCATCACAATTTTTTTCTTAAGACAATAGTCTCCATAATATATCTTATTCATAAAAGCAATTAAAAACTTTTCTCATTAAATAATGTTTTAGTTTTATTGTATTTTTTTTATTTTACGTTTCAGTGCAGATTTTTAGTAAATAGTGGTTCCGTTTTATAACAAAAATTAATGATTTGAATTCTCCAAGAAGTTCCAATTTTAACTAACATAAATATTAATTGGGATTTGTGAATAAGTTATGAAAGTTTCATTAAAATGCAACAATGACTTGATTTTGGCAAGAATTTCGAAATAAATGTATTTTTCACCACTAAAAAAGACGTTAAAATTTTCTGTACTAATCTTTGGTCCCCTACTTAAGCAAGAAAAACCAAAATTTCGAATGATCTAAAAAGGATTTTAAAAGTAATTTATTAATAAAAATATCCTTTGGTCATTCCTCTAAAGACTTAGACTATAAAACTTTGTTTTTACTAAGTTTGGAGCATTTTTTCATCATGGTATGCTAATTTTTTATCAAATCAGTGGAGGTACCTAATATCTTTCTACCTCTCTCTTTCTCCCCTCTCTCTCTCTTTCTCTCTCTCTCTCTCTCTCTCTCTCTCTATATATATATATATATATATATATATATATATATATATATATATATCGTACATTGAGTGCTGGTATTAATAAAGTGCTCGATGCAATATAACAGAGGTATAAACTATATATTAATAAATATAAATATAAACATTGAAGTCAACACTCAGAAGCGATACGCTGTTTCATTCTAGACGCAATCGTCACAGACTGCTTCATGCTAGACGCAATCGTCAGGGTGGCCTGACGATTGCGCCTAGCATGAAGCAGCCTGTCGCCTCTGAGTGTTGACTTCAATGTTCACTTTTATATTTATATTTACATACGCTCTATCTCTGATATTGAGCACTTTATCTCGTAAATATACCACACCTTAAAACTACATTTCATCATACTAATATATATATATATATATATAGATAGATAGATAGATAGATAGATAGATAGATAGATATTTCCGGTGTGGTATATTTGTTAATATTTAATATAGATTCATTTTTAAATTTAAACTATATAAACATTTCATAGGAAAGATATAAGCTCAATAGATTATAAAATATATAATGCATATAATATATATGTTCTTGAGTGTAGGCGAAACAATGCTGGAAAATTGTAATCAAGTTGAACGGTGATGGCAGAATTCTCAAAAATAAAATACTAAACGATGCCAAACAGAAGTAATAGTCAAATAAGAAATAAAAACATTATCAAGAAGAAAAAGTAAAACAGGTTTTAATATTGTCACAAAGAGAGTTATGAAAAAAAAAAAGAAAAGAAAAGTTGATCGACCAGCAAGAATATATTTGAAGAATTTGATGTCGCTAAAGTAAAAAGAGGAAAAATATATAATATTAATAACATTAGCTGGGAATGAACACGATGAAAATACAACTTCAGAAAGAGAGACATATAATCTGGCCAACGTACATGAAACTGTTGCCTGATGAATACTTTTATTGATGAATGTAGAGCTCTATTGGACGAACTTGATGGCTGGACGAAAGTTTGGATATTTCAAGAAAGTGGAGCATTGTTTTGGACTTGTATTGCTGACAGTAAAAATATCGATTGCTTCAAAGTTGATGATGACATCACCATAAATGCGGAGAATTGAAGTTCTTGGACAGGACGTTTGTTAGGTGTTATATGTTACAATCAAGAAGTTTTAATTTATGAAGATATTTTTTGAACGAAAATGTACTTTCACTTTCTGCAAAGTCGATTATTGCCCATCTTGCCAAAAAAATGCCTCCATCAAATGTATATCGATCAGAGTAATCTACAGGGAATTCCGAACTGAACTGTTTATTTAATCCGCGTAGATGAAACGATCGAAACGTAATGATGACCACAAAAAATATGAGGACAATCTTCTACATGGAAATAGTGTCAATACGATTAACATCTCATCTCACAAATTCAGACAAAAATCTGAGCCTCGTTTTCGCGAACATATATAAAAATATTGCACTTTAGGGTCAGCAGTAGTTTCATGCCTCAATTGCTCCTCAGACTATGCCTTACAGACTCTTTGAGAAGAAGAATAGTAATAACTGAGCAGCACTTGATTGATTTTTACGGTTTATCAACTCTCTTTGGGTTATATAAAGCAGGAAGTGTTGATTTTCATATCCGCAATATATATATATATATATATATATATATATATATATATATATATATATTAGGCATTCGAGGGCTAATGAAGATCGGCATTAAGTTGTGTCGATATGAAACAGACTATTCCTATATGATGTAATTTTGGATTTTTGCTGTAAAATTTATATGCTCTGTTATAAAAAATACATTGAGCTCGCAGTGGATCAGTGTTAATATTTGACATTACTAGAATCCACCTGGATTATATACCAACGGATCTATTATCTGTACTATATGTATATATATATATATATATATATATATATATGTATATATATATATACATATATATATATATATATGTGTGTGTGTGTGTGTGTGTGTGTGTGTGTGTGTGTGTGTGTGTGTGTGCGACAAAATGTAAAAGTTTGTGACGCATTTCATCCGGTGAAGTCCTAAAGGACGAAATGTGTCACAAGAAAATTTTTTTTTATATTGTCAAATATTTTCCCAGATATTGTTCTATATATATATATATATATATATATATATATATATATATATATATATATATATATATATATATATATATATATATACATACATATATATATATATATATATATATATCAGTATGACTACTTATTACAATAAACATTATTTTTTGAGAGTATATATATATATATATATATATATATATATATATGTGTGTGTGTGTGTGTGTGTGTGTGTGTGTGTAGTAGTAGTAGTAGTAGTAGTAGTAGTCAAATGTTATGTAATATAAATTCTCTAATTTGCAGCAAATGTTGAGAAATTTCCTCAGATATTAAAATGAAACTTCCCCTAACAAACTTGTGGTTCTGCAGAAGGATACTGAGGATACTATGGTCGGAACACGTGAGCAACGAGGAAGGAAAATGGGAGCAAAATAGACTCTTTTGTTTAGAAATGGAAATTGTAAAAGTAATATAACCTAATAAGTGATTAAAATCCGAATATTGAGAGGTAATTGGTCGTCATGTCAATTTGATGCTGAGTAGATTTGTCCAGTTAAGTTCCAGCAGAATTCAGCCATTATCCTTTTGTCTTACCTTTTCTTGGTGCCTTTTCATCCTTAACTTGAATCACCGGTTGGAATCATTCAACTTGCTCATCCCTAACATCACCGAAATTAAATTATATCACCAACAAACACAATTTTCATTGTCAAATGTTTGATTTGGTTTATTTTGTTTTACGCCAAATCAAATTCAATGGGTTATTTAATGTCGAGTAAATTTTAGGATAAGTTCGTATGAATAGAATATGTATTCTTTGTAAGAAATTACTTTGTAGATCAAATTTCATTGATGTATTTTTATAAAGAGGGTTTTTATTTAATCGAGAGCCAAATACACTGCTGGTAATATTTTTTTCCCAAATGTATTGCTGGTATTTTTACTATGAAAATCTAGTTTTATACTTTCATAGTGTTTTGACTCCAGTTTCGAGGTTAACTATATGACTATAGCTGGGACCCTAACCACCCCTGGTCAGGATGGAATTGGGAACAACAGCAATTAAGAGGCGGTTCCACGCTCCTCAAACCCTCTTGATCAGATGTCTTGCTGCCGGATGTAGTTTATCGTCATGCCCAGGACAGACAAATGTTTGATGCAGACTATATAACGTGATTATATAAAAGGATTGATACTTTTTTTCCATCCATAGCATAGAACAATACAATTACACTCTCATTTTTATTATGCATTATCACAATATAGAAATTAGGTGTTTGAGCAATAAAGAATTTAATAATATCCATGGTTATTGCAAGGAGCATATAGAATTAATTAGAACATTGCAAGAGATTTGGCCACAAATACTCAATTTCTGTGCAGCAGAATGTGGAGCTAAGCTCTAAAAAAAGACAAGATGTTTGCACACAGCCACCCCAAAATTAGCGAAGAAAAGTGTCAGTTGCCTTTCTCCAAATTACATGTCGGCCAGTGTAAAGAAGCCAAATTAAATGTGAAATATATTTTGCAAATAAAATCATCGCCTTTATATTTGGATTTAAAATTTCAATTTTACTAATAAAATAATTTTGGCTTTCTGATGTTAAGAAAATTTTTTATTTCAGTGAGATCAAGTACAATAGAAATTATGCACAAGATTTAATAAAAAAAAAATGTTATTCTGAAAAGATGCATCAAAATATCCAACATATCAGACACACAGACACATACACGCACATATATATATATATATATATATATGTATGTGTGTGTGTGTGTGTGTGTGTGTAAAATGTGTGTGTATATAAGTATAAATAAATATATGTATGCAATTTTTTATATATACTATATATTGGAAAGCGCTCAATATCAGTGATAGAGCTAACATATTTAGTTGGATTGATGTGAGTTTGTGACCCTGGGTTTCACGCTATTTGCGATCGTCGGACAAACTGATTAATTTTAAAATTTTGGATTTATATATGTTTGCATATATCGGTGTTTTTATGGTAGTGGGAGGAAAAAATGTCGTCGGAACGCCACTCATACTTACGCAAAAATACATACACACACGTTTACTCATTGACGTACGCAGACATACATACACGCATGCTCATTCATTAGAACTCACACAAACATAAACATATGTGGACAGTGTGGGACTGGGCATCTATATGCCGTTGCGTATATACGTCCGCAATTTGTTGCTGTATTTAATGTTGCATTGTGTGGCCAATATCTTTCATCAGTTGGCGTATATATATATATATATATATATATATATATAGAGAGAGAGAGAGAGAAAGATAGAGAGAGGTAATTAAAGTATATTAGTATTCAGTGATATCATACTTGCACTTGTTGTGCACAGGAAACTTTCTGGAAGACCACTGATATCAACCACACCATGTGAATCAAGAAAGGGTGATGGAAAGTCTTCGCAGAACGCCCTAAAATCTATTGATTGCTGCATGTGATTACACTGCGTCGAGTTGTCTGAACTATAACGGCCATCAATTGGAAAACATGCACTGACAAAACCTTAAGGGCAGGCATTTATTAAAGTTTCCTAACTTGATATGCATTGTTTAATTAGATATAATCGGTTCTAGTTTTTCGAAATATTTCTTGAGAAAGCTTGAAAAGTGTATACATTTTTGAGGTAATACATATATATATATATATATATATATATATATATATATATATATATATATGAAAATATATAGAAAATAGGAAAGAAATCGTTAGGTAAATAATCCAAAGTTCTTTAGTATTTCTGTTATTATTTTTAAAGCCTAAATATAATTATTTATTTAAAACCATGAGAACTCTTATGTAGCGTGTTGGAATCATATTTTTAAATAAATAATTATATATATATATATATATATATATATATATATATATATATATATATGTATGTATAAAAATATGATGTGTGCTATATTTACGGGATAAAATGATCAATATCAGAGCGTATATAAATATAAATAAATATAAACATTTTCAATGTTTCAATATTTTCAATATTTTAATGTTCACTTTATATATATATATATATATATATATATATATATATATATATATAGAGAGAGAGAGAGAGAGATAATATTAGTGGTAAATATACATACATATGCAAAATATATAAATACCCATACATGTATATTTTTTGAACAAAAATTCCAAAAGGATAGAATCCAGGTAGAACTCAATGTCCAGGACAGAGTAAGGATATAATACATTTAGTGTTTAAGCCTTTTTATTATATACATATATATATATATATATATATATATATATATATATATATATATATATTATATTAGGAAATGGATTAAATCCGACAGATTTTTCACCTCTCCTACCTATTACCTCCTCGGAATCCTAATATGCTAGAATGCATGTTAAACATGGCATAGTCATAAAGTTCGGTATGCCGCAGATCGAGGCTGCAAATAAGTTATCTGAATGTTCATTCTTTGAAATAACTGGAAGGCAAAACCAGGACTGATTTTTTTAAAAGTTCTTTCAGAGGTAGGTCTTGCCATTTTTAATTCTTGTTTGACCCGGTCATTTGATTTTTCTATTTTTGTCTCTTCCCAGAAGTAACTGTTTGACTTTCAGTTATGTTATTTCAAAGAATGAACATTCAGATAATTTATTTGGAGAGTCGATTTGCAAACCCACAGAATTTTTAACCATGCGATTTTTTTCTGACATTAATGTATATTAATGGGATAAAACAAATAAATTACAAAACACACACATAAACTCACTCAAACACACACACACACACACACACACACACACACACACACATATATATATATATATATATATATATATATATATATATATATATATAATGGTGCATTTGGGCAGTAATCTCTTTTATGTTTCATTAAAACCGACTGAAAAGTTAATTTTTCTTGTGTTCTTCGTTTCTGGGCGTAAATTATGTAGAAATTTTTCAAATGTTTTGTATGTCCGAATGCTTTGGGCATTTCTTTTAGCCATTATCACGGATGAATTTTATTTTTACTTTTAACTGGATGTATGGATTGTTTTATGTATGTATCTAAAGGTATAGGAATCTTTTATTTTAAAAACACGGTCAGCACATTTTGACCGTGTTCATAGTTGATATTATTGAGTGTTATTTTTTCTTTTTTATTAATAATGCTTCCATTTTAATATATATATATATATATATATATATATATATATATATATATATATATAGTTGGATTGATGTGAGTTTGTGACCCTGGGTTTCACGCTTTCGACCATCGCAAAAGCGTGAAACCCAGGATCACAAACTCACATCAATCCAACTAAATATATTAGCTCTATCACTGATATTGAGCGCTTTCCAATAAGTACCATATATATAATATATAAATAATATATATAATAAATTGCATATATATATATATATATATATATATATATATATATATATATATATATATATATATATTATTATTTGCTCTGGATTTACATTGAGCTCTCTGGATTTTATCCTCCTTTTTTAAACTATATGTATGTATATATATATATATATATATATATATATACATCATACATACACATTTCTCATACACACACACACACACACACACACACATATATATATATATATATATATATATATTTCCCAAGTCCTACATTGTTTTTTACTATGTATTAACGATCTGCCTAAATACATAAATACATTTTCAGGTCAACATTAGGCATCTACGCAGTTTATAGTCACCCTTCCAATAATCAAGATGATCAGAGCTTGTCGGCTGATCTCTTCGCTGACCTAGCTCTAACAGCACAATGGAGGAAAAACAGCTTGTAAATTCCATTGCTTTAAGAACCAAGCTAGTACTATATCATCATCAGCGATCAAGCCCTGAGCTTTTACCATTCATGATGAATGGTTGAACTCTCAATGAGGATCTACGATTTGAAAGTCTATTTGGTGTCTTGTTCACTCCAAACATCAAGTTGGACGCATATAAATGCCCCATTGCTGAAGATGTTAGGAAAATGGTCCACTGATTCTATCACTTCAGGAAGTATCTGACTCCTCCTTCAAGGTTTACTTCTACAAGAGTCAGATTAGACCAAAAATGGAGTATTGCTGACATATCTAGGATGCAGCTGCACAATCCTTACGTTCTGATCAGCTCCATTCTTTAGCTTCACCTTTTCAGACTTTTACAGTTATGTCAAGCCATACTACATCCACGGATTCAAATCACCCTCATTTACTCCTTATTCCAAATACACGAAGAAAGTTTGATTCAGACAGGTAAAAGTCGTCTGAGTAAAAAGAAACAGACTCGAACATGGATGCTTCCCTGAACGCTAAAATCTTAACCTCTTTAACTGAAGAGTCAATCGGGATCTAAGCCTATTAATTTTTACTTACTACCAACTCCTCTTTCATTCATATCACCACACCTCACTTATTTTTATCATTTTAACACTGTCTATTCTTTGAGTGGCTCTCAAGCCTTCTACTGTGTGAACTCTAGAATTAAAAAAAATATCAGGTAGGTATGCGTAGAAGTTCATAGTGTAAAATGTTAGAAAGCCCGACACAATGTTGGGAAATGCGTGTTCTTTTTCTTTGCAAAACAGTTTATACGGAAGTCGATCGACATTCCTTCTTTCATTCATCCACGTTTTTTCACATTCTTTATGGTGAATCATCCCTTTTCCTGCTGTCGTTTTCACAGATTACATGCTCGATAAAATATTTGAATTCTGGGGTGCCGACATTTAGCCTACCATTTAAGCTAAATATCTTTCAGATGCGTTTGAAATCAAAATGTTGTGTTAACTTTTCAAAAGCAAATGTAACCAGCACAATGTTTTCAGATATAATATCAATTTACTTATTTCGGGAATTTTGTCCTTTGAATCGTCTATGCAAATGTTTATCGATCACGTATTGTTCAGTTTTACATACACACAGAAAGGAGATTTTGTGTAGGTTGATTGGATTCGACTGCTTTTCTTTCCTCCATTTTCTTTTCAGAAATTTGAACGTCTGCGTCGCCTTTCTCTTCTTCTAGTTGTTTACATAGCCTGGGTCTTATTTTTCCCATCATGCTTTTTTTTTCTCTCTTCTTTTGGCTGGTTTTTCAACTTTTGTCGCTCCGTTTCGCTTTATATGATTTCTTTCTTATTATTGCACTTTTTTTTTTTTTTTTTAGCAACTTGAATTGTCGGTCAGAAATTCACGCTTTCAAACACAAACTGCCTACACAATTAAGAGTATAAAGATATCACTAAGGTGGTGGGGGGAAGTCGTGGCTTCTCTGGTAAAGAAGCTGATTATTTTGATTCGTATGCTTACGTCGACCAATATAATCTTATATCGAGAGGCTTTTATCCCAAGCACTCAAACGAATTAATGTCCTTTTATAAAGCAGACACGGCACCAGAAAATAAAATAAAAAATTCTTGGTTCTAAATCAGATTTTTAAAATGTATGGGGGCAAATATCTTAAATGTTAAAGATTCCTTAATCTATATATGTATTTAACGCGCTCATAAAAGGAATATTTTAAAATATAAAATCTGACTGTAAACATTTTTTTAGTTGTTTCAATTTTGAATGACGATAAACAACATCCGCGTCCTGGGTATGACGATAAACTACGTCCAACAGCAAGGCCTCGGATCAGGAGGTTTGCTGGGGCGTGTTAATTGCTGATGTTCCCAGGTCCACCTTGACCCGAGGTGGTAGCACCTGTTAGGGTCCCAGTTATGGGCAAAAAGTTAACCCCGAAACTGAGGTAAAAAGCATTATAAAATATTACGAGCAATAGGTTTTTGAAGAAAAAAAAAACTATTACCAGCAATACGTTTTTGGAAAAAACTATTGCCAGCAATTCGTTTTTGAAAAAATAATATTACCAACAATAGGTTTTTGAAAATAATATTACCAACGATACGTTTTTGAAAAAATAATATTACCAGCTATACGTTTTTGAAAAGTTAATATTACCAGCTATACGCGTTTGAAAATAATATTACCAGCTATACGTTTTTGAAAAAATAATATTACCAGCTATACGCGTTTGAAAATAATATTACCAGCTATACGTTTTGAAAAAATATTACCAGCTATACGTTTTTGAAAAATTAATATTAGCAGCTATACGTTTTTGAAAAAATAATATTACCAGCTATACGTTTTTGAAAATAATATTAACAACTATATATTTTTTTAAAAAATAATATTCCAGCTATACGTTTTTGAAAAATAATATTACCAACTATACGTTTTTGAAAAATAATATTACCAACTATACGTTTTTGAAAAATAATATTACCAACTATACGTTTTTGAAAAATAATATTACCAGCTATACGTTTTTGAAAAATAATATTAACAGCTATATATTTTTTGAAAAAATAATATTACTAGCCATACGTTTCTCAGGAAAATGTATTAACAGTAATAGATTATTGACAAAAAAATATTACCAGAAAAAAAAAGTTGTCGGCATTAAATGACCCATTGAGGTTGATATGCCGTAAAACAAAACAAACCAAACCACACCAGGTTCTATAAAATGGCCATGTATTACTCAAGCCGTATTTTATATATCTATTTGACTAGAACAGTTTTACAGAATGAGTTGGTTGGCCCAGAATAGCAAACTACTTGTCACAAGACCTGGTTTAAATGGAATTCTGACAGTGATGGATGTTCTTTGTTTACGTTTTTGATAAATAGACCAAAAATGCGCGCAGATGAACAGACGGCTGCAATAATGTCAAAGGTCAATATGTCTCCTACATCCAGATTCCATCGGGAGGCAAGCCGGCATGTGGAGATTAAAATCTAGCCAAAGATTTGACATGTGCCTCGAGGTAATTTCCCTCTCCCTCTCACTTCCTCTTAGAAACAGTGCAGTCTCTCATATAATAAAGCGAGATTTTAAAAAAGAAGAAAAGGAAAGTGTCCGTTTTTACTACAGTTTATGATGCAGCGTTGTGGCCTAAAGGATTGAAGCCGGAGACGGCATATAACATAAGGGGAGCCCTTGGCTCGCTAGAACAGTTATGACTGATTAGTGAGTTCGATCCTCACTGGGTGCCCCCTAATTTCGGCCTTGTGCCACATCTAAGCTACGCTTGGAAAATTGCTATAACATAAGGGGAGCCACAACACAAGGTTTACATTACAAAAGCGCCTAGCAAATATATAATGGCGAGTCACGCAAAATATTTCATGAAGACCAGCTCTTACCGAAGCAGCATTTTAAAACGATCAATCAATCATCTCAGAGACCCCTTTCTGCCTCCCATCAGCATGGCTGATGCTAACCTTCAGTAGAGTGACTCGTTGTACCTTCTCGGTCTACCGTTCTCAGCTAACATGTAGAGGGAAAGACTATACTGAATTCATTGCGAGACCAGCTGCTAAAAATATTGGTTCTCTGTGTCAATCTAGACAATTTTTCTCCCCAGAATCTATCTTGCATATCTAAGTCCACCATTTGTCCATGCTTGGAATATTGCTGCCACATATGGTTCAGAGCTCCTAATTTATATCTATAGATCCTTGATAAAATCTAAAGAAGAATCAGCAGTATTATTGGTCCTGATCTGGCTTCTTAGCTTAAGTCACTTTCCCACCCTGTGCCTTTTCTATAAATATTTTCATGGTAATGAGCTCTTCACAATGGTACCTAGACTTTATAAATTTAAGTGCACTACTAGTCTGGCAATGAAGTCTCACCAATATACAGCTGAGTTCGCTAGATGTCTTTTTTTATAAAATCATGAAATGAAAGTTAGTACTAATTAGTCCTCCTTTTGTACTAATGCAGGTGACCCCAGGGTTCTATCCTTGGTGCTACTTTGTTTTTAATTTTCACTAACAACCTTCTTGATGGCATCAGCTCTCAACTTGGTATCTATGCTGATGACAAAACCATTTACTCTTGTCTCAATAGTAAGTCTGATCAGTTCAATGAGGTCAAATTAAAGGCTGATGTCAAAAACAACTGCCTGTCTGTTGTTAACTGCAGCAAAGAAAGGCTTGTTAATTCTAATGCCTCCAAATCTAAACTTCTCTCTATTAATCAGCTGAGAGACCCGTTTCTGCTTTCCATCAGCATGGCTGATGCTAACCTCCAAGAAAGTGACTTGTTGCACCTTTCCGGTCTAACATTCTCAGCTAATATGAACCGGGAAAGACTATATTAAATCTATTGCTGCTAAAAAAAAGTTGGTTCACTGTGTCAAGCGAGACAATTTTTCTCTCCAGAATCTATCTTGCATATCTAAGTCTACCATATTGCTGCCATATATGGTCCAGAGCTCCTAATTTATATCTATAGATCCTTGATAAAATCCAAAGAAGTATCAGCAGTATTATTGGTCCTGGTATCTTAGCCTAAGTCACTTTCCCCACCACTGTAATGTTGCGTCCCTGCATTTTTCTAAAAATATTTTCATGGTAATTGTTTGGATGAGCTCTTCACAATGGTACCTGAACTTTATGAATTTAAGTGCAGTACTAGATTGGCAATGAAATCTCACCAATATACAGCTGAGTTGGCTGGATGTCTGTTTTTATCAAATCATGAAATGAAAGTTATCCTGAACGGCCATTCATCTGCATCCTTTAGTACTAATGCCGGTGTCACCCAGTGTTCTATCCTTGTTCTTACCTTGTTTTAAATTTTCATTAACAACTTTACCGATGGCATTATCTCTCAACTTGGTATTAGGCTGACACAACATTTTAATCTGGTCTATATACTAAGTTTGATCAGTTCGATATGGTCAAATTGAAGGCTGATATCAAAAACGACCGTCAGTCTGTTGTTAAATGGAGCAAAGAATGGCTTGTTAATTTTAATGCCTCCAAATCTAAACTGATCTATATTAATCATCTGAGAAACTCCTCTCCGCTTTCCATCAGCATGGCTGATGCTAACCTCCAGCATAGTGACTCCTTGAGCCTTCTCAAGGTGACATTTTCTGCTGACTTGAAGTTGAAAAACTATATCGAATCAATTGCTAAGTCTTATGCGATGAAAGTTGGTTTTCTGTGTTGTGCAAGATAATTTATCTTTCCAGACTCTATCTTACATATTTATACGTTTACCATTTCTCCTTGCTGCCATGTCTAATCTTAGTTATTCTTGATAAAATCCAAAGAAGAATCTGCAATGTTATTGGTCCTGACTTGGCATCTCGGTATCAGTCATTTACCCACCCTCATAACGTAGCTTCCCTGTGCCTTTCCTACAAATATTTTCATGGTCATCGTTCTGATAAACTTTCTTCTATGGTACCTAGACTCTATGAATTTAAACGTAGTACTAGATTGACACCTAGGTTCCATCATTTTATAGTTGAAATTGCTAGATATAACCGTAAGTTCTATGCTAACGTTTTTTTCTATCGTACTTATCACTTGTGGAACGCGCTTTCAGCTTCTTGCTTCCTAGTCAAATTTGACTGTCAAAAATTAAATGCAACGTCAATCGTTATGTTCTGTTTTCTTAATTCTTGTACATTTATTGTTCTCTCTCCTTAATAACGTTTACTTTTCTCATGTTTTTGTAACACTCAGTAAACGCCTTGCATCTTAGTGGCTTTATTGCCTTGCTTGGGTGTGAAATGATAAAAACCGCTTAGTTTTAATTTCTTTTAAATATTATACACTGAGTAAGAAATTATGTTGTTTTTTTTTGTTGTTGTTCGTGAAGAGAAAGGCAACGAGCGGGCTATCGTGGCTGCAATTGAATTCACATTCACCCAGCAAAATAGATTCATTTAATCCACGCCTTTATCCACTAGGTCACGTGCCACGTAGAATCAATGAATTAAAAAAAATATCCATGGTTTTTAATTTTGGGATTAAATCTTTTTCAAAGGTATCATCGAATGAAAAATATTGACAGACTTGATTTTGGTTTTGTTGTTTCTCAGAGACAAACAATGAATCAAAAGGCTCGAATCTAACGCCAGCCGAAAATGGATGGCGGGTTGAGGCAAGCATCTCGTTGTTATATCACTACTTCCATGGAAAGTGATCGTACGAACTACATTCCTTGTTTCCGGCAGGTCTAACTTCACAGCTAGGATACTCCACTTTCTGGGTATGATGTTAAACTACACCCGCGTCATGGGTAAGATTACAAACTACATCCAAAAGCAAAACCTCTGAGGAACATGGAACCACATCTTAATTGCTGGTGTTTCCAGGATCACCCTGACCCGGAGTGGTAACACGTGTTAGGTTCCCAGTTATGGGCAAATATTTAACCCCCAAACTGGAATCAAAACACTATGAAAGTGTAAAAATAGGTCTTAATACCAGAAATACTTTTGTAAAAATTATTACCAGCAATAAATTTTTGAAGGAAAAAATATTACCAGCTATACATTTTTGGAAAAAAATATTGTCAGCTATACATTTTTGGAAAAAAATCTTACCAGCTATACATTTTTGGAAAAAAAATATTAACAGCTATTCTAAATTGATTTGGAAAAAAAAATATTACCAGCAATACATTTTTTAATAAAAAATATTTCCAGCTGTTCTAAACTGATTTGGAAAAAATATTAGCAGCAATACATTTTTGAAAAAAAAATATTACCAGCAATAAAAATTTTGTCGGTATTAAATAACCCATTGAGGTTGATATGCCGTAAAACAAACCAAACCAAACCTAGGACCCTCCATATCACTTACATTATAGCAAAATATCCATATTCCCTCTGTATTTCATTGGTGAGAAATCAGTTTTACTCGAACAACTTCTTCCCATGAGCCACTGCTCTGTGGAACCGACTTCCAATAGAAATTTTAACCTGTTCAAGTCTAGGGTTAACCATTATCTCACCCTCCTATCCGTATAAACTTCCCCTTAACGTAACCCTCTACCGCGAGTTGCGCCGGGTCTTGTACAAGGTGGACCTTACTGTAAAATTAAAAAAAAAATACTGTCCTTCTCGACTACATTCTATGACGGGTCAAATACATTCTAAATTGATTCCAGACAATGCATATGTTATACAGATTGTTGATATAATTACGCACGAGATTTACAGGAAGTTTATACAAAAATCTGAAGATAGTTTTATCGCTTTAGCTTGTGTCAAATATTTGAATATTTCAGCAATTACGAAATAGCACCAGAAATAAAATTAGAACACCTTTATCAAAGCTGACAAAAATTCTCATCGTAAAAGTCATATCTCGAATATACCTTCAGGAATCGAAATCGAGTTGTTTAATGTTTCTCTATACAGAGACTTTTGATGAGCAAATATTACTGAAGGGAAAAGTTACTTCTTTTACTAAACGTCACCGAAAACAAGGTTCTAGATCCATTCGAAGTTGAGAGTTACAATGAAAATGGCTATATATGATATAAATGGAAAAGAATATGGTAGAAATTGAAAATTCTGAGGATAAAGTGAAGCTGATGACGACTGGTTCTTGATATAACAATTTGTACTGTTCTGGGAAGCACACACTCGGGAGACTGTTTGACAAATGGGCAGATCTTGCCAAAACCCTAAGGTGATTAATAGTATCACCTTTGTCTATGGATCAATCATAACACATTTTTATAGGAGAGAAGAACATTAGACACAGATGCACTCTTTCAAAACTATCTACTCTCATCCGCATACAATCATTTCCTCAGATCTACTGTTTGAAATAATATCCTGAAGAAGACGATATTTCATCAAATTGAAGCGGCCAAATCACAAAGGAAGCCTTATACCAAATAAAAAAAAAACATATCAATTTCAACACTTCCAAAAACAGCAACAAAACTATATAGAAATCATTTTATCGGATTAAGGATTAAAATAGTTTCAAGAGGATGAATACTCTAGGTCTTAATACTTCGTCAGATCTGTCGCTAAACAATCACAAAGAACCTTACCAAATTATAAAAGCTTCGTCACTTGAAGACTTTCAACAACAGCAACAAGTAAAACGTATAGCACACGTAAATAGAAGGAAAAATAATGATTTAATAAAGAGATATTGTCTTTTCATAGCACCTTAAACAAAAGATTAGGAAGGAAACTTCCATCAGTACTAGAAAGAGCGATAGCAGTCAGTGGTAGAGAGCCATGGGAAAAGTCATTAAAAGCATTAGGAGAAGAGCAACTCTAAATTCAAAACCATAGAGAAAGCAAAAGAGAACCACTCCACTATCATTCATGGCAAATCACCGATAATAAAGAAAAGGAATCTGTGGAGAGCCATGATCGCCTATGTCCTGAAGGAACATGGCGTTAAAAATGTTTATATTAGAACAACTCTGAATTGAAAAAAAATGGAGAATGCAAAACGAAAACACTCCGCTATCTTTCTCAAGAAGTCATGACAATTCCCAGATAATAAAGAAAAGGAATCTGTAGAGAGCCAAGATCGACTACTTCTTTAAGGAAGATGGCATTAAAAATGTTTATATTAAGAGAAAGACAATTCTGAATCCAAAAAGAATGGAGAAAATAACAGGTAAACGATTCTTCTATTGTTTCCAAGAAGTCATGGAAATTCACAGATAATAAAGAAAAGGAATCTGTGGAGAGCCATGATCATTTACGTCCATTAGGAACATGGCATTAAAACTTTTTATATTAGGATGACAACTATGAATTGGAAAATATGGAGAATGCAAAAGAAAACATTCCATTATCTTTCTCAAGAAGTTATGACAATTCCCAAAAAATAAAGAAAAGGAATCTGTGGAGAGCCATGATCGCCTACTTCCTTAAGGAACATGGCATTAAAAATGTTTATATTAAGAGAAAGACAATTCTGAATTGAAAACCATGGAGAAAGTAGCAGGAAAACGATTCTTCTATCTTTTCCTCGAAGGCAGAGATCATTAAAAATCGCTTATATTAGGTGAAGGACAACTCTATATTCACAACAGTAGAGAAAATATCTGGAATCCAATCCATTGTCTTTCCCAAGAAGCAATGGCAATTCACAGACAATAAAGAATAAGAATGTGTGGAGAACCATGATCGCCTATTTCCTTAAGGGACATGGCATTAAAAATGTTTATATTACTAGAAAGATGACACTGAAGTCAAAACCAAGGAGAAAACAACAAGAAATTCTAAAGCCATGACAATTCACAGATAATAGAGAAAAAATATCTACAGAGAACCATGATTGCCTACATCCTGAAAAGGTCTAGCGTTACACAAGACTAAAAAAAACAAACTCCATAGCTGGGTGCAGAAGTGGTGGATTCATGCCTTTTTCCAAGGGGATTTGCGTGTAAAGCGAATATAAGGAAACTGATTGGAATCGATTAACAATTTCGAACTATTATCGATTAGACTACCCGCATATCCAAGATTACATCACCTGGTATTCCCAAGCAATCACCCATCTTGGCATTGACCTGTATCGGTGTTGCTTAACTTTAATGATCGTACAGGAACCGGTGTTCCAACGTAATGTGGCCGTAAGCCTGTCACTAGAAGAAGCATTAATGATATAATCAAACAGCTAACTTTCCACACTACCAAAAACAAAAGGTTTGGAAGGGAACTCACTCAATATTAGAAAAAATCATAACAGGGGACTTGAGGAATTTAATTTCCTGAAAAGCTGTTTTAAGAGAAAGATTTTAACAATGTTAACCTTCAGTAACACTAATTGATTGGTCAATGAATGCCGAATGTTTCTTGCATGGAGACGGTTAATCCTATCATTAACATTTTCTTCATTTTTTATTAGCATGAGTAAATCCATGCTGTGTTATTTCTCGGATGGATGTGCCGTATATACACGCGTATCATGTGACCTTTGAAGACCTAATTTTGTAGTTAATTTGACTACTTTTAAATGGATATATAGTTTGGTCAGGACCGTAGCTAGGGCTAGCAGTATATACGCTAATTTTATATCTCACGTATGATGCGACACCCTTAAAATTAGCTTCAGAATTGGTTCTTCAAAAGTCGCATGATACGCGAGTATATACGGTATAGAGAAAAAAATAGACATCATCATTTTGAATGAGTAAATTGTTGAGTAATTTGAAGAATTCAAGAACATTGTTAATGAAAATAATAAAATATAAGTGAATATTCATTAGTAGTTTTTACTCTTTCAAACAATTTCATATATCTCCTCTCTGCTCTTGGAGGATTGCTGACCTGTAAACAAAAGAACACAAAACAAATCTTATTGTAAAAAGATTCTTACAGATATTTTTTCACGATTCCTAAACCAAAATAGTCTACACGTGTTCAATAAGGTTCATATCAGGAGAATTAAGTAGCAACGATAGTCGTTTATTACATTTTTCGACTTACCATTCTTAAGTCGTTTTTAATGAACGACATGGAATTCCTTAATTCTTTTTCTTTTCCAAGTAACCATCAATGAATATTAGGTAACCTCTTCCATGCAAAATGGATATTTTTTCTTGAATGTTATTCTCTACACACTCTAGCACTAAAGACCAACGCTTCAAATTGTTCTTCACATTATGATAAAAAGTATCCGCCATGTTTGCTAAGAGACTGCGAACGGTTTAAGACACTTAGCTAGAAAGTTCCCAAATCCATTACTGTTCTTCTCTGTTCGAAAATCGAGAAAATAAGGACTTATTCCAAAAGATACATCTTTCTCAAAAAAGACATATATTTCCTACTCTTTCTCTATGATCTGTTTTAAAAGTCTCTTACTTCTGGCTGCTCTTCCAAAATCACACCTGTAATAAAGATATCACGCAAATATAAATTGCATGATCCTTCCCAGTTTTGGCGCTATTTAATCTTCTATTCGCACTTGGGGAGGGGGGCATGATCACAAGATTAGTACCGTGGGGTTTCATTTTATTTTTAGTGTAATCTTTTAAAATAATTTATTATCAATTTGACTCCTTCTCGACTGTTTTTTTTTTCACGATACAAACAATGAACAGGGTTACTGTGACCTTTGTAAAAGTTTTCTAATACAGTTATTACATAGAGTCTCTAATTTATGGTTGTATGCTTATAATTCACACAATAATTGTGACTAAAGGTAGAAATTCTTGACAAAGATATTCAGAAAACTACTTGAAATACATATTTGACTTGCCATTTGCTTATTAAGGAAATATATTTTTATTGAGCGTTAAAATACATCCCACGGTACCAAAAGGCAGTTAAAATATTTCCCAATTATTATAATAATATACGACAGTGATTATAGGGGGTGGAGTTTATTACTTAATGCCAATAGAAAATCAATTTCTCATTTTATGTTCAGTAAAAATCTTATATTAATACTAGTTTCCGCTTACATGCTTGGCATTCTCAAGGTATTTTGTTGTGGTGCAGTGGTTAGCAAGCTTGTCTTGCTAGATCAATTTTAACTCAGTAGTGAGTTCGAATCTCACTGGGTGCTCCACACTTTCGGCCTTGTGCCACGTCTAAGCTACGATCTGAAAAGCACCATATGCCAGACATATACAAATATTAAAGTTAAAACCTGGAACACCTTGTCGTTACTTGACAGAGATATTTTGATTTACAGCTTGTCAACCATTTGCAGGTTATTTAAAGCCAGAAAATAGTAGTAGTTTGAAAGAATTATTTCCGATAATAATGAATTACTGATAATTCCTACTAATTAACCCATAGCTGGGGGAATAATTTATGGTCAGGGAAAAGCATTTTATCAGGTGTTCAAAACACCTTGGTACTCAAGGTGGGGGAAAATGTTTTTAATTATTAATATTTAGTAGTTTGGAGTGATCAGTTTTTTTATTTATTAGTAATATAAAATCGATCACCCATTTTATTTAATACTACAGTGTAACCCGGATATAAGAGACCCGGATATAAGAGAAACCCGGATATAAGAGAGATTTTCTCTGGTCCCAAATTAGAGCCTGTGTTAATGTATATAAAATAGACCAAACCCGGATATGAGAAACCCGGATATAAGAGATTTCTTCTCCGGTCCCGACAACTCTCTTATATCCGGGTTACACTGTAGTTTAACCTCACTCATTTATGATTAATACAAATATTATGACTAAAACCAGAAACTCCTTGTAGTTACTCGACATAGGGATTCGGAATGTTACTTGCTAACTATTAAAGAAATAACATTTTGTCGAGTATTCATACAACTCACGGTATTAACGGGGATTTAATACAATCTCATGCCCCTTCAAATCGGCAAAACATTTTACCTCTACTTTCAGATTATATGGCATCTAACGAGCTGAAGAGGTTTTCGAGCGATTGCAGTTATTCCCCCTTTAGTCCACTTCAAACTCAGTAATTATCAATTAATACGGAGATATATTAATATGTCTGTAAGCTAATAAAAATATTTTGCATGAGAAAAATTTATTTATCAGCATAATCTTCTTTTTTGTCAATGCACTTACCCCAATGCTTCACCATTAAAATAAAATATCGAATGAAGTAGAATGAGAGGAAAAATGGTGTGTCCCTTTGTCAGCTAAAAATAACATAAAATAAATCAGATAAGTCTCAGATTTTATTGAGATTTTCGGAAGTTATTGGATAATAAATAATATTAATTTCCGATTTTTATTTTATAGATATATTTTTAGTTCTGTACTGGAAATTAAAATATACATGCGTACAGGGATACCAATACATGCACACATTTTCACTGAAATTGAAATGGACATCTGTAACACGACGACCTATCTCTTGGTAACACTAGGTATTTATTCGAACTCTCAGGTCGTAACAGAATGTGGCACAAGGACGAGGTTTAATGTGTCATTTCGGAAAGCCGTTTAAATATTGCTCAGGCGTGCCCCAAAGCCCTCTCCCTAACGCGGGGATAACACGTGAGGGCTTGAGATAATATCAATTTTAATTTAAGCCATAATATGCGACCCTTTGAAGTCATTTTGATGACACCCATCTGTATTTAAACAAAATATGTTTCCTAGTAAGTGTTTGTCCATTTCAAATACTATGATTTATATTTGAAATTTTAATAATCTTTCTGTCAGCGAATCGATGGGGTATCGAAATAATATTGATTAAAATTAAAATGTAAGTAAACCAGCTGTTTCTATGTTAATTACATATGTTAATTACATATGTTAATTACATATGTTAATTACATATGTATTAGCTTGCTATTTCAATATTTTAAAATGGTGGCGCTGTCTTTGTTAGAATGGATTGCCGTTTGGAATTTTAATGTTTGAAATGTAACCTACCTTGATAATTCTGTTTGAGAAAAGATATTAAAAGAAGAATTTGCAGCTAATTTTTCATTTTTATTTTGCCAAAGTGAAGATGACGACTTATTAAACAAAGGACAAATGTATAAACACAGGATATCCCCCAAAATTTGAGATCATTTTAAAAGCAATTATCTTGAAAACTACTAAGTCTAGCTCAATGAAATTGAGTTTAGGTGTTGAACATAAGTTTATTATGAGACCGACTTCCTAAGTGTTCAATATGTGCACCAACTGTGACACATGTCAAGTCGGGAGTTAAGTTCTTGCCAAACACGCTGTAGCATGTGTCCGGTAATATTATCTAGTGCGGAAGTGATTCTCTGCTTGAGTTCAGGAAGAGAGAGGACATAGACCAGTCCCTTCACATATCCCCACAAAAAGAAATCACACAGGGACAGGTCCGGCAACCGCGGCGGCCATTTCATCAGAAAACTGTCTTCATCTACACCATGTCCAATCCATCTCTCTGGCTGATTCTCATTGAGATAAGCACGTACTGTCCTATTCTATTAAATATAAAATCTTGATCTGTTTCTATACATTCTGTGAAAATTTTAGCTTATTTTAACAAGAATTGCCAAAATTATTGACCTGCGAAATGATGTCAAATTTTGGTGACACCGTGTATAGTCGTAATTATTCTATAGACCCACAAATTTCTTTCAAGAAGAAGGTAATATAATTATTAAGTAAAGATATGGTAAAAATACACAACTATTTCAAACTTGACACAAAACTGCTTTTCCCATCAGGAAAGTTAGTTTATTTCTCCTAGTATAAACAGAGACCAAAAACAGAATTCTTAAAATATATGTAAAAATATTCGAATGAAAGTCTTCCTCAGACATTATTGAAGTATAAATATCACCGAAAGACACTTGTAAATATTTTTAGAAAAATATTCTATAATATATGATTTTTTTTTTTACATTGTAAACAAAACATAAAGAAAATATACGCGTTCATTTTTCGGTTGCGTCGCATTTAGTTAAGTTTATAGATACTCGGAGCTATAGATACATTGTATAGTCTTCCCTTTCGAAAATACTTCGCTTATTGGCACTTAAGAAATGACACAACAAAATTATTAGGAAATAACACATCTGCGTGACAAATATAAATGCATAAAAAAAAGAAAATAAACATTTAAAACAAACAGCTTCGAAACATTATTAAGCAAACGGAAGCTTTATTGGTCTTTTCGACGTAAGAAAAAAATAACCTCGTAGAATATTGGCAACTAAATTACCCGAAGCTTCAAATGTTGTTGACAAATATTTTCCAATGTTTATAACAGATAAATACCATAATGATTTAAAACATAGATAAAAACAAACATGTCAATTCAAATATAGACCCGTCGTCAAGTTAAGGCCTGGGGAGCCTGACCATCCAGAAAAGTATTTAGAACCTTGCTCTTTGAAAATTATTTTATTTTTTGTTTTTCTACAACGATTTTCACTATCTAAAAGGTCCGAGAGCCACTCGAGGTAGAGGGTTACAGAGCAAGATGCACAGCTTATGCGGATATGTGGAAGAAAACGGTTAACTCTAGAACTGAATATGTTAAGGTTGTAGTGATCAGGAAAGCATCCTTAGGGAGTCGGTTCCATAAAACAGCGGTCTGTAAGAAACTTTTCGAGTGGGGCTTACATCTCACCAAAGACATACGTAGCGAATAAGAATGGTTGGCTACAATGGGCGTGGCATGGTGGGTCTTGGTCGTAAAGGTTAGAACTGATGGAACTAAGGAGTTTAGTACATCTGATATTTTCCGTGGAGGTAGCGATAGACGGGGTGCAAGCGTGATTGGGGGACCCGGGCAGTGCTTTGTGACCCTCGCTATCTTATCAACCTTTTGCTTTTCTTTTTCTACCTATATTTATATGTTACAAATTAAACTAAACGCAACAGATTATTAAAGAATGAAAATTTTTCGCAGATTTTTACCTGATTTTGTGGTCTTCTTTTTCTTTTCAATTCCGTGAATTCGTTTTGTTCATACTAACTCTCGAAAAATTAAAATTCTTCAACAAGAAAAATCCCAAGCTTATTTGATATAAATCGCCGTAAACCATTGCCGATTTATTTAAGATGGAATGATCTATTATATGTTTCTAATTTGTATTTAGATACATTGTATTTATTTTCAATTTTTCTAGTTGAATTGCTCATCTATATTGCATATGATCCATTATTGTACATAATTAGATTATTAAAAAAAAATTGTATTTTATATGAATACTACCATATGAAAGGAGGCGCAGTGTATTAATGGATAGCGGCTCGGATTGAGGAATCGGGGAGCCGAGTTCGAATTACTTACGTCCTAATACCATTGGGAAAGGTATGAATCTTCTCCCAGCTATGGGTAAATAGCAGGACAGACTGGGTTCTATATCCTTGGATGGCAACTGGTCTACCGCAGAAAGAATTAGCAACCTACTTTGGGAAAAAATCTGTCTCGTCAGTCATATATATGAAAGATACATGATCGCCTAAGCGTGTATCACGTATGGCACATAACTGACTGACATATGAAAATTGCGTTGTAGAATGAGGAA
The DNA here is from genome assembly GCA_903632075.3 of Acanthosepion pharaonis. Lineage (NCBI taxonomy): Eukaryota > Metazoa > Mollusca > Cephalopoda > Sepiida > Sepiidae > Acanthosepion > Acanthosepion pharaonis. The sequence goes on along the minus strand of CAHIKZ030004332.1, from coordinate 4,131,280 downwards.
CCCTGTAACATAGATTCCAACGGAAGGGACAATTCCCTCGCCATTGGAAGGTTTTCCCAGATGTAAGCACCAAGGCCATGCATATGTTACATATTTTAAATCGCTACTAATCATTGATTTAAGATGTAATGACCTATTATGACATGTCTCTAATTTTTATTTAGATACATTGTATTTATTTTTAATTTTTCTAGTTGAGTTGTTCACCTATATTGCATATGATCCATTATTGTACATAATTAGGTTACAATAAAATTTGTATTTTATATGAATACTACTTTATGAAAACTGAGAAATAGTAGGGCGTGGGCCGTACCATAGATTCGGGGTGGGGGCTGTAACGTAGATTGAGGGTGGAGGCATGAGATCCTTGCACCGGCTCTGTATATGAAACAGTTATTCTAAGACTGATATATTTACTATGTCTAAATATATTTGGGTTTCTGACAAGATGTCTTATTTTCAGTGCGATTTCTTTGACATTCGCTTACATGACTTGTATGGGAAAGAATCCATTATTTTCAATAAAGGAAAATAAAGGACACACTCCCAGCAAAGGTAATATTTCAAATATTAATTTACAATAAATGATAACTTGAGAAATATGCAAAAATGATTCAGTTACCTGTCAATTCGTTGCCATGCGTTCTCAAGAAGTAATCTTTAAACTCCAGATCAATGGATGCATCGTGTAAACCATCGCTGGCCAGGAGAACGAAGAATCAAATGTGTTATAGAAAAAGAAAATCATTTTTATTCTGAACGTAGCGTTCCTAGAGGGCGCTGTGGTTAATTGTTTGCAGGAGATGTTCGGTAGAAATGGCCACCTATTTGGTTTTTCTGGCTATGCTGTTGATACACTTTCGTTATTATACGTTTATTTTTTCCTTGAGCCTCATCTCGGATGTCGTGACTGTCATGATATGCCAGCCCCACGCATGGACTGTAGCTGTCTCTATTATTATATTCAACATGTTGGCTCACACGATACAATGTCACGTGGTGCAAACTAATGACTATTCAGCTAATATAAACAAAAGTTTCAAAAGGCAACGTGCAAGTAACCGGATCGACAAGAGCAGGTTGCATATTTAGAGTATTGATTAATAGGGAGAGGGAAAGCGATGTAGTTATTTTGAGGAGTAAGATCCTCCCTCTCTCTATCTCTCTCTCTTTCTCCCTCTGTGTGTGTGTTTGCGTGTGCGTATGTGTGTGTCTTTGTCACTTTCTCTTTGTCTCTTTCACTCTATTTATATTTCTCAACAGTTTAATAGAGAGAGAAAAAGGAATACTATGAGTTTATTCTGAGGCGCAAGAACTCCCTCACTCTTCACCTCTCTCTATGCATCTTTCTCTCTCTCTCTCTCTCTCTCTCTCTCTCTCTCTTTCGTTCTATTTATCTCTGCCTATCTTGTTGCCTCTTTTCTCGCTCCGACTTTCAGTAGATCAAGAGGGAAAGCAATGTGGCTATATTGAGTATTAAAAGCTCCCCCTCTCTCTGTTACTTAACATTGCTTAATAGAGAAAGGAAGAAAGAAAACGTTGAGGCTATTTTGAAGAGTAACAGCTCTCTCTTTTTCTCCCTCTGTTCTTTCTTTCTCTCTCTCACATTCGTTGTCTCTTTCTCGCTCTCTCTTTTCATCACTGTAGATTAAGTGGGAGAAGAAAAGGCAAAACAAGGAGGCTATTTTGAGGAATAAAAGCCACGCCCTCTCTCTCTATCTTTGTCTCTCTCTTTATCTCTTATGGACTCTCTCGTAGTATTTATTAATGAGAAGTGGAAGAAAGAAAACGATGAGGCTATTTCGAACATTAAAATCTCTTTCACCATCTTTCACTCTTCTTCTCTCTCTCTCTCTCTCTTTCTTAGCGTTGATAGTATTGACTCTTAGGGAGAGAGGAAAACGAAGAGGCTATTTTGAGGAGTAAAATCTCCTTTTCTCGCTCTCTCTCTCTCTCTCTCTCTCTCTCTCTCTCTCTCTCTCTCACACACACACACACTCACACTCTCTCAAGCGTACATATGCACACAAAGGAAAAAGACGCTTGCATAGATCGACTGACACACACACATACACACATACACAGACACATATATATATACGTGTGTGTGTGTGTGTGTGCGTGTGAGTTAATAAATACTCATATACCTACATTTGATGTGCGACTCAAGTTTCACTGGCTACCCAAGTCATTGGGCACGAGATATTGCTTATTTATTTTTAAAATAAAAAAAAGTTATTTTAATTTTATTTTTAAAATAAAAAATAAACAATAAGCTGTATCTTGTGCCCGATGACTTGGGTGACCAACGAAACTCGAGTCGCACATAACACGTAGGGATATGTGTATTTATTAACATATATTTCTTAACTCTGTCAAATCCCATTGAACACTATTATGTCTACACCTCTTGGCTAAATTTGGCAATTATTTATTTGCTTACCAGCGTATGCACGCCAGCGCACGCTTATACGGTGGCTAATATCTAGTTATCTCACTTACCTAACCCTATACCTGCATATATGTTTGTTTTACGCTATATCAACCTCAGTGGGTTATTTAATGTTGACAAAATTTTTAATGCTGGTATTTCTTTTTTTTTTCAAAAAAAAAAATGTATTGCTGCTAATAATTTTTTTATAAGGCATTTCTGGTATTAAAAACTATGTTTACACTTTCGTAGTATTTTGACCCAAGTTTGGGTGTTAACTATTTGTCCATAGCTGGGACCCTAACAGGTGCTACCACACCGGGTCAGGGTGGACCTGAGAACACCAGCAATTAAGAGGTGGTTCCACGCTCCTCAAAACCTCCTGAACAGAGGCCTTGCTGTTGGACGTAGTTTATCGTCTTACCCAGGACGCGGATGTAGTTTATCGTCATACCCAGGACGGCCTGTATATATATATATATATATATATATATATATATATATATACTGAGAACAGGAATTATAAAGAATTACTAATATCTATTAAATATGCATTCAAGAAAAAAGAAAGAACCCAGGCAAAATCGACACATTATATACATATCCACTAAAGAGGCAGACCTGCCAAGTTAAAAATCTTAAAAACCTAGACATTTAGAGCATTAACTTAAAATAAAAGCAGTGAGATCTTACCAAAAACAGAAGGATTAAAAAAAAAATAAAATAAAATAAAAAAACAGCCTCAAAATGTTAACTCTAGCAAACACCCTTGTTTGAATTCGCAGCAAGTATTTCCAACGGAGGCGTAATCTTGGACCAGAATTAACCAATTTTCGGCCAATGTGCCATTTGTAAAAAAAAAAAAAAAAAATCCGATTCGGTAAATCAGCTATCAAAAATATAAAAAAAAAGTCCATGCGCAATAACTGAACCGAATCATAGTGAAACGGTTTTCAATACGTACTGAATAGAAAATAGGGTGACAGAATTAATTTCAACTCAGAACCTCAAAAGTGAATCTTGCAGTTCAAGCTCCGCGCTCAGCTTTTAATAAAAGTTTCCAAATAGTTCCATTTAGGTGTAAATGTACATGCTTAATTCGAAAATAACAAAGAATTTTTGATAAAATCTACCATTTTGGAGTTATCGACTGTAAAAGTTCGGACTCATTCGCGTCGCGGTGGGTGACGTTGGAATCAATTCTACACCTCAGAAAATATGTACATTCGACAGCTCTTTTAGTGGAAACAACTCAACAATTTCGTTACAAGGAGAATATATTAACAGCGGAAAATAGTTGACGATGTGGAAGACCACAGCTTGACGGTCAACCGGAAAAACAGTAGTTATGAACTGGGAGACCGGGATCTTATTTATGCGCTGAGTTCCCTCAAGACGCAGGCGATCATGGCTCTCCACAACTTCCTGTCCCTTGTAGACCTTAATAAATTTTGTCTTTCTGTTATTTCTCCTAAACACTGTTACGTCATCTATTCACTCAAGTTTACTAAGTATGGCATGTGCTCTTGCCTTTAATCTGTCTTGTGGGTATCAGATTCTCCAAGCTCTCCTTCCTTATTATGTTTCTTAAAATCCTCAACTGTTTCTTTCTGAAGTATTGTTTGTTTTTTGTTTCCATTTTCTCTAAAACGTCGCGGTTGATCACATGTTCGGTCAGTGGTATCGTCAGCATCCTTCTGTAGACCCACATTTCTCTTGCTTCAAGTCTCTTCTTCCTCTTTGAGGAGAGATGACTTTCAATAAATAGTGAAGGTCTGTAGTTCTAATTTAATAATTGTACATAGAGAGATAATGGAGGACGGAAAGGGTGACACCACAATCCGAAGGCTTAAAGAAAGAGCGAAAGATGCCTTCCAAAAGCTAAGTAAGGTATTAAGAAACAGGAAAATCTCGTTAGAAAAAAAGAGGAGGTCTTAACGGTTATGTAATAACAATCCTTCTATATAGCAGTGAGTGCTGGACAACCACAGGTGAAGAAGACTTGAGGCAACAGAAATATGATTCTACAGAACAAAAGGATTTTCAGGATACCATGAACTTTAAATTTTAGATAAAATTGAAATAAAAAGGACATTTATATTTTAAAAAAAAGAATAAGTAACAGTTGGAATTTTCAAGACGCATAATGAGGAAAGGGGTTTTAGAAAATTTGATATTCATAGGACATAATAAAAGCAAGCGGGGCAGGGGAAACTAGACCTGACGAACTAGTAACTAAGCCCCGCGAGACGTGGTCTTGCCGTGTAATGTGGCCAAACCACGCCGTCTTCCATCTCAAGAGTTCCGGCATTGTCATGTCCGTCCACTCTTTCATATTGTCATACGCTCGTGAGCCGACATGAATCTCTTCTCGCCACTATTAAGCATCGGAAGACGGCATGGTTTGACCACATCACACAGCGTAACAGACTCTACAAGACCATCATACAAGGCACTTTTGAAGGTGGACGCAAACGGAGACGGCAACGCAAGAGCTGGTCAGACATAAAAAAGTAGACGGACATGGCAATGTCGGACCTTCTGAGAGCCACCGCCATTAGATCATCCTGGAGGAGGTTATCTGTTTTTTTTCTGCCCTTAGGCACCTCCGACAGTTGAAGACGTCAAAAGACTGATGATGATGATGATGAGGAGGAGGAGGGGGATGAACTATATCAAGCTAGAGATTTATTGACCTCCACTCCACACAGAGAAACGGTGTACAATGTAGCATGGAGTCGCCAAACAGCACACTCCATCTTTGAATTCAGAGTTTTTCTTTTCCTAGACTGGATGCTACACAAGGCAAGAGAGCCAGTGAAGTAAACTAAAGCGAATCGACAACAATTCGAACTTGGCTTGCCGGTTGCACTTTTCCCGGCATTAAACATTACACTAAACACACATCGAACACACATAAACACACCCAAAGAAAACAATGTATAAACCCAACCAATCATTATTAATACCCTAAAAACAGAAAAAAATAACTTTACCAATTACGCACTAGTTTATAAATAACAAAGTACAGGCACAAACGTACATGTTCCTGTTTACGTGCGTTTATATGTGTATATATGGGCACCTGTGTATACATAACAGACGTACATGTATGAATATGCGCGTGTACGTATACATACAGGTATGTGCACATAAATTCAATTAAACATTTTATTATAAACCTAACCTCCTACAATTAATACTTAAGATACCACCAAAACAAATAAGAAAACGAAATAATAGCCAAATGAAGACATAAAAATATTTATCATTTAAATATTTATATCAATTATTTATGTAAAAAACGTGATACAATTTTACTATTCAAGAAAAGACTACAATGCTCAAAAATTAAAAATTAAAAACGATAACATGTCTAGAGAAAAAAAACGGATATAAATAGCTACAAATGTCTACAATTGAAAGAAAAGAGGAAAAGGGAAAAAAACAAGAAAATGCTAAGGAGTGAGTGTGAAGTAGAGAAAAAAACTTAGGACAAATAATCATGATACCGTGTATGCACATCTGCGCAAACGGGCACACGCGCGTGACACACATCTGCGCAGACGAGCGCATGGCCGCACGCATACAAACGGACACTCGAACACAAAAAACACGGAAAAAATTACGCCAATGATAAGTGCATAAAGAAAGAAATATCTACAAACATAAGCAGTCAATTATTGATACTCCCTGAAGAATGAACGAATGGTTCCGCGTACAAAACTCTGGAGTTGCGATGCTGAGGGTAAAATTATTCAGCTAAGTGACAAACTTATACTTATGAATATATATATATATATATATATATATATATATATATATAATGCAAAATTACCTCATATGAGGATTTTGTTGGGTAATACTATTTATATGCTGTTATAATAAATACATTGAGCTTTTGTGGATCAGTTTTAAAATGTTATATTACTAGGATCACTTGGATTATATATCAACGGTATTGACAACTGAAAAGCGTTCATGAACGTATGTTTCGAAATATATCTGATTATGCATTTCGCCGCTTAGGCTTCATCAGATCAAAAGCGAAAAAATGAGTTGTGTGTGTGTGTGTGTGTGTGTGTGTGTGTGTGTGTGTGTGTGTGTGTGTGTGTGTGTTTTAAAAAAGATTAGAAATTTTTTAAAACTTATTTTTCCCAAGTGTATGTTAAAATAATATATATAATCCGACAAAGTTGACAATTGAAAATGTTCATGAAAAGTTAAAATAAAATTTGTCTTGTCAAGCAGTGACTTTTAAAAAATGATGTATATTCGTTTGTGTGTGTCTCTTTGTAGGCATTTCTACTTTAATAAAAATGTAAACATTTTATTTGTTGGATTTCTTTTTGTTCTTTTGATCTCAAATCATATATATATATATGTGTTTCCATGTTGAGAGATGTATTAAATACTAAAAAATGATTAGGTAAAATTTTTTAAAACATTGATTTTATATCCAATGGTTCGAAAGGTTCTTTTTCAAACTCTCTTCCTGTGGCCGAGACGGTTAGAGGCACGTCAGCGTAAATGACGGTTCCGTATAGGATGCAGGTTCGAATCCTGTCAAAGAACGAATATTTTCTATGAAAATTTCTCGGACATTCAGGCCGGTAAATGTTATTTAATACTGTTTATCATAAACAGAGCATTTGCTTAAATACTTGTATCTATAAATAACAACGTTAAACATAAAAATGTCTTTAATAAATATATATATATATATATAAAAGTAGTGTATTCTTTACCATTGAAACTTATGGACGATCGATGATGAAAAATACAACACACACACATCGGGTTTTTTGTGATCTCGTCAGTAAATGAACCCATTTTCAAAAACGAATTCTCTGAACGACTATTTTTTAATACTGCTTAAACAGAGCATTTATTCTATTAATACATCATCTGAATTTCTAATTAGATATTTTAATAAAATTTGGTTCCTTCAAAGATTGAAGTTTACAATTGTTGATCACACAAATGACGATCGACTTTTGTCAATTTTCGAAAATTTGGTTCAGGGAAATGGCCAATTGGTCTTTAATAAATATATATATATATATATATATAAAAAAGTATATTCTTTACCATTGAAACTTATGGACGATCGATCAAATATTTTTGATCTCGTCGAGTTTTTTCAAAAATTCTCTGAAACGACTATTTTTAGCTTACGTTATTCTATTATACATCATACCAATTTCTAATTAGATATTTAATAAAACTTGGTTCCTTAAAAATCGTACAATTGTTGATCACACAGTGACGATCGACTATTTGATTTCCGAATGGCCGTTCAGGGAATGGCCAAGTGGTTAGAAATTGGTATACCTGGCCATGAGATCCGGTACAAATCCCACCGTTGGGAAATAAATTAAAAAAAAAACAAAAACACCGCTTGATCCAAACCTTGTGAATGAAATGAAACAGGTTAGAAAAAAAAACTGATCAGAGGCCATCATTACTTGAGCAGCAGAGTATCTCCCAGAAACTTTGACTAAATTTCGCTCAGCATAGTTACAATATAAACGCCAACTGGTCTTTGCAGTTGTTGAAGAAACACAAATGTGCCTCAGCAGGCGTCTACAACGGTGATTATTTAGCTACCCTAGTTGACATCATTGCAATGGAGTAGCCATTATGATATCAAATGTCCTTATTTTCTTTTATTTCTGTAAATAAAATACGCATAAATTTATTTACAACCACAATTTTGTTTTTCTTGTATTGTGATTGATGAAGAGAGATTTTATCATGGTCAGTATAATACTCATCTGCTTTGATCGCAATTTATAGACAGATAAATAGATAAAAAAAATATTACCAGCAATAAAAATCTTCAGTATCTATCTATATTTCTGAGATGAGGTATTATGTACATTATTTACATTATTCGGACTATTGTCCTCATCTTTGTCACCAAAGACACTAGATAAGGAATTATTAGTACCCTACAACGTAACAACTACCCTGGGTACATAGCAGCAGCCCCAAAAAACTGGGACAGGCGGGTACAAGAAGGAGGACAACAACACTCAGAAAACAGCCTGCCTGCCTTATGCGAAGGGGTTGTCGGAGAAAATACAAAGAATCTGCGGTCCATATAACATCAGGACAGCCTTTAAAAGTTCGACAACACTTTACAGATATCTCTCCCGAGTAACCCCCCCCCCTCATAGAGGAGAACATGACTAAAGATTGTGTGTACGTTATCCCGTGCAACCGCGGAAAGAAATATAAGGGGGAGACAGGCCGCCCTCTTAAGGTAAGGCCACCAGAAAACTGCGGGGAAGTGTAAAAATCAGGCGTGGCTGACCACATACGGAGAGAGAAGGGAGATCACCGCCCTCTGTGGGATCAGGTTGAGATCATAGACAAGGAAGATGTGGAAAATTCGTAAACTTATGGAATCAACACATATACTAGGCCACAAAAATCTCCTGAGCCGACCAAGCACAGAAATGAATACAATATGGGAACCAGTAATAAGGAGTGCCAGAGAAAGTCGTTAATAACAACAAAAGTTGCAATATGAGCTCTGGTAAAAATATAAAATGATAACAGCAAAAAATTTCAATATGACCACTTGTAAAAATGGTTGCTGGAGGTATTATATTTATAATACCTAGAAATTCATACACAGATGTCCATGACACAGTGGATAAAGGTGTTGGTTAGATCCAGTGACAGGACCCAAAGAGTGTGAGTTCAATACCCGGTTAAGGCAGTGGAGAACTTTCAGATGGAAATTAACAGGAGATAACTGATAACTGACATCCATTAAAACATGGCCCGTGGAACTAGAACAATCTACCCCAGTGAGCGAAATAAAGGGTTAAGTACGACATTCTAACCACCTGAAGAAGGCAGGAGCGTACACCGGCCGAAACGTTGTAATAAATATAGCGACAAAGATGAGGACAATAGTCCGAATAATGTAAATAATGTAAATAAAAATCTTGTCAACATTAAATAACCCATTAAGGTTGGTATGCTGTAAAACAAACCAAACCAATATATACTGAGATAGATAGATAGATAGATAGATAGATAGATAGATGGAATTGTTTGCTGAACAGAAGAGTCTTGAGACAACAGAGCTGTGATTCTACAGAAAGATGCTGACAATACTATAAACGGAACATGCGAGTAACGAGGAAATTTTGAAGAAAACTTAATAAAAAGAACAGGTGTATGAAATCTGAAAGAGTTACAATTTCTAGGAAAAAATTAGGAAAGAAGGCTTGGAGAATTTTGCACTCACAGGATATAGTGGCGGAAAGAAAGAGAGCGGGAAACAGAGGTTAAACCTGCCTAACAAGTTTTTATATGTGGGGAGCATGGCAAAAAGACAAACCTTTTCTCATAGCTACAAAGGATAGAATGTTGTGGAGAGTCATGATCACCCACATCCTCAAGGTACATGGCACATATAAGAAAAAGAAGATCCGAGATTTCTGTAAACATTCCTGCACTTAACCTACCATAGAAACAATAATATGTAGTCATTTTTAAAAGATAAATATGACGGTAATTCCAAAACCATATTGTTGCTAATCAAAGGTTTATTATTAAACGTCTTTGATCAAATGAATAATTTGATGTTTATTTACATGAGGCCAACAAAGACGAACCTAAGAAAATAAAAGGCAAATAGAATCATTGATGATAAATCAAAGTGAATGCTGGAGTAAATTACATGACAGAAAGAAATTTAAGAAATAAAATAAAACTTATGGAGACAAGCTAGATAATGAGAAATAGAAGTAAAACAAGATAACAAAAATACCATGTAATCTCAACTATTGCCGTAATTTCTCTGAGTGAGAAGTGATTTGACAGTTGTCTTTTAAAGGAAAATTAACAAAATAAAATATTCATTACCGGTGATTATATTTACCTTTAATTATTTCTATTTACCTTTAATTATGACTGACAGTAATTCATATTTAAGATGTTATTCGTTTTAACAAACATTTGCAAGTTTAACACCAATATATATATATATAACATTTTTTTAGATTGTCGTGATATATAATTAAATTGTTTAATAGTCCGCTATTAATTTATTTTCAAAAGGCTGCGATGAATGTAAATAACAAGTTTGCGAGCGAGACCATATGGCACTTTTACAAAATGATGTCATCCAATCAGTTTTTAAAAGTACGATTGAATGTTTAAAGCGAAAGAAAATTTTAAAGCAGAGTAGGAACAACTGTAAAAATATATTTTCTTACCAATGATTACAAAATCAATTACAAATAAAAAAAAATTCACGTTTTTTTTCCGAACGAAAAATAAAACTGCTTTAAAAGAAAAAAAAAGAGCGTGTAAAATTTATGGAAAATGTCTCTTCTTGTAATGCGGGAAAATACTTTCGGTTTCAGGAATTAAGCTTTGCTGTGAAACATCAGAAATATTTCAAAACTGACAGAGGGGAACGTGCAAAATATAAAAATGGGTCTTCCTTTAAGTAAACAATGACGTAAGTTTGAACGCAGACAGTCTTCGAAATCTTGGACAACTTATACTTTGTCTTTGATTAGCAGATTGAGTTATTGTATTGTACACTCTTATATGAAAAGTCGGACACTCTCTCTCTCTCTCTCTCTATCTCTCTCTCTCTCTCTCTCTCTCTCTCTCTCTCCACCTCTTGAGCCGGTCGCAATAGAGCAGACGCCTTCTAAGGCACATGTGTGCCAATACCCAAACTGTGGTGAACACTGTGCTCAACAAATTTGATACTTTCTGGAAAGAGCGCCTCATCTGATATGGTTTTCAGGCACTTTCTAAAGGTGGCGCACGCTGAGATCCTCTTCCCAGTCTGACAGTATCAAGAATCAGAAATTGATGAAATTTTAACCCATATATCCGACGTACGATGGTCAAGCAGATCAGCTCCCAGGAAACCAACAGCCCGACAACAGCACATGAGAATTGATTATAATGGTGAAGGTTTCATTTAGGACCATCCACACTTTTTGAAGGGCCGAATACAGAGACCTGGAGCACTACGTGCCACAAGGTCCCCAAACGACCCTCCGCAGGTTTTGAATTCAGAGTTGTCCTTCTCCTAGACCAGTTACCATCCAAGGCTATAGAACTCAGTCTGTCCTGCTATTTACCCATAGCTGGAGGGACAAGAAGAGGATTTATACCTTTCCCAAGAATATTAGCACGTAAGTGAATGTAATGGAATGGATATATATATATATATATATATATATATATATATATATATATATATATATATCCAGTCGATAAATGATGAAACTCCATTACGAAGGCATTTACTCTTATATTGCCATTAGCATCAATAAAATATAAATATCCCTGCTTCATCAGGCTTTACTGGTTTCAACTTTTGCTTTCAACAAATGTAAGATAAAAATATTAAAAAAAAATTTTTGCAAATGATATTGATTTTTATATCAACGTTATTTAACTTACGCTACGTGACTCTGTAATATTTATGAGCGAATATGTCTTGTATAACGTTTCATTGAAAGAAAAAGATGTTTTAAACATTAACTCCAGTATTATCTATTCATTACAGATGCATAGTTCCAATGGCAGACACCCTCCAATATATATATATATGTGTGTGTGTGTGTGTGTGTGTGTGTGTATAATGGACCCTTCTGTTGATTTTGATGTATGAGGGTCAGGCACCTCAGTTCCTAGAAACCGACAGACAGACAGACTACCTGCAAAAATCATTTGTTTATAGTGGTGAAGGCTTGTGCAGAACTTACCACACTTTTTGGAAGGGCTGAACACAGGGACCTGGTGCACAAGGTGCCACAACGTCTCGCAAACAAACCTTTGCAGCTTTTGATTTCAGAGTTGTCCTTCTCTTAAACCGGTTGTCACCCAATGCTAAAGAACCCAAACTATCCTGATATTTACCCATAAGTGGGGAGACGGGGGGCGAAGTAGAGGATTAATACAATTCCCAATGGTATTAGGACGTGAGTGAATGCAAAGTATTCGATTGGAATTCAAACTCAGCTCTTCGATTCCCCAATATATACATATATATATATATATATATATAGCATAAAGAGAAGCCACGTATACTTTCTTAATATGTATATATAGAAAAAGTTGCAAATTAAAAAAAAATAATAATGTTTTTTATGAAAGTATTTATTTATTTATATATATATTTGATATTTCAGATTGACCTCAATCTTTCTTCAGAAATAACTGTTTGTTACAAAATTACTGTTTGTTTAGAAGTTGCGTCCGTCTCTATATATAATGTATATATTGGGAGTATAAAAACCAATAATGTACGGTAACTATGTCTAAAAGTTCTATGCAGAATAATAATTGTTTTCAAAAAGGTGTCCTAACTCTAAGATTTTCCCCCAAGGAGAGTAACAAGAAGGGAGAAAGAATAAGTGGACTCTGAACAGAAATCAGAAGCTTGTCAAACTGCAGATTTCCGCACTTAATGCATGGCCAGAATTGCCTGCGGCTGACAAGGAATTTTAGACGTACAGCAAGTTAAAGCAGTTTTCTGTATTAACTGTTGGACATATTTGAAATACCTTCATTGTCAGAGAAATCCTTGGTCATGCCCGTTATTGTTAACATTTTTGTTTGAATTTCTTCAATCGGAGAGAGCCCGCGTGTCGCTGTTCTATAGTCTTCGGTTCAATCTGATCATAGTTTCATAATCCACGTTTCATCAACAATGGCAAGCCATTTTTTTAAAACATTTCCCTCCAAGCAAAGCGGGAGTGCCACTAACACGCAAGGTGTTACAGAGAGTAAAGAGGGGCGTTTGAGGAACGGATATAGAGAAGGACTGGGATCAGGATCAAGACATCAAATGTCGATTGACATTACATTTGAATATTTGAAGAGTATAGCTATCAGGGAAGCAAGTAAGTGGAAGAGAGTTCCACTATCGGGAAGTGTGAGAGGCTGTTCGGGTAGGCGGTTACATTTAACCGTTTCGACAGTGAAAGGGTGGGACCGATATGCCAACCTAGTAGCACGCATAAATTCATGTACTTAGGGTCATTTCTCGTCGGCATACAGATATTTTGACAGCGCCTGAATGTACAATTGCTCATCAATTATGAACCTAGGATATCTCAAGTGCCTCAACAATCATTTTGACTGATGAATCTCAGACCAAATCAAATCATGAACATCATCAATAATTTGAGATGTTGATACTAGTGAAGGTCTGCCAGACCATGCCGTGTTTTGGATTTCCATGTTGGATGTTGGTACACACATTCTTTACAGCTGAGTACGATAGGTAAATGCCATCCAGTATTTGCATCATACACACTTGGATGTCGTTTTGAAGTTTTCTTCTGCAGGAACAGGAATTTCATGATTGCCTGGAATTCAACACTTATAAAATGCCACACATACTGTTGACATAACGCGAAACAAATTACAAATATAAGCTCCCCAATTCTGAAAATTTGCACTTTATATTATAATGCTCATATTTTAGGAAGAATAACACTTTTCAGCACCCCCTCCTACTGTTTTTAATTCTGCAATATCTGAGTCCTAATTTCAGACAATTATATTTTTCCTGATTTTACTATAACTGTTTAAGATTTTCTTTAACACTTTATGGTAACATTTCGCCTCATATACGAATGGATTTCCTCTGGAGTATTCTTCAATTCAAATATAAGCTCAGCAATTCTGAAAATTGCCATTTTGTCATATAATAAACACACTTTTTGCTACAGTGACAGATTATGGAATGTGGATTGTTTTGCACATCTCGTTCCACGTGGCCTGTTTACTTCCAGTGAACGTCTGACTGACACTTTAGAGAAAGGCGTTCGGATTAGTCATAACTTTCTTTCAATGAATGACAATTTTACAGTTTTCACTCCATTGCTTCGGATCTACCATCAAACGCTTAATCATTGATATTTTTGTTGTCTACGATGAAGCGATTACTATTTATAAAAATCAAGAAAACTTTATTCAAACCAAATATGCTATAATTTTTAATGAAGTGTCAATGCCCAGTCCCTGTTTCAAGAATGTGACTGAAAATACTTTTGTTTAGCAACACAAAAACGTCAAAATCGTGTTCCCAGATTTGGCTTTCTTTAGGGGAAGTAACTCTTGACCGGAAATTAGAATATAATTCTCAATATTTGATTCGTGCTTTTCATGCATCTGCGTCTTTGTAACAGGTGTATAGTGTCTGGTGCATGTTTCACAAATGTAACCGCGACTTCTTCAGTTCCAGGGTTATATCCTATTATTTTAAAGATTTTTTTTTTTTTCTTGTGTTCTTTAACATTCAAACTGCAGCCTGCCAGAGACGCTATGTCTGTGATCTGACAGAATCTCTTTGTTGTTTTTTTTTATTTTAATTCTCAAAATACTATTTTCCTGAGTTTGTCACTGTTTCTTCATTTGTTGTAATTTCCTCAATTGCTTTAATTTCGAGATATTGCAATGGCATGGAAGTTAGCCTATAATTCAATGGACAGAGTTTTTCTTTCTCGTTTTCCTTTTTATAGTGTCAAACTTATCTTAAAGCTTTACGTATCGGCAATAATTTCCTGGCTTAAGGTTATCTCTTGTCAAGCCGAAGAAGGGCTCAATCTCTCTAACTACTATTCATATACTTATATATTTGATAAGATTTATGCTATTCGATTTTGTCTCTAGAACCTTTCTGGTCTCCTCGGCTATTCTTTTCTAATTTTCCTTCGTTTCATTCGGGTTTTATTGAACCGCTTTTAACAACTCCAAGATATTTGTTGGGCTTAACATAAATATCATTTTAATAATAAATATTAACTGATTCGCCATTTTGTAATTTAATTTGATTCAAGGCTAAGCCTTTCCTTTAAGTATTCTTAACACTTCAATTCTTCTATACCGAGTATGAGCCAATGATTATAATTCTATTTCGTTCATAGAGAATAAATTGAGGTCATTGATGTAGATTAGGTTGTTACTTTTTATGATGGCTGCTTGGTTTCTTAGTCGATTGATGTTATATGTCAACCTTTGTCGCTGGTTTTTATAATAAGAAGCAACGGAGACAGTGAATCCCCCTGAAATTTTTATTATTTGATATTTAACTCGGAGTTTTTTCTTGCCTGTAAATCAACTTTCTAGTTGATTGTGTTAGCTATAAATTACAACCCTGTTCAGGCCATCTTGAATATTTAAATAATTCAAAGTTTAAAAAATCAAATAGTTGACTTCTATCTTATTATGTATTGTGAGACCGTAACATACCTACAACATGGACTCTTCCAGGACTATATAAAGTATGAGATATAACACTCTAGGAGAAGAGGAGGAGGAGGAGGAGGAGAGAGAGAGAGAGAGAGAGAGAGAGTGTGTGTGTGTGTGTGTGTGTGTGTGTGTGTGTGTGTGTGTGTGTGTGTGTGTGTGTATTCTAATACCGTAGTATCAGCCGCGTACGACTACCAATATTGGACACTAGCACATAGTAAGCTCCACTTACACTATCTTTGTAACCTTTTTATTTAATATATCTTTCTGAACTCTAATCCGTGTTCCGTGTTTTCCTTCCGTGGTCACAACTTTGGGTCCATATCACTATGTTTTATCACATTATTTTAAAATATTTTCAACTATATTGACCAATATATTGTAGCTCATCTGGTATTTATTATTATTATTTTATTATTATTATTATTATTATTATTATTATTATTATTAAAGTTGTTGTTGTCGTTTTGAGTCTGCTTGTTTGTTTGCCACCAAGTTGTATCTAGAAACCTCAAGAGACTGAAAGTCAACAAATTGTTGGTATAATTAGTTGGATATATAGCAAACATTCACAGAATATTTTTTCTTAATTGTATAATACCGTATATATAATGTATAGAAGTTTAAATTTTGATTAAAATATATGCGTGTCTATGTACAGATATTTTCTGTTCAGTTAAAATATGAGATCGCGTTAAATGGCGTGTCTCAAAAACAATAATTATATCACAAGTGTAAAATTCAATAAATTCACAGAAATTATTTCAAAATACGATAAAGAAATTTTGGCGAAATATGACTGGTTCTTGTTATATGACAGAATCTGCATGTAAATTCCAGTGGTAAAGATTCAGAAACCGTCACATTGAGAAAACATTTCTGAAGATGTGAGAAGTTATCTGTGAATGCAATCTTTTACTTTTCAACCAAACTCGGTTTACCAGGTGTAAAGAAACATTCTTTTCATAATTTTGACACCATAATTTCATAATTGCTCGTACACAAGCAACAAAATGAATTGTTTGAGTTTTAAAATGCCACATCTTTTATTTAAATTGTTGACCAATTTGACTTAAATTTTTGCATCGACAAGAATTTTTCCTCGATTTTTACCAGCAAATATTTTACAATTATATCCAGTTTATTGGCTTTTATTTCACCGTCTGTTTGAAATAGAATATTCCACAGAACAGTTAAATTTTCATTAAAGTTTTCAAAATTTTTGTTTCTATGTTCACTAATTTTCTTCCCGTGGAAGGTTGCACTTGCCGCTTATTCACCAATGAATTGTATGAGATATAACACTCTAGGAGAAGAGGAGGAGAGAGAGAGAGAGAGAGAGAGAGTATTGGCTTATTCTAACATGACGGGGAAAGTATTCTTTTGGAGTTATAAGCGTGCAGACTGACTCTAAGTGATCAATAGTTTCCGGAAATAATCCACAAATTCTGCATAAAGGGCTGGTATCATTTTTGCGAATGTTATACTGATAGTTTCACTTTGTTCGGCTTTGATCTTATGCGACTATAAACCCATGTGTTTCAGATTTCAGGCCAATTGTTGAAAGGGTAGCATTTATTTCAACATCAGTGTCGTTTAACCCTTACCGATATTTTCCCTATAGTCACTTCCTTTTTTATACTGTCTCGATATTTTAGGTGTTTTTTTTATCTTTGCCTTTGATTCCAATATCTTTGTATCCTCAGTGACTGTCCAATTAATATTATTATTATTATTATTATTATTTATTTATTGTTGTTGTTTCAACTGTTAACGCTACTGTTATTGATTTTTTATTGATACTGCTAAGGTTTTACTACAATTTCTATTAAATATTGATTAAATATGAGCGGTGACCCTGAAGCTGTAATTGATGTGATAATCTCACGAGTTTTTGGTTAAAAGCAAAGGAAAAAAGTGGGCTGAACTTCTATGTAATATCAATCCGCCAATATGGTAGTGAATGATGGACATTTTCCTTACAGATGAAGAGGTGACTACAAGCAAAAACAAGTGCAGAACTGCATTGTAATGTCAATCCTCTCATAAGGCAATGAATACTGGACAATTTCCTTACAGACGAAGAGTAGGCTTCAAGCAAAAAGAGAATATTTGAATAAAAACAAAAGGAAACATTTTTACCAATACATTTCGTTCTCTGGGAGATTTTATCAAGGTAAATATTTACGGATATATTTCATTTTTACCTGCATTTCCCACCCCCATATATATATATATATATATATATATATATATATATATATATATGTGTGTGTGTGTGTGTGTTTGTGTGTGTGTACTATCAAATCCGTTAATGGTAAGGATTATTCCAATGAGGACTTTTTAATGTAAAAATATTAAAAAGTTATCTCCATGTTGAGAACTCAAGAAATAAATTCATATACAAACCAATACAAATAAATAAAAAGGAAAAGACTTAATTAGTCATCATATAATTGGTTAGAAACATTTTCAATTTTCATATATATATATATA
Organism: Acanthosepion pharaonis; assembly: GCA_903632075.3. Taxonomy (NCBI): domain Eukaryota; kingdom Metazoa; phylum Mollusca; class Cephalopoda; order Sepiida; family Sepiidae; genus Acanthosepion; species Acanthosepion pharaonis. The sequence goes on along the minus strand of CAHIKZ030004332.1, from coordinate 4,113,096 downwards.
TATATATATATATATATATATATATATATATATATATATATTAAATTGTGTGTATTTAGGCAGCATTTTTTCATTAATGCATGTTTCATTAAGTAATATAGAAAAGTTTTGTCTATTTTAAGCAAATTCCTTTTATATCGTCTGATAAGCTTAATAATATTATCATTGAAAGACGAAAGAAAATCACCATATTGATACATGTTTTTTTATTCCTATCTAAGCTTTCGGCTTACATAAGCCATCATCAGAGACGACAAATACATTACAATAAATTAAACAATACACGGGCATAGCAACAATGATAGTCGGTTTTGTTTGCATGGAAGATTTCCAAGCAACGACAAACTCGTGCATACGAGACGCTGGAAGCGAAAATTACACCGCTGTATATATGCCTGCCTCCCTCAGAGCGAAGCACAACGTGCTGATTGTCTTAGGGAATTAAAACCTTCGCACTGCTATAAAAAAAGAAGCTACATTAAGCAAAAAAACAAAAACATATTCGATACTGACTATTTATCAGAAATCGATCAGATCCACAGATCATTAGGACAATTTTTAAACGCACTTTATTCCAAAAAGAAATCTCTCGTACGAATGCAAGTAAATTATAATAAAAAGCTTAACCGCAGTGCCTTGTCAGTAGTCTTCAAAAGTAATCTCTTGAAGAGATACGGTACAAAAGCGAAGAAGACTATAAGTTTATCTTTAAGACAGTGTTGGCCTTGTTCAAAATCAAAAATCAGTTGATTTGACCAATTAAGTGAAACATTTGCACGAATTTCATTGTCTTCAGACATTAAAAAAAGAATTAAGAAATGCTAAATATTTCGAGGTGTTAAGAGGCTTCAATAGCTAAGAATGAACATCTCTATTTAGCCAAATGACCGGACTGAAGCCATCAAAGTCAGCACAACAAACTGGTTTAACAAGTTCGAAATTAAAGCATCGCAAACACACATTCATCCTTTCTTGTTTATTCACTGACATCCTTTTGAAATAAAGCAAGGTTCTTTCTTCAGGACAGGCTAACATAAAATGTAATTATACTCTACTGATGTCCATAAAAATACATGAAGTACCTGTCCGTCATGTTTTTATTTTCAGTGAGGGCGCGCTTCTTAAGAGGGCAAAGTCCCAGTAACCCGAATCTAAAGTGATGATTTCCTACTTTTGAAGGAAAGATATATAGTGTACGTCTAAATTTATAAATACCTGTTGTTTTCTCATTTAACACAAAACATCTGCATTAATGTATAAAATGAAAATTATATTTTAAACAAAATATACGAGGATGGGCTGAAAAGTTTATAGGGTGAATATATAGGATTGACGCTGGTGCTGTGAAATCTTGCATGCATTTATTTCAACTCTTCTTATTAATAACTGCATTGTTTATTTTCAGGTAAACTGATATCTGACTGTTCAGAGATTACTTCAATAGTAACTAGTAGCGATTTCTCTTGGAAATGAACAAAATTTGGCATCGTGATGTTATCATGTACCACAGATATAGGGTTTACTCTCCAACGATATTCATGCTGACATGGTTGCTACATTAGGAGATGGCGCTCCAGATTTATTGACTGTAAAAATGGGCAGCTGAATTTAGGAGGGGAAGAGAGAGTCCTGAATGATGGCTCAATGTCTGGACGGCCTGCTAATGCCATCACCGACGAAAACATTGATCTTGTTCACCACATGGTAATAAATTTGGCATCGTGATGTTATTACCGTAGGCAAAATTCTCGAAAGTTTAACAATAAACTGCTATATATCTACAGATTCTTGGCAAAATTAAAAGAAGGTTCTGGAATACCAATGGCCTTCCCCTAGCATTTCGACGTCAACCACTATCCCACCGCTATGATGTGGCCTCTATCGGTCTTTTCTATGAATATTTTCATGGTAGTTGCTCTAATGAGTTTTCCTTGGTACCTCGAGCGCACGAATTTAATCGTACTACCAGATTGGAAACTAGATCCCATTATGTTTCTGTTGAAATAACTAGATTTAACCGTAAGTCCTATTCTAATAATTTATTTTCTCGCACTTCTCACTTGTGGAACTCTCTTCGGATTTCTTGTTTCCTTGCCACCTACAATCTTCAAAAATTTAAAGCTAACGTCAATCGACATCTTCTGCCTTCCTGAAACCTATTCTTTTATTGTCCTTCTCCTCATTAAAAACTTCTTATTCTCTTTCGCTCCCAATAAGCCATTGTGACTTAGTGGCTTTATTTCCTTGCTTGGAATGAAATAATTATAAAATTAAAATTAAAAATGATAGTTATTAATCCTATATACCTACATCTGGCTTAAAGCCTGTTTTAAATCCACATATACGGAGTGAACAGACTCATTATAGTAACAGTCCTAGATCGCTAGGAAATGTTTTAACATGGAACGGAAAGTGTGACACTGCAATCCGAAGGCATGTCGCGATAATCTAAGATGAATCCCACAAACTAACCAGAGTATTATGAAAGGAAACAGTAAGTGCTACACAATCTCCTTAAAGATGAAGAACAGACTAGAAGCAACACGAATGTGGTTCTACAGAAGGATCATGAGGACACCATGGACCGAACATGGAAACAAATGGAAAGTTATACTTAACATCAGGAAGAGATTGTTTCTGGGGCACATAACGAGGAAGGAAGGCTTGGCCAACTGATACTCACAGGACAGATTGGAGACAAGAGGGCGAGAGGAAAAATGCGTAATATACATAGTGAACTAAATGGATGGCGGAACAGGGTTTAGGGGAAATAACAGAAAGAGAAAATGTATTAAGATCTACAAAGCACAGAAGGTTGTGGAGAGCCATGATCGCCTACGTCCTGAGGGAACACAGCACATAAAAAATAAGAAGCATTACTCCATTGCGACGTAATTATTTTTTTTTCTATTTTTGTTTTTTGCCACTTCATTGATATTATGACAGAATATGTGCAACTCGATGTGGTGTAATGATCTGCAATTTTTTCTCACTAGAACAATTACGAGTTTGATCTTCACTGTCTTCCCCATAATTTCGACCTTTTGTTAAATCTAAACTACGCTTAGAAAATTAGCATATTAAGACAGAATATAGGTTCAGTGGGTTTTATTTACTTGAGCCAAACATTGAATTCTTGTTCTTCCTACCTTTAATCCGTTAGTTTAAACCCAGAGCAGATCCAACGCTGCATGTAATTACATCCGTGTGCAAATTAATTGAAACAACCACATTAGTTTCCTTTCTTTCACCATACGATCAGTTTTAGAACCGCTAGAGTGACAGGGTGTAATTGATTTCTATTTTTTTCCATCAGACTGGGTGATTTGGAGTGATGTGCAGTAATATAAACCTATGTTCGGGGTGTGTGATGAAATTTGTTTGACCTTGAAAGGTATTGCGTCATCCATGATTGCATCAGATTTTTTATCACGCCCAAACACTATTTTCTCGACTATCGATTAGTAGTCCTACGGCCATTGTCTGCGATGGACGTTACTCTAAGGAAGCGTACGAAAACTGTAACGCTGCACGAACACAATGGCAAGCCTTAACATGGATAAAATTAAAGTACTAAGGACTAGCTCGGAAAGTCTCCTGATTTAAATCTAATCGAGAATCTGTGGTCAATCTGCAAGGAACGACTTCGTGGAATGGACATCCGAAGTATTAACATTTGTATTGGGCCATGTTTCATTGGAAAAAATACGAAAAAAAGTAAATAATAACAGAATTATTCGTTTTGTTTCAATTGATTTGCACAAGGGTGTACTTAGATACATCAGTCAATCAATGCTTTTGATCGTGATGGGTCCAACGCTTAAATCCTGACTGGTCTAGCTAGAATAATCCTGACATTTATATCTTCTCTGCAATTTTCATATCTTTTTAAATATCTATTAGAAAACGAAGCGGTTTGACAGGAATTTATGGATCGAATACTAGTAAAGAAACCAGTTCTTTACATCCGCAAAATAGAATGCATTTCATTGGTCGAAAACATTAATTGTATATCTTTCGTCAGTCAATACGGTGAAGAGTTCTTTTCATGATTCGAATGTCTAGAAAATGATTTCGTATTTCGATCAACCGGGGAAAATGGCACTTAGAGGAAATCATGATAAGCGGCATATTTTTGGAATCCGTTTAACGTTTGAAGTCTCATGAATTGAAGACAGGACTATTTTTATATTCACAGAAACTGACACAAAAATTATATACATTATAACAATTTTGTTCGTTATAATTAGATACAATAATATTCATTACATTCGAGCAAAATGGCTGCTTCACTTTGAAAGGAAAATCACAGAGATGAAAACTGTGATGAAAATATCTGCGCATTGAGGTTTTTGTTATTTTTCCACAATAACAAAACCAAACACCATGATTCTTAGGAACAGCTGTTATGGCTTTGTGATTTTAATTGATTGGTGTTAATATGTGTATGCTCTGTTTTAGTCAAAATGCACTAAAATAAATATTCCGTTAAGTATCGTAGATTTGTTGGACATTGTCCCCTAGGGAGTGATAGAATTACTGCTCTATTCATAAGCAGGTGTAAGGGAGAAGCATAACGGCTGTGTGTAGAAAAAATCATTTTAAAGATGAGTCAGCGACTTAGGAGTCAGATTTAGATACGTTGTGACATCCAAAATCGTAGACTCTCTGAGTGGACCGGGTTACTCGACCTGAAAGTATTTCATTATTAATGTGTTCCACCTTTCAAAGTTATGCACTTCTTTTAACAACATCTGCCACGATATTCCGCACATTTAATCCTGATTTCAAAAATGCATTTCAAAAGCTGAACAGGGTACTAAGAAATAGAAAACTTCGCAAGAAACATAGAAAAAAAGTATTAAACTGTTACATAATACATGATATATGTTAATGCTATATACCTACATCTGGCTTAAATCCACACGTGCGGAGTGATCAGAATCATTTTCGTAAAAGTTCTAGCTCGCTAGGAAGTGTTTTACTGTAGAACAGAAAGTGTGAGAGCATACTGGAATAGCCAAAGATGCCCCCAAAAGCAAAGCAGAGTACTAAGAAATAGAAAAACGCTAGAAACAAGGAAAATAGTACTAAACTGTTACGTGATATCTGTCATTCAGTATGGCAGTGAGTGCTGGATAATCTCCTCAAGGATGAAGAAGAGAAGACTTGAAGTAACAGATATGTAGTTCTACAGAAGGATGCTGAGAATAGCGAACATGGTACACTGTTACCAGACTGGGTGTTATGATAGGTACATTGGGCTTCGTACCCCAGTGTCAGTTTGGTGGCATGTTATTCTACCGCTCAGTAATGATAACAATATTTGTATTTCAGAATCATTTTGTTGACATAGGGATCTTTCAGGCAATAATAATAATAATAATAATAATAATAATGTAAAGTCGATATTTTTAATTGCTATAACTTGTATGATTTTTATGTCCGTTTCTATGAATACTATATTTCATTAGGTATTTCAAATTATCATGAAGAAATCGAATAAATTCATGTCTTCCGCTAAGAAGACTTAAATCAAACCATAAACGGATTCCCAAAATATCACGTTTATCATGATTTATTCTAAGTGCTATTTTCCCCAGTGGATCGAAAGACGAAAACACTTTCTCGGAATTGGAATTACGAAAAGAACTCTGGTCTGTATTCACCACAGAAAAGTATACAATTAATGTTTCCGATCAATGAAAACGCGTTGTTGCAAAGAGCTAGTTACTTTACCATAAATTCTTATCAAAAAAACTTTCACTTACTAATATATTTATAAAAACACTCGGAAATTGTGCAGTAATGATAAATGCGGCTATTATTTTAACCAAGCCTCTTAACTGATGAAGTTGTATGATTCAAACTTAAGATTCTTCTGTCCATCACGACCAAAAAATTGATCGTCTGATGCATCTAAGTAATTAGTTTACAACCTTAGAGAGTTCAATATTTAACCGAAGAGTTTAAATGTAGCAAGAGCAAGAATTGAATATTTGACTCAAATAAATAAGACCCACAGAACTTAGATTTTGATTTGATATGAGTTTCAAAGAAAGGGGTGTCCTGGGTATGACAATAAACTCCATCTGGCAGCAAGGCCTTCGATCGGGAAGTTGGAGGTTTTCAGGAACTTGGAATCATGTCTTAATTGCTGCTGACCCTAACAGATACTGCCACTCTAACCGGGGTGGTAGTAGCTGGGTTAGGGTCGCAGCTATGGGCAAATAGTGAACCCCCACCAAACAAAAATCAACAGAACATTTTTATAATAAACTGAGCAATAATTAATTTTTATAGCAAAATGACAATCGATGCAACGCTAAAATATATAGAAAATATGTCATATAATAAAATTACCAAAAATATATTTGATGATCAACAAACTATGTGTCTAAAAGAACATACCTTTAACCTAAAATTATGTATAAGATAGTTCTAGTTGAAAGCATAAATTTGCGTAAAGGATATTTAGACATAACGCATACAGATATTGATATGCCGCTAAACAAAATCAACCAATCAATTCAAAGAGGCAAATTGATTACAGTCTGAGAGGGTCCTGCGATTAACAAATAACCCTTGAAACTTAAAATTCTATGAAATGCACCCGGATGAATAACCTGTTTATAATACTGTAAAGACGGGCCTCCAAATTAACATCGGGAAAACGGAGGTCATAAGGTTAAACAACAGACAACACGACCCAGTGAGACTACACCAAGAAGACATCAAGAAAGTCGATAACTTGGTCTACCTTGGAAGCGTCATCAGTACAGATCGGGGAGGGGATGATGACATCAAGTGCTGAGTTAAAAAAGCTCGAAACGCTTTCAACACCCTCTGTGGTTGATCTGGAGATCAACAGCCTCCTCATTTTACAACAAGATCCGGATCTTCGACACCAATGTCAAGTCGCTCCTACTTTACGGGTCGGAAACCTGGTGGGTAACCAAAACTAATTCTACAAACTTCAGACATTTACCTACCGATGTCTCAGGAATATCCTCAATATCAGGTGACCAGATATCGTCTCAAACAACCAACTGTGGGGAAAGGACCAGATAACCCCCAATCGAGATTGACGTCAAGAAACGGAAATGGGGATGGATCGGCCACACACTCCGCGTGCCTGCTTCTAGTGTCACCAGGCAGGCCTTTGACTGGAATCCACGAGAAGTCGTCTCCAAGGACCAGCTGTGGGACAGGACCAGACAAACCCCAATCAAGATGACACCAAGAAAAGGAAATGGGGATGGTTCGGCCACACACTCCGCGTGCCTGCTTCTAGCGTCACCAGGCAGGCTCTTGACTGGACTCCATAAGGGAAGCGAAAAGTGAGTTGACCGAAACAGACTTGGTGCAGAAGTGTTGACGCAGATGTGAATGCATCCAACACAACATCGGCCAAGCTGAAGAGGGTCACCCGGAACCGCGTCCGTTGAAGAGATGTTGTTGCAACCCTGTGTTCCCCAAGGAATCAAGAGGCATAATAAACCAATAAAATACTTCAACATTCACAGTTTAACTCTTGCAGTATGCTAGAGTTAATTGCCCCGAACCAATAACTATTTGCAATTAATTGATGAAACCAACGGCAAGTTAATTTTCATCTCATTGAATTTGTAACATTTTTGACCTTCTTGACAATTATAAAGTGCACAGGAATGTTATTATGTTGCTCCGTAAAGTAGAGATGCTAATCCTAAATTCGTTCGTTCTGAATATGAGGAAATAACCAACAATACATTTTATCCGTAGTTGAAGGCAAAAAGTTGTACAAAACATGTAGATTTCAGCATTAAATAAACCGTAGAGATTAACATGCCGCTAAACAACATCAACCAACTAACCTAAGTTCATATTTGAACTAAAAAGAACAAATAGAAACTTCTAAACTAATTATTTTCAAAGAATGGAATGTTGAACTCCTATGAATATAAATAGCGAAAGATGCCTTTATAAAAATTTTAAAATTATTAAGATACAGGAAAATTTCGTTAAAAACAAAGAAAAGAGTATTGAACTAAGTGTCATGCTAGTCCTTCTATATGACAGTGAATGCTGACATTTCCCCACAGATGAAGAGACTTGAGATAAAAGTGATGCGGTTCTTCAGAAGACTGCTGAGAATACCATGGATGAAGCATGTGAGTAACAAGGAAGTTGTAAAAAAACCCAAAAACGACGCTTATATTTAAAATCACCAGTTGTTATTGGCACTTTAGAAAATATATCAAAAGGAAAAATATGTAGGTCGGATTCCTGACAGCTCTAAAATATGTGAATTCCCCAAAAAGTTATACCTTTGGTTACTTCTTACATCTTGGGCAGATTCCTCTCCATTTGACCTCAATTACTTTTTTCTGATTGCATGCAATCTTATCTGTTTGCATCTATTCATATTGTCTCTTGAAGTATCTGGTTGGGAACACTCGTACTAAACAAAGCAAAGGCAAACAACAACAACAATAACAATAATAATAATAGTAATAATAATAATAATAATTTTCTAGCAGTAACACTCTAAATTGTAACAATAGAATCTACAAAATTCAAAATAGTCCTACCTTAATTAAAACTCGTTATGGCTGCAATGTTGTCTGGCTTCGTTTTTGTTCGAAAAGTCACGTACGCTGGTAAGGTGCGTGAAGATACATTTCCCGCAACCACGATTAATGTTATTTAAGAAGAGCAAGGGAAAGGCGTAGACTAGAATTTCGTCGCAGTAGCTGTGATTTGTTGTGTAAAATGATCAATTTATTTAAGGAGACATTTTTCTTACGATAACTGGTCCAAAATCTTGCCAGAAAATTGATAATAATATCATAGGCGTCACTCTGTTAGATCAGCGTATGGATAATATTCATCCAAATGATTAATAATTATTTCTATGCTGGATTGCTCATACGAAGGAAGGCTGAAAAGTTTTCGATCCTACCCACTTTGGAAAATAAGTACTTCAAGGGGTAAACATTAGAATTATTTTTTAATTTTGGGAGGTTTGGAGAGATTTTAGAAAATATGCGCCATATGCACTAAAACACAAGAGAAATTTATGGAATAGCAATTTACATTGGCGGGAAAAACATTCGGCTATTTTGGTAAAGTAATTACTTTTGTTAATTTTACGCCAAATCGACAGCCATTAGCTGTATATTTTTCTCAGTATATTTTATGATCTTCGCGTGCCAGAAATCAGGTTACTGTATTTTCTTTAACGCTGTATAGAACATCTAAATTATAGCGATGTTGAAAAAACGCCATGCAAAACTACTGGTCTACGAATGAAAGTTTCAATTTTCATGTCTTTTCTTATTTTAAAAAGAATTTTTTTTTTTTTTTGGTTGCAAAAAATGTTCTTTAATATTACAGAAAGTACAAAATGTCAAAGTATGGAGTTAGTAATTAGTGTTGCCGACTTTGGCTCGAATAATTTCCTCAGTTCGATGTGACATTGAATAGAACAAGGTCAACATTTTCTCATTGGGAATCTTTTCCTCTTCTTCCTGGCAGTTATCCAAAAGTTCGTGGAGATTGCATAATTTTCGATTGAACACTTATTTCTTCAGTCCCAATCACAATGGTTCAATTATATTGCGATCAGGGCTTTATACTAGCCATTCTTCCAATGGTTGAACATCTTCATGCACAAAAATGCTTTTGTTGTTCATGATGTGTGTCAAACAGCACCGCCATGCTGAAAAAATATCCATCTTCCTACTCTGGCAAAAGACCGTAGTAATCTAATATTGTTTTCACTGTTTAGGCTTCCATCAACTTTTACAAATTTTCTTCTAGCGCCGCTTTTGATGCAACAACACATTATTATGTGTCCACCAATAAATTTTACCGTCTTTGTATTTTATCCTGATTTTCGTCCCCTGGTCTTCTTACATACTCTCTTGCTGCAGAATGCTACCCTATTTTGCATTCATCCTTGAAAATTACTTTTTGTCACTTTCCAGCAATCATTGTTAAATGTTCTTTTGACCACTTTAATCTTTTGGTTAATGATGTTTCTTTTGGGTTTTTTATGCTATCCGCCAGTTCATCTTGTTTCGTAAAAATCTGCGAATTGTATCGGGTAAAACCACATTGTTAAGTTTGCATTTACTCCTGACGATGTTAATTTTGTGAAATTCTGCCAGCAATAGAAAATGTCTTTTGGATGTTTTGAATAATATTTATGGAAATCTCCAGCCGCCTGGCTATGTCTCGTTGAGTCATCTTCCTCTTCAAAGTTATAACCTTTATCTTTATTTCAATAGAAATTTTGGTCATGATTTTAGAGCAAAAAAAAAAGCTAATTTTCAACTAAAATTGCCTTACCAAGGCACCTGGCACTCATGTTAATAAGATGAAATAATTTTGTTAGAGATAATCGAGTCAACCCGATAAAAGACGCCGAAATAGCTTGTCTTCGTCTTCTCTGGTTTTTCTCAGTCGAGGAAGCGCTTTCAAAGTGCGGACATTTTGAAAAAACCAGACGAGACGAACACAAACTATTTCGGCGATTGATGGACGATGGCAGAAACCGAAATTCGATTTTAAGTTAATTCCCGAGTTTGACGGATCGGCGCCCGATCTTCCAGCGGTTGAATGGATATAGAAGCTGGAACTCATTTGCAGGCGATGTAGAGTGAAGTCTTTGGAGCACGTGATCCCTTTCAGACTTACGGGCAGAGCGTTTGCAGTTTACAAACAACTGGATGACAAAGCAAAATCCGACGAAGGCTCACCAGAAGGAAATGCTTGTTAGTCCTGTGATCAAGAGATCAGGGAGGAGTGTAACAGAGTATCAGGTCATCCTGATAAAAGACTCCGAGTTTGTTGTATGTGTTGCTGCAAGCACCAGGAATTGCGTCCACTTCCACAATGGGATGTTGAGAGAAGACCTTCTACTTAGAGGAGGTGGCCCTGGCTATTTGCATATGAACGATACTAGGCAGGTATTGACCAATAGTCATGGGTCTGGGACTGGGAGAGCTATATAACAGCAGATGTGAGAAAACGAGCCGAGCTAAACACAAACACAAATTCCTACATTGGAATTTGGTTTATCATCTCAGGTCTTTGGTTGACTCAATAGTTTTGCATGGCCTTGTTTCAGCCTTACGTTGGTTAAAGTAATGTATCTTCTGGTACACAACATTTTATTTTCCATTCCTCAAGGTCCACAAATACTACTGGTAAGAGCATACTACTAAACAGTGTCAACATCTTAATAAAATAAAACTGTATAATCACTTTATATTGTTCATCCAAAACTTTTGTACACCAGTGTATTTAACAGATAATCTTATAATTAATAACGAATTTTAAATAAGTCTACAATTACAATTTTTTTTCTTTTTTAAATTTTAGGCATTTTTATTTTAATTATAAATTAACACTGGATTTTATGTTGGGGAATTGGGGTTAATTAAATGCATTGATCGATGTCTTAACAGCAAGAAAAACTCCGTTGCAGGAGCTAGCATCAATTATTTGTTGATCGCAGCAGATTATACACGCTCTCACGTAAGATCAACTCAGTATATGTGTCTGAGCAGGCGTCAGCAAACGAGAGTGCTACAGCTGAGTAGTTAGAACGTTCGCTTTCAAGAGACCCGGGTTCGAATCTCGCCATGGTCGATTTGTCAGGAAAGTGACTTCTTGATGATATCGATATGGGAAGCGATCTAAGCGTGCAGCACCTTTGGAAAGTGCCCGAAAAAAAAACAAGCCTTGTGAGAGAAATTGGGTAGACGTTTCGATGGTTTTGCTAGCAGGAAGTCACAAGTGATCGCGACCAAGGGTTTTGAGCGTGCTGGCCTTGTTCAGGCTGTTGATCATGCCCAATAATACGCTCTCTCCCAGAAACTGTAACGAAGTTTCGCTAATCATATTTGCAATATACACCACAGGTGGGATCTATAGATATGCCTGAACATGAGTCTTCAACAGGGATTGGCTAGCCGCCCTAGAAGATAGGCATTCTAGGATAGCAGCCATAAGAATGTCCTTTGAAATTCATGAACTTATCTCGTTTTCTTCCTTGGATGTGTCTTTTGTCTTTCCTCCAACCAGCTACAGATTAAATTAAAATTAAATTACCTTTTTAGCAACCAGTAAAGGGAAAAAAAACAAACCAAATTTGTGGAGAAGGCAACTGGAAATCAATGTACTATATTTCCCAGTAACGACAATTCAAAGATTTATTTACTATTCTTAATCTAAAACAAAACCCAACTGGTTATTAAATTAAGTTGTTGCAATGATGTAAAATTAGAGTGCAATGGGTTACTGTTGTGGCCTTGTTAGGGCCAGAAATAAAGACACAAAAGAGGAATTGAGTTAAACAAATATATTAACTGAAACATTAATATAAACATAGACAAACGAGAGAGTTAAAGTAAGAATGTTCGGTGCGACTGTCAGAGCTGACTGCTGGAATCTTCCCTCTCCAAATGGCAATACCTGCTCCTATTTGTAACTGGGAGAGTCAATGCGTAAGTGGGTAAATTACCATAATACTATCTATCTATCCTAGTCTTTTCATTATCTATCTATCTATCTATCTATCTATCTATCTATCTGTCTGTTGTGGCCTTGTTAGGGCTAGAAATAAAGACATAAGAGAGGAATCGAGTTAAACAAATATATTAACTAAAACATTAATACAAACATATACAAACGAGTGTGTTACAGCAAGAATGTTCGGTCAGACTGTCAGAGCTGACTGCTGGAAACTTCCTTCTCCAAAAAGCAGTACCTGCTCCTATTTATAGCTGAGAGAGTCCATGCGTGCGTGGGTAAATTACCATAACAGTTACATATTATCATTATATGTAAGATACATAACGGTTGACCCTAAACATGAAGAGGTTAAGATTGTAGTGATCGGAGAAGCAACTTCTCAGGAGTACCTTCTACAATGTAAAAGTTCTGTAGAAGAAGCTGTGGAACTTCCTCCTCACCAATGGAATATGAAGGAAATGAGAATGAGTCGACTCAGTGTAGGTGGTCTGGCGGTTCCTAGATATGAATACCTGGAATGGTGCAATCAAATATTGTTGTTCGCCTCAACATCGGCCATGAAAATAGCAATTGAGTAGCGAGAAGTAGCAACGTTTCGTCTGTGAGAAACCGGTTGAAGGGTGGAAAAAATTTCATCGCCTACAAGGCCGCGGAAGCGATTTTGAATTCGATCGAGGCTGAAGAACGAGGATTGAATATCTCCAGCCAAGATGCCGCTGCAATAATCCATTTTAGGTCTGATCTGATTCTAAGGATGGAACATGCCTAGAGTCAGTTACTTTCTGATAGAAGTAACCATTTTCCCAGCATCTTAAAGTCCGTAAAGACGTTCTAAAAAAAAGGAGGCTCTTCGAGAATACGGCCGCTCATCATGACTGAAGGGGCTACACAATGATAAAAAAAATACGATCGATTTTGGAGGTATTAAATGTTACAAGCCAATTCCTCTCACAGTGGGATCAGAGGAGAAATCATCTGCCAAGATCTCGTCATCTTGATTTAAATAAACTACGATATCGTTTGCATATTTTATTAATGCTTGACCGTTCTTAGGCAGATCGTTAATATAAAGAATGAAAAAATAGAACCAATGAAAGAGTCTTGGAGAATATCTGTATTGATCTCAAGGTCTTCAGAAGAATGGCCATCTAGAAGGATCTTCATAAAAATTTTAAGGATAAGCATAATTGCCAACGTTTTGATGAGATATGGCATTAAAAGATCCGAAAATCCAGTTTAATCAAACATTACATTTTATACTTATGCTTTTATCACTATTACAGCAAAGTAGTAGTGTAGACTCGATTCCCTAGCCTTGGAGGGAATCAAGTTTAGGAGAAGGACAAAATTGAATTTCAAACCGTGGTGAAGGCAACAGAAAACCACTTAACTACATTTCCTAATGAATTGAAGTCAATTCAAAGATAATAAAAGGCAAAAAGAATCTATGAAAAAGCACGACCTTTTAGACCCTGAATGGATACGGTATTTAAAAATACCAGTTTGAGGTTTTGGATCTTAAAAGTAGTGTTGATCAAAGAATATTCTGGACCGACTTCTAAGCTCGGCCCCCTGTCGATTATATGACTCTATAGCGTAAAAAAGAGTATCTCTTGTTCTGTTGATTATTAGAATTAATGGTCATCTTTCATTTTTAAGCACTTAAGCAGGTTAATCCCATAATTCGTTTAGATGTGTTTCGCCTACCAGCTACATTTTCTGCCTACGCGGCTCGAATTCCCTTCCTTTTTTTACATTGCCCGGAAAATACTTTACATTCTTCCCATAGAGGGATGTTAGAAAATGCGTTAGGTGAGCAAGTCTAATTGGATGTATAAAGACAAGCGGAAAGTTTTGTTTTTACCGCATGCACATTTCATGACGTGTGACGTTTTTATCGTCCTTACGTGTAAGTTTGAACACACTCACCTTTATACATACAGTCTCCTCCAAAAGTATTGGAATGACAAGATCTACTCCTTTGTTTTTGTTGTTCACTGAAGACATCTTGGTTTAAGATCAAAAGATAAATATGAGACAAGAGTTCAGAATTTCAGGTTTTACATCCTGGTGTTTACATTTAGCAGCAGATCACCTCATTTTTAGGTGAGCAAAAGTAAAGAAACAGATAGTCTTAAAGTAAATATCATTTCAGATTTGGTTTCATAACCCTTACTTGCAATAACTACATCAAGCCTGCGACCCATTGACATCACGAAACTGTTGAATTCTTCATCTGGGATTCTTTTCCAGACTTTCCAGAACTATTTCAGTTCTTGTTTGTTTCGATGAGAGGTCTTCCTTGAGTCTCTTTTTCAGGAGATGAAATTTATGCTTTATTGGTCCGGTGATTGACTTTGCCAGTCTGAAACAGTCCACGTTTTTTCCCTAATGAAGTCCTTTATTGTGTTGGTAGTATGTTTTGAGTTATTGTCCTGCTGCATCATAAACGTCCTCCCAGTTATTTTGGATGCATTTCTCTGTAAATTGGCAGACAAAATATTTCTGTAGACTTCTGAATTCATTCTACTGCTACCATCAGGATTTACATCATCAATAAATATGAATGAGTTTGCCCCAGATGCTGTCATGAAAGCCCAAGTCAATAGACTGCCTCACAGATGAGCTTGTATGCTTTGGATCATAAACAGATCCTTTCTTTCTCTACATTTTGGACTTGCCACCACTTTGGTGGAGATTAATCTTGGTTTTATCTGTTAATAAAACTTTCTTCTACAACTTTTGTCGATATACTTCCAATCTCACCTTCCGATTTTTATTGCTAATGAGTAGTTTGCATCTTGTGGTATGGCCTCTGTATTTTTCTCACAGCGCTCAACAATTTATCTGTCATCAATTTCTGATGTTTTCTTTTGCCAACCTGTTCTATGTCTTTTGTTCAGTACACCAGAATTTTTCTTTCTTTTCCCAGACATTCCAAATAGTAGTGTTAGTTATGCCCAATGGTTGCTCAATGGCATTGATCGATTTTACTTCTTTTCTCAGTTTCAAAATGGCTGACACCTTTATTGTCTTCATGTTGGTTTATCCTTTTTAACATGAAATGTAGTCTTTACAGCTGAAACCCAAGACTAAAACCATGAGTAAGTCATTCAGAGCTATTTAATGATTAAACAATCAATCTAAAAGGCAACACCAGGGACACAATAAACACCTGTCAGTCACGTGTTCGAATAGTTTCGCTTGCTTGAAAAATGGGTGGGTTCAAAGAAATGTCTTCAGTGAACAATAAAAACAAAAGAAGTGGCCTTGACCTTCCAATAATTTTGGAAGGGACTGTTTCTCCCTCTATTTCTCTCTCTCTCTCTCTCTGTATACACAAACACACACACACACACATATATATATATAAAATATTAGTGGTAAATATACACATACATATGCAAAATATATAGATATATATACATAGATGCATACACATATATGTATATTTTTTTAATAAAAAATTCCAAAAGGATAGAATCCAGGTAGAACTCAATGTCCAGGACAGAGTAAGAATATAATAAAAAGGCTTAAACACTAATATTCCATGGTCATAATTTATTCCATTGGAATCGTAAATACGATCCAATTCATCAGACCTACAAATTTAAAAAAAAAAAACTGTATTTACGATTCAAATGGAATAAATTATGACCATGGAATATTAGTGTTTAAGACTATATATATATATATATATATATATATATATATATATATATATATATATGTATATATATATGAAGAAGTATAGTGTTAAGGTATGCTATATTTAAGGATAAAGTGCTCAATATCAGGGATAGAGTGTATGTAAAAAAGGAACATTGAAGTCAACACTCAGAGGCGACAGGCTGTTTCATACTAAACGCAAACACCAGGCCTGATGATTACATTTATCATGAAACAGTCTGTTACCTCTAAGTGTTGACTTCAATGTTCACTTTATATATACACTAATATTCTATGGTTATAATTTATTACATTGAATCGTAATCACGATCCAATTCATCAGACCTACAAATTCAAATAACTTGTAGGTCTGATGATTTGGATCGTAGTTACGATTCCAATGTAATAAATTATAACCATAGAATATTAGTGTTTGAGCATTTCATATTATATATATATATATATATATATATATATATATATATAATGGAATACATGAAAATCAGTTAAATGATTTTGCAGGTATCATCAAAACAAAAAAATATCCAAAGAAAATATTAAATAAGCATAATTAAAAATATACTTTGTAATATATATTATTTAGGCGTGAAGTGAAGTAGTTAAAATTTATAATTAAAATTTGATCAAGTTGTTTAATTAGTATTTATTTTAATATTATTTTCTATAAGTGTTATCTTAGCTAGGGAAGGTATTATATTATAAAAGCTCACAATGTATTGAATGATTATATCATAGCTGAAGATGTATAATGAATAAGTTTAATCATTTTGGCTTTTTTTAAAAATCGACATGATTGTTTGTTATATATTGTGGGCATAGGGGACACAGGACAATGGTAATACCTTTAGGTGACGGGCATCACTGGTCCTGAACCATCATCTAAATCTTTCACGTGATGGTTCCAAGTTGCCATGCTCCGGCAAACCGTTTCAGATGGTCTGCTAAACACTTATGTTAACACGGCACCTCAGGGCGAAGGACCTCCTCGACGCAGGTCAACGGACAGGGTGAAAGTGTTCCTCAGATGAATTACAACGGCCATGTGTTCGCGTTCAAGGTGAGCCACTTAGCCACTCTAATCTGGAGAGGGATGGGCTCCGCCAGGTTAAATCTCCCAAGACATGTCGCATGATGATCTCACCAAGAAACCATTCCCGTACGATTACCGAAGTAAGGCAACGTCTTTCTCTTTTTTAAAATCTTCTCTCTTAAAACAGTTTTTTCAGAAAATTAGATTTCTCAAGTCCACTAACTGTTATAGCTCTTTGTAATCTTTGTAATCTTGATTGAGTTTCCTTCCAAACTTTTTGTTTTTTGCTAGCGTGGAAAGTTAGTTGCTTGATTATATCATTATTGTCACTGTTAAGGCCGCATCACATTGAAACACCGGTTCCCGTACGATCACAAAAGTTAAGCTACGACGAGCCTGGTCAATGCCTAAATGGGTGACCACGTGCTGTAAGCTTGTTTGTGCGAGTTGTGTAAATGGTTAAAGAGCCGAGTTTCAAATCCAGTCTCATTCGTTATATTTATTTTCCCGCAAATACCATTGGGAAAGATATGAGTCGACTTCTGAAACTATGACTTGTATTAGTAAGACTTATATAATTAAAGTGTTTTTCAGTTTATAAGAAAATTATTTGAATTGATACTTGGGATGTTTTGTGAATGCTGGTACAAAATTTCGACTTCAGTCACTTTCCCACCGCCGTATCTTCCCAGTACGTTTTCTATAAATATTTCCATGTTAATTGTTCTCATGGGTTTTACTCTTTGTTACTTTGACTTTAAGAATTACTAGTACTCGATTGGCACCACGCCACACAAGCATGAGAAGCCAGTCATAGCGATCAAACAAATTCTTCGAACACATCCCCACTTAAATCTGGCCACCTAACTCCCCAGACTGCAATCCACTTTGTTTATTATGTGTGGGGCGCACTTTACCGAGAGACCAACAAAACTCCTTGTCATACCAAAAATGAACTGAAGTGGGGAATGATGGTCGCAATCTTTTAAATGAAATGTCAGTGTCATTTCTATTTTTGTGGCAACAACACACACACACATATATATATATATATATATATATATATATATATATATATATATATATATATATAGTGATTTTCTAAGCGTAGTTTAGATGTGGCACAAGGCCCAAAGTAAAGGGCACACAGTGAGGATCGAATTCACTAATCAGTCGTAATTGTTCTAGCGAGCCAAGCTTGCTAACCATTACACCACGTGGATGTGCCCATTCATATATATATATATATATATATATATATATATATATATATATATATATATATATATATATATATATATATATATATATATATATATATATTCTTATATATATATATATATATATATATATATATATATATATATATATATATATAATGGGCACATACACGCAAAAAAGTTCTGTCCGTTTTTGATTAATCATCGAATGAAGTTGAAATGTATACGAAATGCGTGTATCAATTGTTTTCAAATTCGGACAGCCGGAAGTAGGAACATCAGACGTTATAAAAAAAACGCGCACCGTGCCCAGCCAACAATTATAAGCCAGACAGCTGTGAGAAGGATGGAAGTGTCTAGAGATCTCGTTCGTGGGTGTTTGCTTTACGACTTCAAAGTGGGCTTATCAGCAGCTGCATCAAGTCGCCGCATATGTCAAGCGTTTGGGGATAGTGGTGTGGATGAACGTACTGTTGGTTTCGAAAATTCAAGTCGGGAGATTTGTCTCTCCATGATGAGCCTCGCAGTGAACGACCAAAGGTCTTGAATGACGGAGTCCTGAAGGCGGCCATTGAAGAGGACAGTAGTCTAACATGTGGTGAACTTGCAAGACAGTTCAACGTTTTCGATGAAATGGTTAGACTTCACCTGCACCGCCTAGGTAAGACGTACAAACTGAGCAAGTGGGTTCCACAAACGCTGTTGGAGGTCCACAAGGGACAACGAGTGGCAGCCTGCGTATCGCTGCTTTCTCGCCACCGTACCGCATACTTATTCAATCGAGTGCTTACCAGTGATGAAAAGTGGGTTCTGTATGAAACTCCCAAGCGTTCCAGACATTAGTTGTCTCCTCAGGATGCTGTCCCTCACACCGCAAGACCATCTATGCACCCACGCAAGATTATGCTTTGTGTCTGGTGGACAGGTCGTCAAGTGGTTCATTATGAACTGCTACCAACGGGCCAAACGGTCACTGGAGACCTATACTCGCAGCAATTTAAACGTGTGCAACAGGCATTTCGCCAGAAGGAACCAGCACTGATGAATCGCAAAGGTGTTCTTTTTCCACCATGACAACGCTAGGCCGCATGTCGCGCGAGTGGTCAGGGATACCATACAGCAACTTGGGTGGGAGACATTGTGCCATCCACCTTATTCACGTGACCTTGCGCCATCCGATTACCACCTCTTCCACTCCATGGATAATCATCTTCGTGGGAAATCCTTCATTAATGAAGCAGACTTGCGCAAAGCCCTCACAGATATCTTTGCGTCAACCCCACCCCCCGAGTTCTACCGCAAGGGCATTGAACAGCTGGAGACACGTTGGCAGAAAGAAGGTGCTGGATGCCGATGGCGATTACTTTGAAGACTAAATATAAGTTATACATACTCTGAAGCGTTTTCTTTTTTCCTTTAAAAACGGACAGAACTTTTTTGGTTACCTTTACACACACATATATATATATATATATATATATATATATATATATATATATATATATATATATATATATATACGTAGATATATATATGTGTTTACATCTATATATCTATTTTAGTTTGTCCACGTATATCTCTTTATATAGGCCTTATTATACGAATCCCTTTAGCTAGCTTTTCACAGTGAAATAGAAAAATGTGAATAATTTACATTTGCAATTAATTCAGATTAGTTTTATGTTTATTGCATCTTTTATCAAAATATCAACAATTTTCATTATGAATAATCTTTAGAAAAAATTCGCAAACCGCATTCTTATGAGAAATGAATTTAAAAAAAATACTTTTCACTCTCTCTCTCTCTCTCTCTCTCTCTCTCTCTCTCTTCCTCACTCGCTTCCTCTCTCTCTCTCTCTTGTTTTTGGTGATGACACAGATCTTTTTTTATATAAATAAAATTAATTTCCATTTGAATGATCAACTATTTTATATGAAGTAGTCATGAAACGTATGGAATAATGTTGATAACTCCAGAAGTTATTGCAGTCTATTACCTGATTTTTACTGTGACATAATTTGTTTTTCTGTCTGGCCGCAGTAGAAAATGTGGAAACAATTTTCCCAAAATAGAACTGTGAACGCGATGGTGTTAGTTGAACATAACTTTCAAACAAGTGAAAAATTCACGAACATTATTGTGATATGCAAATCAAAACCAATTTCTAAACTAGATGTTATCTCTTGAATAATTTTATGGCGAAAGTAAATCTTTTTAGGTTGGATTTAGCCGACCTGAACCAAAAGGTCTCGGATTCTAATTGAAATGAAAGTGTCTTTAGTGCGGAACTAAAAAAGACTATGCGATTTTATAATTATTATATAAATTTATTCATTTGTGGAATATTCTGTGGCCTTTGTTTTTAACATTTTCTCCTTAGAAGATAAGACTTCGTTTTGTATTCGAAAACAAAAACTGGAGTTACGTATTACAGATGAAGATGACAGTAATCAAAATTAAAGAAATGTTACAATTGCCTCAGAAGCGTGCTAGTCACGTGATCTTTCAACGGATTATTGTTGATTATGGATATTGTTAAAATAGGTTAATAAGCGAAAACAAAAATCTAAAATACTCGTCTACATTAAAAGGAATGAAGTACACAAATTTTTCCCTGCCATGACGAAGACAGATAGAGAGAGAGAGAGAGAGAGCGAAATAGAGAGAGAGAGATGAGAAGATAGATAGATAGATAGATAGATAGATAGATAGATAGATAAGTAAAAGTAATCACTGTCATTTTACATGAAGTATAATGCTTGCCTTGAAACTCAGCATTATAGTAGCATTTTTCAGTTGGTTTTTCCATGGTTCTGAATTCTAAGTATTCTTTCTCCTCGACTGAATGTCACGTAAGACTAGAGAGCCTAGCTTAACTTTCTCTCTTCCCAAAAATGGTTGAGAGGTGAGAACAGATTTACTTATGCCTTTCCTAAAAGCATTAGTGTGAATATTGACCACAATAGAGTAGGATAAAACTTGAACTCCGCTCGTTGCGCTAACAACTACACTAACGGCTCATCCTGGTAAACGTTTTACGTGTTTGCTTTATTGGAAATTAGCATAATTCATAGTCGGACTAATGTCTTTGATTTTGTTGTTATTATCACAATATGTATATCACAATATATATATATATATATATATATATATATATATATATATATATATATATATATATATATATTATAAATTAATTGATTTAAAATATTTTTTTCGCTACACAGTTCTAACTGTGTTTCAAAAATGGAAGCTAAAGGCTCCAAATTTAATTTTGTAATTAAGCACTATTTTGTAATTGAGCACTATTTTGTAAAAATAAAATATCTATAAGAACACCAGATTATATATCTGACTGTTCTTTCTTTTATATATATATATATATATATATATATATATATATATATATATATATATATATATATATATATATGTATGCATGCATGTATGTATGTATCAAAATTTTGTATTATCAAAATTAAAGGGGAAAGTTTTTTGCCAATACAATAGATTACAACAAAAACAAAGAAAATCAAGAAAAATATGTCCCTAAGTCATGGTGCCTTGTAGACTAATGGAAATACCGTGAAAATTTTATCGTTTTCCTATGTAAATTTTCTACCAAATCTTAATTCCTATGTTACTGATTGAATAATCTCCTTCGGAAATCCATGTCTTCAGTACTCATGGAATTTCCTCTACAGCATCGTTAAACATTTGATCTTTTTTTTAATCATTTCACCCCAAGCAAGACAATGAAGCCACTAAGACGCAAGCGGTTACTGAGTGTAAGAGAAAAAAACTATTAAAGAGAGAGTACAATGAAAGATAACGATTGACATTGAATTTAAATTTTCGAAAATCAAATTTGACATGTAAACAAGAAGCTGGAAAAGAGTACCACAGGCGAGAAGTGCCAGGAAAGAAATTGCTAACATAGAACTTACGGTTACATATAGCCAAGTCAAATGTAAAAAGATGAGAGCTGGTTTCCAATCTAGTACTGCACTTAAATGTATAAAGTCTACGTACCATAGAGGAAAGTTCATCAGAATAATTACAATGAAAATATTTGTAGAAAAGGCACAGAGAAGTTACGTCACGGCGGTGGGAAAGTAACTAAAGCCGAGATGCCAGGTCAGGACCAATAACATTGCAGATTCTTCTTTGGATTTTATCAAGAATCTCTAAATATACAGCAGAAGCACCAAACAAGGTGTGACAGTAATATCCAAAGCAAGAAAGAATAGGAGACTTATAAATATGTAAAATAGATTCTAGCGAGAAAAATTGTCTACGGAAAACTAGCTTTCCTACTTTATCAAAATATTGGAATAAGAACTACAGGTATGAACGGAGATCAGTATTTAAAGAAGAAAGAAGTAATGAAGAGATTTAAAATTGACAAGGTTCTCCATTTCGCTGAAGCAGACGATAAACACATGAGCGTTATTGTCTTCTCTATTTTCTCTTTCTTTATTTCTTTCTTCAGATGATTAGGTTGCCCATAAGATATATGACGATTTGTCTCAATGTCATTAGCTTCAGATAACTCTTGGGGAATAGCTGAGGATCATTTTAAAGAATCTGTGTATATTTACAGGTCAGAGTCCATTTAATCGAATAAGAGGAGATTTGGATATCTCTAAGTTGTTATTTTTGTCTTATGGCCTTAATCCTTGAAAGAATTCGCAATGTAACTTATATAGGCAATCATCTGACGATTCTATTACTAGTTGTACATGTCAACAATTCTTAAGTTTATGATTGAATAAACTGCTTGCGAGTTAAAATAAAATACCCTGAAATTTCCCCTGTTAAATCTCTAAATATTTGAATGCAACAATTGTAACAAAATATTGCAGTAACAATCCTAAGTCATTAGGTCATGGAAGTAAGATGGTAAAAATGTAAAGACAACTTTTTATTTTACTGAAGCAGACTTGAAACACATGTGAGCGTTATCGCCTCGTCAGTGAGTTCTTTTCTTTCTTTTTTTCTTTTCTATTCCTTTCCCTAAAAACAAACAGCGACTTTGATATATAATTTCTTTCGTCTACTCCCGCAATCAATCATTGTTTGCCTGCGGTAATGAAAAGGCGTGACGTAGAGGCTAACTAACGAACTAGCTAACTTGCTTTCCTAGTTAACTAAGGATTCGGTTGATTTTGTTTAGTGGCATATCAACCTCTATGGGTTATTTGATGTCGAAATATTTTGAACACAATTTTATGGCTTCAACTACATATAAAATATATTGCTGCTCATTTTGTTTTAAAAATGTATTGTTGGTAATTTTAATATAAAAATGTATTGAGGTCATTTTTATATAAAATATATTGTTGATCATTTTTACTATAAATATGTATTGCTGGACATTTTAATATAAAAACGTATTGCTCGTCATTTTAATATAAATATGTAATGTTGGTCATTTTTCATATAAAAATGCATTGCTTGTATTTTTGCAATAAAAATGTATTTTTATAGAAACATACAGGTATATCTCAGCCACACCCTATGAGCCGGGCAGTGGAAAGGAGCGAGCAATATCTGGGTACTAAAAAAAAAGAACAACACATGGGCAGTGGAACGAGGACAGTCTACCGGTGGATTAAGTAATGGGTTTAGTTCAGAATTCAATTAACCAGATCGATATACAGCTGAGGAAGGAGACACAATGGCCGAAACACCGCCATAACAACAACAAAGATGAGGATAATAGTCCGATTAAAAATAGTGTAAGTAATTATATTTTCTTATATTTCTCTGGAAAAATCCCGACTATTGGTCAATTGATTGATTTGTTTTACCGTTTATTAACCCTTTCTGAATTAAGCCGAAACATAATTTAGTATGTAAAAATAATTCTTTTTTTTAATGAGTGTATATTGCATTAAAAATTCTGTGAGTATAAAGAAAGCTTCCATATATAAGCTCTATTATTTGACCCATAGCTGGGGGAGGATATGGATTCATACCTTTCCGAAGGGTATTTGCGTAAAGTTAAATGACTATAACAAATGCGAATGGAATTCGAACTCGGATCTCCACCTACTCAGTAACGAACAGCCATCCATTACACCACCCGCGCATCCGTATTATTCTGAAAGAACAATGAGAAGTGATTTCCCAAGCGTAGCTTAGATGTGTCACAAAGCCAAAAGTAGGGGGCACCCAGTGAGGATCGAACTCACTACTAATTGTTCTAGCGAGACAAGCTTGCTAACCATTACACTGCCTAGAGGTACCCAAAAAAGGACAATGAGAATGTCATACGCATCGTAGATTTACTGCTATGTGCAAATAAATAATAGATCCGTAGGCGGTTAGATGACAATTTAGAACAAAACAAATTGTCTTGAGGGTGTGTTGAAAAAAGTACTGAACTAGAATTTGGTACGAAACTATTACTATGTATTATTAATAGTAATAGTAGTAATATGTGTAGGAGTATTGACTTTCAGAGTGTTAGTGAGCCACATTTACCTATAGATATATGTACATACCAGCGTAGTGAAGCATAAAGACATTGCATGTCGGATTATTTTGACATGAGAAATCATTGAGATTTTATAACGTTTATCGGCAGACGCTAAATTCTATAAGAAATATGAAGAACTTATGGAAAATAGATTTGTGTAGTTGTCTTTTGTAAATACCCTATCTAGCATTTTATACATCCAAACAAAAATGCTTCCAATAAAAAAAGTCAAAGCAGAAAGATGTAATCTAATGAGAACTTAATGTAATGTATAGATACACTTTTTATGACGAATTCCATCGGCCCTTGTTTTCGAAGATTAAAGTAATTTGCCAGGGAAGGAAAAAATAATTGAAGGATTGCGTATTGTTAGATCTTTTGATAACGTTAGATATTTCATGATTTTTTTTTTTAATAAATATTTTTTTTTTTTTTGCACATTTACAATCTTTCAAGGGATCTTTTGACGGTTGAAGAATGTCTTCATATGGACTTATTTAAAACCGTTGTGTGCTATCTTTTTTTATTATTAGACGCCAAGTAAGGCTATAAAGCCACTAAGATGCAAAAAGAAGTTACTGAGAGTGAGGAGAATCGTAGAAATAATATTGACGATGTGACAGATGACGATTTACGTTGCAGTTTACGAATTTTTAGGACCAAAGTAAGATGGAAGAGAAGCTTGATAACGACTAATTTGAATCCGCTGAATATTGTCTCCAGAAAGACCAATCAAAACATTGTGACCTGTCTTTCTAGGGACAAATTTGACACCGTTTAGTATTGTCTAAAGAAGGACATATGTAAAAATTGTGGGCTCTCTTAATAACGACTGATTTGAATCCGTTGAATATTGTCTCCAGAAAGACCGTTTAAAAAATGCGTCCTGTCTATCTAATAAGAATTTGAAACCGTTGAATATTGTCTCCAGAAACACCGTTTAAAAATGTGTCCTGTCTATCTAATAACAAATTTGAAAGCGTTGAATATTGTCTTCAGAAAGACCATTTAAAAAATGTGTCCTGTCGAAGAACAAATTTCAAACTGTTGAATATTGTCTACTGAAATACAGATTTAAAAACTGTGCCTTCCCAAACAAGGCGGTAGTGCCATTAGCACGCAAGAGTTTACAGAGGGTAGAGAACAAGAGTAAAAAGGTGTGTTTGGGGAGAGGATAAAGAAAAGGGCGGGGAACATGATCAAGGTATCAGAAGATGTCGATTGACATTATACTTGAATATTTGAAGATTATAGTTATCAGGGAAGCAAGTAAGAGAAAGGGAATTCTACAGAGAGGAAGTGTGAAAGAAGCTGTTTGAGTAGAACAGGTGGTTTCTGTTATGGAGTGATTTCACAGTGGAGGCTTGTAATTGTACTAAGTCGGCCCTAAAATAGGTTCGACGTACAAAACGTTAGGAACTTCATATAATAGGTATGACGCAGAGTAATCTAGTTGTGGTCGCTGATACTTTAGTATTCGACTAACTGTCGTCCGACATCGATATCCAGTCACTCCCCCACACACACTGGGGCATCATGTGACACAAGGTCGGTTATTTAATGTGGGATATCCGAGCCCGTGGGTTCGGCCCAAAAATATGCCCATTGAACCCGTATAAACGGGCTCAGGGCCGGTTTACCTCCCCAAACAAGACCTCGCCCTTCGGCGTAGCCTCGTTGGTGTTCCTCCCCGCCCGAAGGCAGAGAGTTCAACCGATCTGTGGTTCAAGACTTGAGCGACTGACTCGTTACTCTTACTACTCTTACTTATTATAGGTGGGAGATTCTATTAACTATAGAATAGGTGCGTTCTACTATAACAGTTACATTTAACTGTTTCGACTGTGAAAGGGTGGGGCCGAGATGCCAACCTAGTAACTCGCTTAAATTCACGCAGTCTTTGAACAAACGAAAGCAACGCGTCGGAACAGTTGCCGTGAAAATACTTATAGAAGAGACAGAGGGAAACCACGAATTTCGATTTGAATTCAGAAAATGTTTAATAAATTGAACGAAAAGACTTCCTTTATTAAATGTTATCGAAGTAATATTACTAGTTAAATCTTATGAATAGAGTATACAAAGTTTTAATCGTCACCGGATTTGTAATAAGCACCATAAAACTAGAATGTGCATTCGGGGAATCTTTCTTTATGAGGCATTCAGAAAAAATGTAGATGAGAAATAAAGCAGATTCAAAAGGCATGTAATCTCCAGAGCGTGTAAATGAGTAATGAATGCTTCGCCCACCCATGACATACCGGAATAAAAGTGTTACAGCAAAACCTGATGACGATATGTACTTACAAAAAAAAATCAACTGTGGGCGACATGTCAAAATAATCAAATCGTAGGTAACCAGTTTCTTACTAGAAACAAAAAGATGAGTATCAATGAATGAACCCATCGTTTGGTGTCTAAGTAAGGAAGCTTCAACTAAACGATGACCTATTTCTGATAAAACTGACACACTTCACTGAAACCAAATTCTTTTTATTGACTTTATGAACCCAAAATCTCGACACATCTCTTGCGCATAACATGTCTAGTATTTAATTTTTTATGGCTAACTTTTCAATTTGGAATCTTATGACACAACAGAGCTTTCCGAAACCCCCACCTTGCACACCAGCAACTGCTCCTCATTAATTTGTACACAGTAATATATATATATATATATATATATATATATATATATATATATATATATATAAATATATATAAAAGAAATATACTTTTAAGGTGTGCTATATTTATGGGATAAAAATGCTCAGTATCACCGTATATAGAAATAGTCGAGAAAAAAAAACAACAAACGTAGCCTGAGGATTGCGTCTAGCATGAAACAGCCTGTCGCCTCTGAGTGTTGACTTCAATGTTCATTTTCATATATATATGTGTGTGTGTGTGTTTATATATATATATATATATATATATTGGGGAATACAAATATTCGTACAGATACAAATTTTTAATTTATTGTTTTTCCAACTAGTGAATAAATATACTTTTCATATAATTAACTGTACACAGACGCATAATAACTATATATGAATAGAAAACAGAAAAAAATTGATTTAATAGAAATAAATCTCATTTATCCATTTTAATCGGAGAAAAACGTATCGGTACAATGGAAATTTCAGATTTTAAAACTTTTAAGCTGATTTAATACTCTAGAATATTCAAGTGAAATATTATAGAATGTTTAAATAATGTTATCGGCAGTTAATTTTAGACTAAAAATTAGAGACAAAGCATAATTGTTAGTTGTGCAAGAATGTTATCATCAGTACAAGAGGTAAAGAATTAACAACTTCGCAAAAAGAATTGATTGTTAAGCTCAAAAAAGAAGGTAAGAATTAAAAGAAAATCGGAGACAAACTGAATATTCCATTTACTACCATTTGTTCATTCATTGAAAGGTATAAAAATACTCAAAACTGTTGAAAACCAAAGAACAGGTGCTCCACAGAAGATTTCTTCAAGATCTTCGAGGAAATCAGTACCTCAAATTAAACAAAATCCAATGGCCAGGAAATGTTCTTTCATCAGGAATCTGTGCCACGAAATAGACAATAAGTAACCAAATTCAGAGGAGCAATCTAAAGTCACGTTCCACTCGGAAAATCTACTACTATTGAAAAGATACAGATATACCAGGTTGAAATTTGTTCATGAACATAAGGACAAGAAAAAAATCATACTGGGAAAGCGTATTATGGACAGACGAAACCAAAATTTTTTGGACGTAATTCTAGAAATGATTTATGTAGGAAAGACAGTTCCAACATTGAAATTTGGTGGTAGAAGCATCATGTTTTTTTTTTGTACTGGCAACATATCTGTAATAAATACCGTAGCATATCAAAATATTTTTCAAATAACTCTTCAAATATATTAAGGACATTTTTTTCACTGAAAATTATCTTTCCCTACTTAGAGCAAATTTTGACCCCATTACACTTCCTGTTGCGGATAAAACAGGTAGACATACTTCTATTTACACTAGTGCCAGACGGGTAGATATCGACTCAGTTTACGCAAGATACAAACAGGTAGACCTGGGTTCTGTTTACACTAGAGTCAAATTGCTAGACATAGGTTCGGTTTACACTAGAGTCAAATGGTTAGACATAGGTTAGGTTTACACTAGAGTCAAATAACTAGACATGGATTCGATTTACACTAGAGTCAAGTAACGTGACATGAGTTCGGTTTAATCTAGAGTCAAATGACTAGACATGATTTCGATTTACCCTAGAGTCAAATAATTAGATATAGGTTCGGTTTACAATAGAAGCAAATCGCCAGACATGGGTTCGGTTTAACTAGAATCAAATCTCTAGATATGTGTTAGGTTTAGACTAGAGTCAAATAACGTGATATGAGTCCGGTTTACACTAGAGTCAAATAGCTATACATGGGTTCAGTTTACACCAGAGTCAAATCTCTCGACATGGGTTCGATTTACACTAGAGTCAAATCGCTAGATATAGATTCGGTTTACATTAGAGACAAACTGATATAGTTGGGTTTACACTAGCGTAAAATAGCAAGATATGGGTTCAGTTTGATTAGAGTCAACTGCTAGACATGGATTCGTTTTACACTAAAGTCAAATTGCTAAACATGATACGGTTTAACTAGAATCGCATCTCTAGACATGGGTTCAGTTTACACTAGAGTCAATTAACTTGATATGAGTTTGGCTTACGCTTGAGTCAAATAACTAGACATGGGTTCGGTTTAACTAGAATCAAATCGCTAGACATCAGTTCGGTTTACACTAGTGTCAAAAATCTAGACATGAGATTGGTTTACACTAGAGTCGAAAAGCTAGACATGAGTTCGGTTTACACTAGAGTCAAAAAGGTAGACATGGGTTCGATTTACACTATAGTAAAAAAGCTAGACATGGGTTCGGTTTACACTAGTGTCGAAATCGCTAAACGTAAATTCGGTTTAAACTTGAGTCAAAAAATCTAGAGATTGTTTCGATTTATACTAGTCAAAACGATAGATAAATGTCAGGTTTTTACTCGATTCTGTATAGCTCAGAAGGTGGTCTCTTTTGGGGTAAGATTCGCCCCTCTATAAGGGTTGCAGTCGACGTATTCTAGACACCACTGACAGGGCCCGTATATTTTTAAGACTCTACCTTCATGAATTGATCTGTAAAAAATGGAGTCATTATAATAACTGTCATTCAATGAAGCATGGATATAGTATCAGAACGATAAATTGAGACGGACAATTTCTGTATTATTTTTTGGCACAAAATGCGATCTCGTTTCAATAAGGGTAGATGCCGCGCTTAAAGATTTACTAAGTATAATGAAACTAAAATGATAAGGAATGTCTTATTTCATCGATAACAGAAAACAGAGAAGTGTATTCTATCCAGTGTCAGAATAGATTATTCCATTTCAGTCAGTCCGACGAGGCTGATTTTTTTCCCGCAGTAGGTTGCCATTACTTTCTGCGGTAGACCAGTGGTTATCCAAGGCTATAAAACACGGGGGAGTGGAGAAGAAGAGGATTCATACCTTTCCCAAGGGTATTAACACGTAAGCGAATGCAATGGATTCGACTGGAATTCGAACTCGACTCTCCGATTCGTCAATCCGAGCCACTATCCAATACTCCAACTTGTCTCCTCATTTATGAAAAAGGAATGATCGAATTTGAATTGGAATCATAAAACATGCAAAAGCCGGTGCAATTAGTTAACATTTTTCATGGTGTTTTGATTGGATAAGGGGAAAAGTGCGACACCGGCAAGCCTCTTCTTTGTATGATATAACATTAAAAATTATACGTTAAAGACGCCGAGGACGAAAATAAAAAAAAAATAAAAAAACTGGTTATATCATTAAAATGCAACAAAAACTTGTTTTTAAACTTAATGTGAGAATCTCCTTGGCGAACTATTTTTTTCTTTTGTTTTTTGTTTCCTTTGTCAAAGCAACAAAGTCTATGAGAATCAACTTTAAACAATTTTACTTCGACTGTAAACTATGAAAATTTGCATATCTAACTTGCCAAGTACAATATTATTATTTATTGTAAATCAATGGACCATAAGCCTCAGTTGAAGATTAGAAATAAACATAGGCGTGAATTGCCTTTAGCCAAATCAAGCAAGTTATATACGCTTCAGGGTAAGGGGCAACATCTTTTAATGCTACTAAATTAACACAAAATACAGAAACATGATCTTAAATTTTATCGTATATAAGCCCAGAGTTTATTAATAATGTTACGCCTGATCACAAATTGGGATTACTAATTGGTAGCTAACCCTTGAAATTATCTTTTTGGATAATTTCATTACAGTAATAATTGCAGAAGCGAATTTAACCAAAGATTATTTGAAGGGTCAGTTCACTGTTGCCAATATACATTGGGTAACATTAATAATAAATGTTAATAATAATATTAATGTTACCCAATGTAGATTGACAACAGTGAAATGACCCTTCAAATAATCTTTGGTTAATTCCGCTTCTGCAATTATTACTGAAACAAAATTATTCAAAAAGATAATTCCAAGGGTTAGCTACCAATTAGTAACCTCAATTTGTGATCAGGCGTAACATTATTAATAAACCTTGTACCTAGATACGGTAAAATTTACGTTTATGTTTCTGTATTTTGTGTTAATTTAGTGGCGTTAAAAGATGTTACCTCAGCAGCGTATAATTTCAAGGTTTAGATCCCAGTTAGTAACCCCAATTTGCGATCTTGCGTAACATTATTAATAAACTCTGTGCTTATATACGATAAAATTTTAGATTATCTTTCGGTACTTTTTGTTAATTTAGTGGCATTAAAAGATGTTGCCCCTTACCCTGAAGCGTATATAACTTGCTTGATTTGGCTAAAGGCAATTCACGCCTATGTTTATTTCTAATCTTCAACCGAGGCTTATGGTCCATTGATTTACAATAAATAATAATATTGTACTTGGAAAGTTAGATATGCAAATTTTCATAGTTTACAGTCGCAGTAAAATTGTTTCAAGTTGATTCTCATAGACTTTGTTGCTTTGACAAGGGAAACAAAAACAAAAAGCCTGTACTTCTACTTTAGAAAATGTCGATACCTATTTGTTTTTTATAGCTAAATTATCAGTCCAGGGTTTTTTTTGGGGGGGGGGGTTAATCATTTCACCCCGAGCCCCCTCTCCACTGAAAGAAAGGCGGAAGTAAATGAAACGGAAAGGACAATAAAAGAACAGGTATCAGAAAAACGGAAAATTATGACTGTCCTTGCATTTACAAAATAATTAACATCAGGAAGAGACAGGTGAAATTTATAGAACACATAATAAAGAAATAAAGATTGGAAAAACTGATACTCCCAGGACAGATTGAAAGCAAAATTAACAGAGGAAAACAAAGTATAACCTACGGGGCGAGCTCGTATAATTGGATGGCAGAGCAAGGTGTCGGAGAGATACAAAAAGACAAAATTTATTATGAGCTACAAAGGACAGGAAATTGTGGAGAGCCATATTTGCCAATGTGCTGAAGGGACACAACTCATAGAAGAAGAAGAGGGTGGCAGGGAAGCATTAAACTGAAGAGAGTTCCAAAGAAGTGGGAGAAAAGAAACTATAAGCATAGAATTTATGGTTGCATTTGCTTCAACAGTAAAATGAAGAGACCTAATTGCTAATCTAGACGTACGCTTAAATTGATGCAGTTTTACCACGACTGCATGCATTTATGTTTACTATTTATTCGAACAATTGCAATGAAAATATCGTTTTGCATGGTTTTTTAAACATTTCTATTAAATCGAACAATACTCGCATTTCCATCACTCTATCGACAACTTGCAAAGGCGCTTTATAAAGGGCATTTTTGTAAGTAATACACACCTGGCGTCAGTTTAATCTGAAACCTTTTCTTCAATATATTTAAACTATAACATTGGAAAATTAATCTTTCATCTTGATCGCTACTTTGGGAAACCGACTCCCAAGAGGATCCTTTCTCGATCACAAGAATCTTAACCAGTTGAAGGCTAGGGTTAATCGTTATCTTACAACAGTGCCTCTTACCTCCTGTTCTGTATCCCCGCTTGGGCCCTGGACAGAGTGAAAATTATTGTAAAAAAATATATGTATTTATTTTTATACTGAAATTACTATTCAGTAATATAATTTGTTCAGTCATTTGGCGATTATTGTAAACGTTGCTTACTTGTGGCACAAGGGTCAAAGCATAGAGCACCCATTGAGGATCGAACCCGCTACTCAGTCGTGATTAATCTGGCGAGACAAGCTCGCTAACCATTACACCACGCCGAAGTGGGTAGCGATTTCCCCGGCGTAGCTGAAATATGGCACATGGCCGAAAGTGTAGAGCACCCAGTAAGGCTCCAAGTCGCTACTTAGTCGTAATTGATTGAGTGAGACAAGCTTGTTAACCATTACACCACGCCGAAGTGGGTAACGATTACCTCGACGTAGCTGAGATATGGCACATGGCCGAAAGTGTAGTGCACCCAGTGAGGTTCGAAGTCGCTACTTAGTCTCAATTGATCGAGTGAGACAAGGTCGTTAACCATTACACCACGCCAAGGTGTTCTCTTTTTTCCAGTCATCTGATCAGCTTTTTTTTTCCTTCTCTGTCGAGGTGGAGGAATGCAGATATCGACAGTTGAACAATTGAAAGAATGAAATTTGTTTTTTTTGTTTTTTTTGTTGTTGTTGTTGTCAGGTTTTAAAATAATAGCACGTGAAAAACTAAACTCACTCTGAATTTCTTGGATGAAGATTTATCTAAAGTTTTGGTCGTTTCTCCCTCTGGTCTTCTTCAGGTCCTGTCGGCCCGGGTAACGTTCAGGGAATGTCGAACTGAGCCTCTTATCTAATTTACAGGAGCATATTATACTCGTTTCGGTGACCATATCTAGGGATATCTTGTTAGTGCTACTCAGTTATTTCTCGCCCTTTTTCCATTAATTCTATGCACTACTTGGCAAAAGCAGTGTTGACAGAAGGCAGATTAGATTTAAGGATATAAGTTCTAGACTTGGGATTGTACCACAAAACAATGGCCTAGTGGGTGAAAGCGTGGGCTCGTGAATCTTTTGACCTAATAACTATGAGTTCAATGTTAGGACCGAGTAACTGAGTAGTACCTAAGGGAGAAACATGAGACATGAGCAGCGAGACGAGAACATTTTACCTGTATAGGTTAAATGAAGGGTCCAGTTCGAAATTCCCTGATGTTACCCGGATAAACAAGCGCATGAAGAAAGCTAGGCGACACAACAGCCAAGACGTTGTAATAATACAACGAAAATGAGGAAAATAGTCTGAATTCAAATAATGTACTGGGTGAGGCATAAATATGTTCCCATTATTTAGACATAAAACTTTAACTATTATTTAAACATGATTTTAACCATACCTATTGGTAAAAATAGTTTAAAATTTGGGGTATTGCTTCATAACTTTTTTAAAAATTTTTGTTGTTTACAGTTTGATTAAATATGGCGGCTCAAACCAAACGTGATAAAATTGAAAAAAGTCTTCTATGAAGAATTACGAGGTGATAAAATAGTTGAATATTCGCAGAAAAATTGTTTTTAATGTGTGAAAAAAGTTTTAAGAGGTGTAAACAACTCCACCAAATCCAATTCCAGGAAGAAACTATTCAGTTCATACCAGGAGAGTCATTAGAGCCACCAAGAAGAGGTTGAAGAGAAATCTACCAAGAAGCATGGGAAAGAGAGCAAAGGAACTTGGAATGGTCTCCAAGAAGGATTCAGGGCTAAAACCATAAAAGATCCAACGAGGATTACTGCTCTCAAGTGCACCCAAACAAACACAGGTTTGCAAAAGGAAGAACATTTTGGATATGTACTATGGCTTAGGCAAGCAGGCAAATTATTCGTTTGGTCGGACGAGAGGTTTTTCACTGTGGAGGTTGTTATCAACTACCGAAACAATACGGTTTACGCCACTTTACTAGGAAACATTATCGAAGGTGTATCACAAGCGACAGAAATCGTACCATTGTTTGAACTACTATTGTTTCTGATGATTGGAAAACCTTCTTGGTATTCATTTAAAAACGAGTGAAAATTGAATAGCTGAAGTATCTGTCTATATTTCTGAGATGAGGTATTATGTACACTATTTACATTATTCGGACTATTGTCCTCATCTTTGTCGCCATATTTATTATAACGTTTCGGCTGTTGTACGCTCCAGCCTTCTTCAGTATCTGTCTATAAATCTGAGATAAGGTATTATATACACTATTTACATTATTCGGACTATTGTCCTCATCTTTGTCGACATATCTATTACAACGTTTCGGCCGTCGTACGCTCCGGCCTTCTTCAGGTGGTTGGAATGTCGAACTGAACCCTTTATTTCGCTCACTGGGGTAGACTGTTCTAGTTCCACGTGCCATGTTTAATGGATGACAGTTATCAGTTATCTCCTGTTAATTCCCCTCTGAAAGTTCCAAAGAGTGTGAGTTCAATACCCGGTTAAGGCAGTGGAGAACTTGGAGAGGGAGATAACTGATAACTGACATCCATTAAACGTGGCACGTGGAACTAGAACAGATGGAAAAGAGAGATCATTGACACCGACCCACTGGAATGAGGTAGAAATAACAGACAGAGAGCATCACTGGAAAATACGAAAATTTAAAGAATCAGCACATATGCTAAGCCACAAAAATCTCCTGAGCTGACCAAGCATAGAAATGAATTCAATAGGGGAATCAGTGATAAGCATTGCTAGAGAAAAGCAATGAATAACAAAGAAAATTGCAATATAAGCTCGGGTAAATAATGCAGCAGTAGTGAACCAAAACTTGGAGATAATAAGAAATAACTGAGAGATCTGGAAGAGGTATGGCACGGGGAACTAGAAGTCTACCACGGTGGACGAAATAAAGAGTTCGGTTCGAAATATCAATCACCTGGAGGCTGGAGCGTAAAATGGTCGAAACGTTGTGATTATGACAATGAAGACGAGGATACAAGTCCGATTAATGTAAATAATACAAGTAATCAAACATGGCTACCCACTAAAAATGACGTTTGATTGATAAAAATACCTATGTATATATGTACAAAAACCACCATTTTATGAATAAAATTGTATATAAATCTATATTTATATGACCAGTAACTGTTTTTACTATTAGTAGTGGAGAAGTACCTACATATCTTCTATTTATTGATCACCAATGTTTAAGTGAACTTGTATGTCGTAAGGTATTCAAAAGTGATATGAATTTTTAACTACTCTGATTTTTATGTCGCCTATTCAAATTATCACATAATATAAAATAGCAAAATAATCAACTGCTACAAATAAAAAGTTGTTCTGCAGGCTCGCTCCTAAGTGTCCAGACATTTATACGTGTATTTTAAAATTGGGAGATGGCTTCGTCATACGCTCCTAATAATAAACAGGGAACATTAAATATTGTATGAAATTAAACAACTTAAGCACATCAACCCACAACTGAGTTTGTACAAATATTATCACACGACAAAAGAAGATTGACTATTATAAAACATGGTATTTAATTACTTAAGACAGTTCCAATAAATGTTTCATTTAACAGAAAACACATATACTCTAACAAATAATGCTTCTAAGGAATTTTCCAGGGTATTTGTTTTTCATAAACATTTACTTTTTCTTGACAAAAAGAGTGAATTTTCTAAAATGTGTTTTAGTCATATTTTACGAATTCCACTCTTTTTTCAACTA
Organism: Acanthosepion pharaonis; assembly: GCA_903632075.3. Lineage (NCBI taxonomy): Eukaryota > Metazoa > Mollusca > Cephalopoda > Sepiida > Sepiidae > Acanthosepion > Acanthosepion pharaonis. The sequence goes on along the minus strand of CAHIKZ030004332.1, from coordinate 4,076,385 downwards.
TTTAGTGCATATCCGCCTGGTGTCAGTTTAAACTTATTCTTTTTTCCCTATAGTATGACTATTGCGTGTAAGGCTCGTATTTTCTTAATTTCAAATGAAAACTTAGAAATTTTCCAATTTCAAATCAGTGAAATTTTTATCTTCAAAAATTATAATTTCTAATTATAGCATAGTTATTTAATAAAAAACACATCGGGTTAAACCAGTGTTTTTCAATATTTTTCACTTCAGAGAACACTTGTAGAATAACTAAAACTCTGAAGAACACTTCAAATTGTAATAAAGAAAAATTAGACATGACTCTGAAAATATTAAATTTTGGTTTAGTGTAAGATTAGTGGTAGAGTTTTATTTTAAAGGGATTTATAAAGAATCTGCTATTTTTATAGCGGCCGATAATGACTGATGTAAACCCCTTAAGGATGACAAAAGAGAAAGGATTATCCACTCTCTCTTAAAGATTAAGGACTTCATCCAGTTTAAAATATCAAATGAAAAGTCTTCACTTAGAGATGGAAGCCATGTGCTTGGTGTAACTAGCTTTTTTAAAAAAGTAAAAATTTATGTAAAAATAATTCATAGATTACTATTCTGTTGACTTTGGGCGTGTCTGACTACCTTTCAGGGCGCATTAGTGTACGTGGACGCACCGGTTGAGAAACGCTGGTTTAAACTTATTTCAATAAGACAAAGGTTAAACTAACGGTTTATTTTATTTTATTTTATTTTATTTTATTTTATTTTATTATGCACGGTGGTGTAATCGATAACGGCTCGGATTGAACAATCGGAGAACCGAGTTCGAAACTCCAGTCGGATACATTACATTCACTTATGTGCTAATAACCTTGGGAAATCTTCTTCTCCACTCAGCTATGGGTAAATAGCAGGACAGACTAGGTTCTGTAGCCTTGGCTGGCAACCTCTCTCGGAGAAGGAAAAACTCTGAATTCAGATCCGGCCTCCCTTCTCGTTAGTTAACCCACTTAGGTAGGCCTCATTCCCCACCCCCCAACATTTTGCTTAAAACTTCACAATTTCAATTGAAAACTTGGTAATTTTCCAACATATTTCCAAAATAATAGATCATAATTATAGTCTAGATGTATGGAACAAAGCGCCAATTTGAGGCCCGGAGGATATGAGTTACAAAAATGTCCTTTAAGCGCCATTGAAAAAAGTCGATAACGTGAAGGAAATACGAGTATTTTTCAACTAAATGGAGATATTTTAAAAGCTACGCAATGCCGGATACCTCTGCCAGTTCATAAAATAAGTTTAATTTTTTTTTCGTCTACCCATAAGTAAAAGTCAATCTGACAAAGATACTCATAGACAAAGATCATTGAACATATGTTCCACACTGATGGTGGAATATATGACAAAAAAGATGCTAAGTAATACCAACAACATTAAGTTTAACTCGAACGAACAATGACAAATGGATTTACTAAACATATGTGATTCATCATTCCGTCATTATATGTTTTTAATCATTTCACCCCAAGCAAGGCTGGAATGCCACTAGTTCGCAGGGGAGGGGTACAGGGAGTGAAAGTGATACAAAAAACTGAGTAGAGGAAGGATTGAGGAAAGGACAAAAGATGAACGGGATTCAAGAAGAGAGAAGATAGCGATTGACGTTGCATTTAAATTTTTTGAAGACTGTAGTTATCTAATTCACCAGACTGCTAACTCAGCGGACTGCAACCACCTTGATTATTATGAGTGGGGTGCAGTGAGTGAAGCGAGAGACAAACAAAACTCTTTGGAACACCAAAAATGAAATGAATGCAATTATAGATAGATAGATAGATAGATAGATAGATAGATAGATAGATAGATAGATAGGACAGACTGAAATAGATAGATAGATAGATAGATAGATATGAACAGACTGAGATAGATAGATAGATAGATAGATAGATAGATAGATAGATAGATAGATATGAACAGATATGAACAGACTGAGATAGATAGATAGATAGATAGATAGATAGATAGATAGATAGATAGATGAATATCAACAGACTGAGATATAGATAGATAGATAGATAGATAGATAGATATGAACAGACTGAGATAGATAGATAGATAGATAGATAGATAGATAGATAGATTTGATAGATAGATAGATAGATAGATAGATATCAACAGACTGAGATAGATAGATAGATAGATAGATAGATAGATAGATAGATAGATATCAACAGACTGAGATAGATAGATAGATAGATAGATAGATAGATAGATAGATAGATAGATAGATAGATAGATATGAACAGACTGAGATAGATAGATAGATAGATAGATAGATAGATAGATAGATAGATAGATATGAACAGACTGAGATAGATAGATAGATAGATAGATAGATAGATAGATAGATAGATAGATATGAACAGACTGAGATAGATAGATAGATAGATAGATAGATAGATAGATAGATAGATAGATAGATAGATATGAACAGACTGAGATAGATAGATAGATAGATAGATAGATAGATAGATAGATAGATAGATAGATAGATATCAACAGACTGAGATAGATAGATAGATAGATAGATAGATAGATAGATAGATAGATAGATAATTGTTGTCTGTGGTCTGCATCACCAAGACAACTTATTTAGAGGGTCATTAACAACGAGAAAACAATAATGTATGTGAGCCTGAGCGGAACATAAGCATCCGACATAAAACTTATATAAGATGTTGTATATTCATACAACACAACAAAACTTTCCAGAAAAGCACCTATTCAAAATTCAGAATGCACAAAAGAAATGTTTAGTTTGTCGAGTCATTTGGAAAAATGTAGAAATCCTTCAGTATTTGTCATTTGGGCGGGTTTTTTATTCCCTGTGTGTTTCTTGGTCGTATAATACCCGCACCCGCCAACTATTTTAGTCGTCATTTTTCATCTTTTCGCTCTATAGTACCTACCCTAGGATTACTGACTTCATTTTCGGTCTGATAACTCGTGCAATTTTTGCTCCTACATTCAGTTTGTTGACATGTCGAGTGTTTAGAACTTTAGATGTCCTACTCAGTTTAGCCGAGATTCGCTCCTCATTCAAATTGAAACGAATATTAACCCTTTGAGCCCTGATCACCGGTTGAACGGTGGTAGAGAAAAATGAAGGGCCAGACACCGGTTGAACGGTGGGTAAACACTTGTAACTTTTTTTATATCCACCGTGAAACATTACATACGAATTATTTGCGATTTTTTTTCTCAGGAGCTCAAGCAGAAAAGTTGAAATTGTTCAGGAACGCAGGGTTCAAAGGGTTAATGCCCCCCCTCGGGTGAGTGATGTCATTTCTTGTAAACTGTAGTATGTTAATTATCTTCTATGCGTATACATATATTTGGCCCCTCGATGTGGTATAATGGCTATAGCACTTGTCTCGTTAGAATAATTACGACTGAGTAGTGAATTCGATCCTCTCTGAGTGCTCCACATTTTCGGCCTTGTGCCACTTCTAAGCTACATTTAGAAAATCATTTCGGCACTTCTACGTGGTATAATAGTTGGTAAGATCAATTACGACTGAGTAGCGAGTTCATTCCTCACCAGGTGGTTCATGCATTCGGCCTTGTGCCACACCTAAGCTTCACTTATATATATGTATATATTATTATTATAAAAGTTATATTTAATTGAATACATGTGTTTGTGTCGGAATCTGTTCTTAAAAAGTGTATATGTCATCTGTTTTTACGAGAGTCTTTAATAAATGAGATGTGCTCTTAAGCAGGATTTAAGCCTTCGTTCGACTTATACATGGGAAACTATACTAAAGTTCGGTGTGCTTTCACACTGCTCAGTTACAAAGGACTTTCATGGCGTAAAAAATTTAATTTGCCCTTATCAAGAAAAATAAATAGATTTTTATAACAAATCCTTTCTTAATATTTCAAACTTACAGCTCTCCAAAGAGTACGACGATACAGACAAAGGAATTCTAACGACCACACAGACACCACATTGCTTCTTGATAATGACCGAAATGGTCGAAATTAATTAAAGAAAATAATAAAACAATATCAACTTCGGAATGTTTGTTCGCATTTTCAATCACAATGTTCAAAACCTTATTCGGAAATTGGAAAAATACAGTAAACGATTGAACAAGCAGACCTTGTCTGTGCTTTTTAATCAAACTTGTTTGTGTGTGTGTATATATATATATATATATATATATATATATATATATATATATATATATATATATATATATATATATATATATATATATATAGTTTCTGGGAGATATATATATCCAATAACCAGAAAATACTATTCTTAAAAGAGTGCTCAATACAGAGTAGAGCAAATAATATAATTATTTATTCGAAAATTATAACATAAAAACACCTTTCAACACCATCACTTGATAAGATACCAGAAGTGTTGAAACAAAATGGCTATTTTGTAGTGATTTTATAACATATTTATACTATAATTTTCGAATAAATAATTATATATATGTATATATATACATATGTATGTGTGTGTGTGTGTGTATGTGTGCGTGTGTGCGTGCGAGCGCGTCAAGATACAATGTCGATTCGTTTACTGTCTTCTGCAGAGCTCGGTCCGCTAATTATTTACGCATATCAGAAGCGGTTTTTATTAAATTACACTCAACCGTCTCTCTGTGCAGACAGAAAGACAATTTTGTTCGTTCTCTCGGTCTTTTAGGAAGTAAGTGAGTTCATTTTTTTTTCCATTTTGTACGAACTTGGAACTCTTTACATTGACACTTTTGCCAGTATATTTTTTTATCGCCCACGGTTTTATTAAAAAGTTTTCACTAATAAATTTGTATTTTAGTCATGATTTTTTTTTCTCATCTTTAATTTTTTCTTTTCTCGCAGTGCGAATTGTTATTCTGCCAATCTAATGTTTAACAACGTATTCTTCAAACGATGTTTTGGTCAAAAAAGACCCTCCCTATAATCTAAATATAAGTACTGTGGTGTCAAACTTTTGTTTGAATATATATATATATATATATATATATATATAGGCTTGAAACCCAAATACAGGTGTACAACGCTGTAGTTCTCACAACCGTTTTATATGGCTCAGAGTCATGGACACTATACAGAAAGCAAATTCAGCAATTAGATATTTTTCACACAGGCTGTCTTCGAGAAATCTGTGGGGTACACCTAAGCGACAGAATGGCAAATGCAGACCTTTTCACCATGTGTGATATTGGTGGTATTGAGTCCTTTCTCCCCTGAAATCACAATTACGCTGGACAGGTCATGTGTTACGTATGCAAGACAACAGAATTCCAAAAATGCTCATGTATGGTCAACTTGACAATGGTCATCGAAACGTGGGCCGGCCTTTGCTTAGGGACAGGGACAAGCTGAAAAGTAACCTCTTCGCTGCGAATATAAATCACACTACCTTTGAGAACATCGTAATTGATGAATGGAAGACTACATGCTACAATGGCATCACGAACAAGGCAGCATCAAACATTGTCAAGCTTCGTCAAACTAGGGAAAGGAATAAAATATCTACTGCTGTTCCAGCCATATACTCCAAGAATCCACACTCTTGCACAATCTGTAGACTTCTTTGCAAATCAATAGCGAGACTGAAATGTCACTTGCGACTCACACACAAGGTTAAATAAACAAAGTTGTCGGAACCTCATACGTCGAAACCGACGGGAGAGTCCATCATATAAATATATATATATATATATACATATATATATATATATATATATATTATAAACTGACTGATTTAAAAATATGGTTTCATCGCTACACAGGAATTACCATGTTTAAAAACAGAAAACAAAAATTTCAAATTCAATTAAATTAAAAGCACTAGTTCTGTTTCATCTTCAAACGAATTTTGTAATAACTTATTTTAAAATTTTCAAAAGCACATACATTTATAATTTTTGTTTCCAAGAATACAGAAATCAAATCACTTAGACAGTGACGGTAGCATAGTCATTTTTATTAACTATTATTGTATCAATTATGAGTTACGTTCGAAAAGAGGTTTTAGGGAGGGTAGGGCAGGGGTGCCTTTTTTCAACGAATTTTGACATCCGTTCAACGCATGGCGTCTGTTTTTTTACAACGGCAAAAAAAAATTTTGGCATTTTATTCATTAAATTTCTACTTTTATACAAACAGATTCTTTCTAAAAGGGGTGTTTGGATTAGAATACGTTCTATTGATCTACAATTTTAAAATAGTTATTTATGCTCTGTAAATTTACGTTGAGCACTGTTTTGTAAAATAAAAATATCAATAAGAACACCGGATTACATATCTTACTGTTCTTCATTTTTTTACTATATATATATATATATATATATATATATATATATATATATATATATATATTTATATATATATATATATATATACTATCTCCCAGAAAGTGTAACTAAGGTCAGCTAAGGATAGTTGAAATATAAACCACTATTTGGACTGTAGAGTTCGAAAGATTTTGCGTGAGCGGACATCTGCAACAGACATTATCTATCCCTCTAGCATATGTGTAACGAAAGACACACACACACACACACACACATATATATATATATATATATATATATATATACATATATATATATATATATATATATATGAATTAAAAGAGAGAAATATATAGAAATCAATACTGTATGCTAACTGCCAGTTTCTCACCTCTACTAATAATCAGATTGATGATAGCCTGCGACTTGTAACTGCCAGTGACCATACAGTGTTAATTCTTATGACCACATCTACAAACGACCCCTACAAATATAACTAATGTTAATGTACATATCTTTAAATAACGCATGTCCTTTGTCCTTACATGGAAAGTTATATATTACTAAGTTTCTAAAAATAAAGATTTATTAAATCAAAGGAAAGAAATAACTGTTTTTATAGACACTGCATTATGTTTACTTTAAAACACAATTAATTTAAAAAAAATCATAATTAGTTACCTCTTATTTGATCCCAAATAAAAAACTAAGAAAATGCGTAATTAAAGTCCAAATTTTTAAATCTTAATTTTAACAATACCGTATCTAGTATACTAATAAATATGATAAATATAGTATTTTAGATCTTTATAATTAAAAATATAAATATGTAAAATATGACTTAATCATATTTGAAGACCCTTTAAGACAATCCCAATGTATTTTATAATAAATAAACAATAAATAAAAAATAAGTAAAAAAATAAATAAAAATACCAATGTATTGTAGTGTATGCTCCTAAAAAAGCAAACAGAATGAAACGTTCTCATATAAGGAGGCTAATATCGATAGACAGAAATTACAAAGCCACACCTAACACTTAACCTATATATACACTTTACAATCTTAAATAAGACTTATATCCTGATTCGTCCAAAAAGTCAACATCCTTTTAAATTTTTGTAATTCAACTTAAACTATATAACACTAGTTAGCTTTAAAAAGTAAATCATTTTTTGAAAGTTATTTAGCATCGCTTGAGAATGGAACAAACACTTTAATTTTAAGTTTAATTTAATTTTAGTTTTTAGTTTCGAAACGTGGTAATTTCTGTGTCGCGGTGAATACATATTTTAAATCATATATATATATATATATATATATATATATATATATATATATATATATATATATATATAATTAACAAGGCAGGCGAAAAAACTATTCTTAGTCGAGGCGTTTCTTTCCTTGAGGGGCTTTATAAAGACAAATAATTGATAAAGTCCCTCAGAGGGCGAAACGCGTCGGGTAAGATTATTTTTTCCTCTTATCTTTTCATTCATTGCGTTCCTTTACAGATACACTCTATCTGAAAATAAATTGCACTCATCACGCACACACACACATATATATATATATATATATATAAATATATATATATATATATATATATATATATATATATATATATATATATCCTCTATTGGATTGGAACTTCCTCCTTACCAATGAAATACGAGGGGAGTGAGGATGATTTAACACTGTGTACGTGGCGTAGTAGCTATTAGCTGTAAAGGTCTGAATTGGTGGAACGAAGGATTACGAGTCGTCTAAATAGCTGACATAAAATAATGATGAAATGGCGATAGGCTTGTGACTTCATTTGTGGGGAAGGGCTGACAGGATGAAAATAATTAATCGACCACAGAGCTGCGTAAGTGCTTTAGAACTTTGCCAAGGTTGGAAAATGAAGATTAGGCAGCTCCAACCCAGATATTGCAGCTCTACCTCATTTTTGATCTTATCTGACTTTTGTAGATATAGTTGATTAGTTGTTTTTGTTTGTTTTTGTTTTAGCGGTATATCAGCTTCTATGGTTTATTTAGTACCTAAATCTAAATATTTAGTACGCACTTTTTTTTAGATAATAATGCTTTTAGTGATACAAGTTTTACTAATTAACCCACAGCTGGGGGGAGAAGTGGATTCGTAATTTTCCCAAGTGAATATAACGAACCCAACTGGAATTGGAACTCCACATCACCCGCAAATCCAAGCTTACAGCAATTGGTATTCCCAAACGGTCATCCATCTAGGCACTGACCACGCTCGACGTTGCTTAACTTCAGAGATAATATGGGAACAGGTGTTTCAATGCGTAAGCCCATAGAGATAGAACATTGTAGAAGAATCTGTCTTATTTCTGAGATGAGGTATTATGTACATTATTTACATTATTTGGACTATTGTCCTCATCTTTGTCGCCATATTTATTATAACGTTTGTCCTTGAGGACACATGGCACAGTGGATAAAGGCGTTTGTTAGATCCAGTGACAGGACCCAAAGAGTGTGAGTTCAATACCCGGTTAAGGCAGTGGAGAACTTTCAGAGGGAAATTAGCAGGAGATAACTGATAACTGACATCCATCAAACATGGCACGTGGAACTAGAACAGTCTACCCCAGTGAGTGAAATAAAGGGTTCAGTTCGTCATTTCAACCACCTGAAGAAGGCCGGAGCGTACAACGGCCGAAACGTTGTAATAAATATGGCGACAAAGATGAGGACAATAGTCTGAATAATGTAAATAATGTATTGTCGAAGGAGTTAGGTACTTTTTAGAGCCGTATAAAGAACCGGCCCTTTTATCAGCATTTTTAGCGATGAACGGTGAATGCGAGAGAATGGCAATAGGAAACTACAACACGAATTGTCAATACTGAATTAAAAAACATAGAGAAAGAAAACAAATTAGGAAGAGTGGGCGAGGCAAGGAAAAGGGGTTAGGGTTGGGGGGGTTATAAATAGAAATGAAAAAAAATAGATAAAATAAATACGAGGCGAAAATGGCGTGAAGAAAATAAAAGGAAAGAAAGCAATAAAGCAAAGTAAAATTCAAAGAAGAAATCGATAAACCTGAAGCATTTATGTCAGCTCCACTTTTCAATGAAGACGTTTGTTTCTCTTTCTATTTGTTTTACCAGTTGCATCTGCCTTGCTTATCGATATTTTTACTCTCCGTCGGAATCGTCCACTTATGGAAATTGAATATAAATATGTATAATTAATCGTCTTCACGTCTCCGTATGTGTAAGCTCAAAGAATGCCTTCCAACTGCTAGTCAACTGAGACTCTATAAATGCATCAACTGGAGAAAACATTGATTATCTTGGACTTAAATTACAAGATCGATAAAACCATACATAAATATATGAAGTAATAATTTTCATCACATTGAATCCAATGATTTTATACATATATTTTAATACAAGTGTTAATAAGATATAACTTATTTGTAAGGTGTAGAATGTGACCTAAAAAGTTATTAAAAGAGAAGATACTGTACATAAAATGACACAATCATTCCAATGCCAAGATTGATATGGAATGGATGCTGGTACCATTTATGATATAAATTCAACAGCTAGAAATTTCTACATATATATTCTAAAAATCTTCTATTTTTTGTCAGCCCTGTCGACTGATGTTTCAGAATACCCCGATTGCACCTCTGCAGAGGAGTAGGAATCACTCCCGGCCCCAAATGAGGCGTTAAGGGTAAGACGATAAACTGCATCCAACGCAAGGAAGTTTTGAGGAGCGGGGAATAACCTCTTATTTGCTGATGTTCCCAGGTCCACCCAGACCGGGGGTGGCAGCACCTATTAGGGTCCCAGCTATGGGCAAATAGTTAACCCGAAACTGGTGTCAAAACACTATGAAAGTGTAAAAATAGATTTTAGTACCAGCAATAAATCTTTGTAAAAAAATTATTACTAGCAATGAATTTTTGAAGAAAAAAATATTACCAGCAATATATTATTACCAGTAATACGTTTTGAAAAAAAAATATTACCAGCATTATTATTATTTTTGAGGAAAAAATATTACCAGCAATACATTTTTGAAGAAATATTGCCAACAATATAATTTTGGGAAAAATATTACCAGAAATATTTTTTAGAAAAAGATATTACCAGCAATAAAAATCTTGTCAATTGAGGTTGATATGCCGTAAACCAAAGCATACCAACCAAATCAATCTATCTGTTGTATCCCTCCACAATGTGGGCGATCATGGCACTCCACAATTCCCTATCCTTTTTTATCCCTTAGTAATTTTATTTTTTTTGCTATCTCTTCTAAACCTTGTTCTGCCAACCATTTACACAAGCTCATTAGGTATGTTATTAGCCGCTTTCTTCTGTCTCTCTTGACTTCTCTTGACTCCTGTGACTATCAAATTTTCCAAGCCCTCTTTCCTCACTATGTGATCTATAAATTTAACTGTCCCTTTCTGATATTAAGTATAAGTGTCCTTTTTGTTTCCATTTTCTATAAAACATGGTCTTTGCTCATATGTTCAGTCCGTGAGATGCTCTGCATCCATCTGTAGAAGTACATTTCTCTTGCTTCTAGTTTCCTCTTCAGTTGTGAGGAGATTGTCCAGCATCCATTGCCATATAAGAGGATTGATATTACATAGAAGTTCAACACTCTTTTTTTGCTTAAAGTCTCCTCTTCAACTGTAAGGAAATTGTCCAGCACTCACTGCCACATAGGAGATCCGATATTATATAACAGTTCAGTATTCTTTTCTTGGTTTCAAACGAAATTTTTCTTCTTCTTAATAAATTTCTTAGCTTTTGGAAGGCATTTTCGCTCTGTTATACATCGTACCTATAAACACTAATGAGTATGTCTCAATCTTCATAAATATGTTGGATACTATTGTAAGTTGGAATAATGTGCTAAGTAGCCCCCCCCCCCAATAGCAGTGGTTTACCTACTTCACGCCGCTGGCGTGTATTGTATTTTGTTGATGTTATAAAGGTTACCATTTCATTTCCAATCTCTGTTTTGGTTATTCCTTATTAAGTAACCCTTTCTAGGTTACAACACTATCCCAATGCACCTTCGGATTTTCGTATTGCATTTTCCGTCCTCTGTTAAAATACTTTCTAGATTTTTAAATTTTTGTACTTCTTTGATTTTGCTATTTCAAATTTGTTATTCGCATGCTGGACTGTTCCCTTTTGCTGACAACTATACATTCAGTTTTCTTACAATTGATGTTTAGTCCTTTCTTCTCGCTTTCCTTTACTACATTATATAAGAAGTCCCTGTAGTTTGCTTTCCGTATCTGCTATCAACACTGGATCATCTGCATATCTAATGTTCTTAATAAGTGTCCGCGAAAAGAAAAACATAATTCAAGAAAAAAAAATTATATGTATATACAGAGATAGGCGAAGCTTAGAAAAATAGAAATAGCTGCATTGTGTGTATGTGTGTGTGACGCGTTTGCGTTGAAATGAAAGTGACCACACGTTGAACTGTTTCTCCCGCCTTTACCGTATCTTGAGAGAGCAAAAGAGGGGTATAGGTTTTATATTTATTTTTTCTCTATTTACTTTATTCGGCCGTTGTACGCTTCGACCTTCTTCAGGTGGTTTGAATGTCGAACTGAACCCTTTATTTCGCTTACTGGGGTAGACTCTTCTAGTTCCACGTGCCATGTTTAACGGATATCAATTATCTCCTGTTAATTCCCCTCTCCAAGTTCTCCACTGCCTTAACCGGGTATTGAACTTACACTCTTTGGTTCCTATCACTGGATCCTTGAGGACACATAGCACAGTGGATAAAGGCGTTGGTTAAATCTAGTGACAGGATTCAAAGAGTGTGAGTTCAATAACTGGTTAAGGTAGTGGAGAACTTGGAGAGGGGAATTAACAGGAGATAACTGGCAACTGACATCCATTAGACCCCATTGTCCTCATCTTTGTGGCCATATTTATTACGACGTTTCGGCCGTTGTACACTTCGGCCTTCTTCAGGTTGTTAGAATGTCGAACTGAACCCTTTATTTCGTTCAATGGGGTAGACTGTTCTAGTTCCACGTCCCATGTTTAATGGATGTCAGTTACCACTTACCTCCTGTTAATTCCCCTCTTCAAGTTCTCCACCGCCATAACTAGGTATTGAACTCACACTCTTTGGGTTATGCCACTGGCTCTAACTAACGCCTTTTTCCATTTTGCCATGTGTCCTTGAAGACATCTGTGTATGAATTTCTGGGTATTATAAACCTAATGTCTTCAGCAACCATTTTTACCAGTGCTCATATTGCAATTTTTACTGTTATCATTGCATGTTTTTTACCAGAGCTCATATTGCAATTTTTGTTGTTATTATTGCTTTTCTTTGGCACTCCTTATTACTAAGTCCCATATTGTATTCATTTCTATGCTTGGTCGGCTCAGGAGATTTTTGTGGCCTAGTATATGTGCTGATTCCTTAAGTTTACGAATTTTCTAATCATGTTCTTTCTCTGTGATCCCAACCTGATCCCAGAGACGGCGGTGATCTTCCTTTTCTCTCCACATGTGGTCAGCCACGTCTGATTTTTCCACTTCCCCTCATGTTACATCTTTCTGGTGTTCTTGAAGTCTTACCGTAAGGGGGCGGCCTGTCTCCCCTTTATATTTCTTTCCACAGCACTCGGGATAGCGTACACAAAGTCTATAGCGACAAAGATGAGGACCGAATAATGTGAATAATGTACATAATACCTCATCTCAGAATATAGACAGGTACTTTTTTCTCTTTTATACCATTTATTGCTACGCCGCCAAGCAAAGTTTCCTGGCAGATAAGTTGGGATAACCCCACAGATTCAATTATAATTAGAGCAACAAAAAAAAATTGCTTGACAAATTTGGATTGAATTGAGTGAATATTTAAAACAACCAATTTTAACAGACGACGGAATATGTGACGCGGACTTTCGAACGCGCTTTGCGAAAAATGCCTTAGAAAAGCTAAACAAACTTTTAAGAAACAGTAAATTTTGTTAGAAACAAAGAAAACAGTACAGAACAGTTGTGTGATATCAACCCTCCCACGTGACAGTGAATGTTTGACCTCAGATATCAATGATAAAACCGTATTTATTATGCTCATCTCTCGAGGCCCATCCCATCAGACAACAACCTTCCCATTGCACTGAAAGATGGCCTATAAAAACCAATCCTTGATGCTTGGACTATCTCAACAAGGAAGAGCCAAGGGAAATAAACATTTTTTAATAAAGCTATGACGTAGAATTTACACTTTAAACTCAGCCGTGTACCAGATTCACGTCGAATGGGAGTATGCATGAATAACTATAAATATATTTACTGGATGCCATAGTTTTACAAAATATTTTCAAACACACAAACAGATTTTTTTAATCAATTCATCCCAGACAAGGCACTAATGTCCCTAAAATGCAAAGATTTACTGGGAGGGAAAAAGAATTAGAAGAATTTGGAAGGAACCGGAAACCTAATCCTTAAGAGTAGACAAGAGACAAACCCCTACTCCTGTTCAAAAGGCCAGGGAGGAGTGTGAATCGGGCGATAGGCGAATATTCACACTCATAGACCGATAATCAACTTTACAGATACTTAATTTTCATGATTTTGTGCTGACACACGCGCAAAATTTAAACTTTATATATTACTACTACTACTACTACTACTACTATTATTATTATTATTATTATTTCTTTTGAATTCTGTTATATATACATTTCCTTCCTGGTCCCAAACAGAGACCTAAGGTCAGAAAAGGCTTCATGATATTTTCCACTGATCATTTTTGTAAAAAATATATATACCTCTGATCACACATATTTTACATAGATAAAGCACTTTGTAATGTGTGAGCTGTACTTGTGAGTACAATTTCTTGTATTTCTTTAAGGTATGGGCTACCAGGAATCATTTCAATAAGTTTGTCAGAATCTTTTTGCGATCAATCCGAGTGCTCCAATAACAACGGGAATTACTGATGTCCTCATTTTGCCACATTTTCCACTTCAGGATCCTTGTATTTTGATAGCTTATTCAAAAACTTCAAAGATACATTACAATCTGCAGGAACTGCCGTGTCAATAATAAAGCACATTCTGTTTTTGTGGTCCTTGATCACGATGCCAGGGCGATTAGCTGTTATTGTTCTCTGTGTGTAAAGTTCCATAAAATTGATACAGGTCTTATGTCTGCAATCGAGTCTGGGTGATGTTCATGTCAGTTTCTTGCAGTTTCCTTCCTATAAAGGTTGAAGATTTTTCAATGCAGATATTGTCCCACTCTAACATGCCGGGTTTTATATTCAGTGGGTGCTAATACCATGCAACGTGATACAAGATGGTCAATTGTTTCTGGATATTTATCACAGAATCTGCATTTCGGTTTAACAGAATTTTTCAGCATGTGGGCTTGGTAATTTCTAGTTAGCAAGCATTGGTCTCGTTCAGCAAGAATAAAACCTCCGTTTTCAGCTTTTAACTGAATAATATACTGATGGGTATAGGGTTTGTCTACATCAGCTTCTGTGGTACGGGCAGAAGAGGCTTATTTTGCCCTCGTTTCTTCATTTGGCAGAATGCGTTTGCTTTTGCATTCTTTTTTGTTCCGTTCTTCGCGTCTACTGCAGCTGTATTATGTTTCATTTATTTATTATTAGTATTAGTCTGCTTTATATAGTACGAGTTGCCCACAACTCTCAACCAGAGACTTGAAGAGATAAAATTTTTTATATTCGAAAATGCAGACAGAGTAGGTGCCATGCAATCAGTGATAACAAGCAATAATTTTGGGCCCGCTATGGAAATAATTTATGCACAACCTGAGAAGTACCAATGAATATAATTTTTCTTTGCCCCTTTTGATCTCACTCACAGCGTCCTGGATATGACGATAAACCACACCCGCGTCCAGAGTAAGACGATAAACTACATCCGCGTCCTGGGTAAGACGATAAACTACATCCGCGTCCTGGGTAAGACGATAAACTACATCCGCGTCCTGGGTAAGACGATAAACTACGCCCAACAGCAAGGCCTCTTATCGGGAGGGTTTGAGGAGCGTGGAACCACCTCTTAATTGCTGGTGTTCCCAGGTCCGCCCTGGTCCAGGGTGGTAGCATCTGTTGGAGTCCCAGCTATGGGCAAATAGTTAACCCAGAAACTGAAGTAAAACGTATTATAAAATTGTAAAAATAGGTTTTAATACCAGAAATACTTTGTAAAAAATTATTACCAGAAATGGATTTTTGAAGAAAAAAAATATTACCAGAAATATGTTTTTGAAAAAACTATTACCAGCTATACGTTATTGAAAAAATATTACCAGCTATACGTTTTTGAAAAAATAATATTACCAGTTATACATTTTTGAGAAAAAAAATATTAACAGAAATAGATTTTTGACAAAACAAAAATATTACCAGAAAAAAAAGTTGTCGGCATTAAATGACCCATTGAGGTGTTGATACGGCGTAAAACAAAACAAAACAAAACAAATCTCACTCACAAAGCCTCAATAGCAGCAAATAATGTCTTCGTGAGATTCCACATTCCCCTGATTTCTGTTCCGAAGTCGTTGTATTTTCTAAGTTTCACAAAAGTTTTCAGAAGATTTCTTTTTGTGATCTGGAGCTACAACATCTATCAGAAAACGAATTTTCAACATATATTTTTTGTTATTATTAATTTCATATATTGTATACATAACAAAGGTCCTATGAATACAGGCTGAAAATTATTATCAAAACGCAATTGTTCTTCGTTTCGTATTCATGGCTCTACTTAGTCGAATCAAAACCGCGACTTGTCCGTTAAAATTAACAACGCACTTTTCAGTAAATATATAAATAAAACAGAACACGTTAGAGATTTCAAAATTTTGTGGCATTGTTCTATAGAATTAGCTGCTAAATTTGGTCAGATATCCACTTAACTATACGTGATCCATTCAAAGAAATATATTTTCCAGTCCCCTCTTTTCTGTGCCTTGCGACAGCGACATACAGTATAAAGATTACAAGAGAATTGTCTATTAATGATATTTAATCAATTCTTGCTCATATGAATTGGAGATCAAGTTACAGTGACATGTTATCAAACGTGACATGGAATCTTATTTCGAAGAGAGAATATATCTTGTGGCTTTATCTTGCATGTAACCGAAACTTTCATTACGTACATTTCGCAAAGACACTGGAAAATAAATCGACATTGCATCTGAGTTTGAAATTCCTTAGGATAAATCAGGTTTATTTGGTTATTTTAATTTTCTCAAATAAAGAAACAAGACTCACATTCATTCATTTTTTTCTGGAAGAAAGATATCAAAATAGTTCATTTCTTTTAATTAAATTTACCTCAGATAAGCCACTAAGATAGAAAGGGTTAGTGAGTGTGAAAGAATTAGACGACAGGGGCATTCTTAAGGAGCAAGAAGAATGAGAGAGTAATCAGGAAGACAGTAGATAACGGTTGACGCTTGTACAACTGTTTTTGTGACCAATGGCAACATTCCCCAGGTCTGATAACCACCATATTCCCCAGATCTCACTCCTTGCGACTTCCTCTTTCCAAAAATGGAATTCCACCTAAAAAGATTTCAAAACATCGAGGAAATCCAAGAGAATGCGATGAGGCAGCTGCTCGCTATCTCAGAAAAGGACTTCCAGGAATGATTCTATCAATGGAAACGAAATGACGCAATATAAAGTATTTGAATTCAGAAGGGGCTACTTTGAAGGAAATTAAATGCTGAAATGACATTTTAGTTCGCTTTCTTTTTATACCGCCAGTCCTAATATTTTTACCAGATCTCGTATTACAGCGAAATTCATTTTGTTTTTTTGTTTTTTTTTAAATTTCGTGAACTTTCACATAAGCTTGTCGGATTGCGTTTAAGAATCAATTATTTTATTAGAATGTGTTTTCCTCAAGTAGTCTCTTCCAATAATTTATGCCGACGTCAAATAATGACGTTTAATTTTATGTTTTAACAATAAAGCCATACTGAGGATACAAATAATTGTTGTCAAAAATTCGTCTTACTTTCTTTCCTAAATAACTAAACAGTTCTACACGTTTATTATATTTAAAGAACGTATTTGTAAGAAATACTAATTTCATTTAGTTATCAACCACAATACACTGTTAGATACTAACCAATCAAATATATTTTCGTGCCGTGGTTCTAGACATCTCCAAAGCGTTTGATAGGGTTTGGCATGCCGGCCTTTTTTGCAAGCTTCAGGGTTATGGAATTACATCGATTGTTTGACTTAATACAATAATTCCTGTCAAACCGTCTATTGAAGGTCGTTCTCATCAGATTCTTCTCCGGCTCCTATCCCACAAACGCAGGTATTCCCCAAGGCTCGATCCTAGGCCCTACTCTGTTCCTTATCTTCATTAACGATCTTCCTGACGTCATAGGTTCCCAAGTAGGCATCTATGCAAACGACACTTCTATTTACTCCTACCTCAAAAACAAGTCTAGTGTCGCTAACAAAACTAACTTGGCCGTTTGTCTCGAAAAGGACCTCCAATGGGTTGTGGACTGGGGCAGGAATTGGCTGGTTAACTTTAATGCCTCAAAAACAAAACTGCACTCTATTACTCACCACAGAGAACCATCCCTGTCCCCCATTAGAATATCTGACGCTTAACTCTACAAGAGCTCCTCTTTGCGACTGCTCGGTCTCACATTGACTGCTGAGCTGAGATGGAACAAATACATTGAGTCAATAGCTTCGTCCACCTCAAGGAAAGTTGGCTCTCTGTGCCGCGCCAGGAAATTTTTCTCGCCGGAGTCGATCCTTCAAATATACAAATCAACCATTCGCCCTTGCATGGAGTATTGCTGCCATATATGGTCTGAAGCCCCTTCTGTTTGTCTCAAGATCCTTGATAAAATCCAGAGACGGATATGCAATGTAATTGGCCCTGATCTGGTGTCTCGTCTGCAGTCGCTCTCTCACAGACGTGCCGTTGCCTTCCACTGTCTTTTTTTACAAATACTTTTATGGTAACTGCTCCGATGAGCTGCTTTCGCTGGTTCCCAGACTTCATGAATTTAAGCGTTCAACTAGGCTGGCATCTCGCTCTCACCCTTTCACTGTGGAAACTGTTAAATGTAGCCGTCTCTTCTACTCTAATAGCTTCATGTCTCGCACCTCTCGCCTGTGGAACTCCCTTCCATCTTCTTGTTTCCCTGATAGCTATAATCTCCAACTATTCAAATGTAATGTCAATTGACGTCTCCAGATGCCTTGATCTATCCCCTATCCTTCTCTTCATCCTTTCCTCTATCACTTCTATTTGTTCTCGCTCCAACTCTCTGTAACCCCTTGCGTACTAGTGTCTTCCCACCTTGAAACGCTTTAAAAATAAATAAATAAAAATAAGCTCCATAAGAGATTGTACCAATCAATATTTACGCTGATTCATCTGATGTAATATCATCGAAGTCTATTACTGTATACATTGAACAAACACTAGCTCTGGAGATCGTCTCGCAAACAATTTGCTATAAATACAACGAAAGAGACATAATAAAAAATATATTTCCATGCACAATGATAACTTATCGACTGCAATTTACATTGTTCTAATAAATATACAGCGAATACATCTGTCCTTTAGTCGCATTTAAACAATTTAAAATTGATTAAAGAACGGTTTCTTTGTACATCTACAAAGTGCTAAATTTAAGCCAATCAAAAATGGAGTTTTTATCTTCGTGAGATTGTTCATAGACGGTAAACAAAAGAAATGTTTTGTCTACTCTAT
Source organism: Acanthosepion pharaonis (assembly GCA_903632075.3). Lineage (NCBI taxonomy): Eukaryota > Metazoa > Mollusca > Cephalopoda > Sepiida > Sepiidae > Acanthosepion > Acanthosepion pharaonis. The sequence goes on along the minus strand of CAHIKZ030004332.1, from coordinate 4,057,272 downwards.
CTTATATCCTGATTATGAAAATAAATCCTTGGTAAGCAAAATAAGAAAGTAAATTGAAAAAACTCTAAAAATTTATGACATGCACAGAGAATTAATATGAATTCTTATTTGCTACTTCTCGTCCATTAAAATTCAGCAGTAAGTCATGATGAAATAATTGTTTATAATGAACTTCTGAATAATATGGCCTGAGCACAAAATCATATTTTAGAGAAAATTTAGTCATAATGGAATTTACTATTGCGAGATTAGTAATGTATAAATGCTGACCAGTTCAGATGTTTAGCATTGAATTTGGAGAACCAAGTGATAGATAGATGGATAGATAGATAGATAGATAGATAGATAGATAGATAGATAGATAGATAGATATGAATACAGACAAAAGGAAAAATGATACTTTACCAACCTGTTTTGTCTACCTATGGACTTTATCAAGGTAAATGAAAGGATTTTATTTTGCAGAAAAATGTATCTTTTATAAACAGAAGCAACAAATATCGTTAGGTTTTCAAAATACTTGTAGAATATAATGGGACAATATTCTTACAATATATTCGGGAAAGTTGCAAAAATTTCAAAAACCTATCTATGAACACAAAAGGATCTTATACATAACAATTTATCAAATGCACTCGCCATACATAGAAACAAGTTCAACTACAAATTCAATCTAAAGAATGTCATACTTAGTAAAACAAAATTTTTACTTGGACAGAAGACTCTTGAGAGTGTCATTATTGAATCTTGCCAAGATGTAAATCTACGCCCCTGATTTTTCCAATATCTCCTTTCTTAAAAGATATACCCACTTCTCAAGCCACCATACATGACCAAGATATTTGTTTTTTTGAATTAACAGAAAACGGCTAAATCAAAACCTTCAATCATTTAGAAAAAAATGCATAAATAATTATTCAAATTAAAATAAAATACAAAATAATAATGATTGTTATTATTAATTAGTCACTAAGCGGATTTAATCAAACAGTTTATTATAAAGCTTATTGAACTATCCTGTTATTCTATTCATTCACCTGGCACCGGAAGTTAGTAGCTTACATACGTAACTATTATTTTTTTCAGGGTGTGTACCTTAAGATGTTTGTCGAAATTACAGTCGTTTGTAATAAAATGTTCTTCAAGTTCCGTTGATGTCACATTGTTGTGTCTGACAACATACCTGTGCCCATTCAATCTTTTATTTAATTTTTGCGTTGTGCATAAATCAAGTCATGTTTGGTACTTTTGGCAACGTATATTAAATAGAAATCAGTACAATTTTCACCTTCTGAAGAAATCGTGATGTTTCTCTTTGAATTAGTGATAGAATTGACTTGACTTGTGTTGCATAACAAACAAAGTTTTCCCCTTCTATGAGTATTTTCGGGAGTACAACGATCCGAAACGCCAGTGGAGTGTGGGTGTGAACGCTGACATTCGTGAAAATTTGACTGATGTTATTATTATTATTATTATTATTATTATTATTATTATTATTATTATTATTTGTTAAATATATTTAGTGCGTGTGTTATTAAATTGAATGAAATGTTCTTTGTTTATTTTTCATGTTATGACATCTAGTTTTTGTAGTCGTGTTCCACAATTTATGTGTTATTGAAAAATATTTGTCTGATTTCATGGGTTGGTTGGTGATATACGATTTTAGCTATTATCGGATATAGATGCTAACGGAGTGGGTGAGCAAGACAGGTAGATCGATAAGTGCCGTGATCTCATGATTTAAAAATATATGTCTGTGATATTAATTGATTCATAGGTGAATTTTTTGAAAAGGTTATTGAGGTATGTGCTTAAGAAAACAATAATCTTTAACTGTCATGCAATAAAATTACAAACTACTCTGATTTGAAAGTTGAGATGGCAAGAGTTAGAATTGTTTAGAATGCAGGAAAGGAATGTCAAGGTGATTCCAGTAGTGATTGGCGCACTGGAATTAACTGCATTAAAACTGTGTGACTTCTTTGACCATGTTATCCTAAATAAATTTGCTCCTGAACTGGCTGATGTTCTTTCCAAACTTTACAATAAATGACTCACTGATTCTTACTTTTTAGCTTGTTGGAATCTTTGGGAAAAATTCTGAACCTTCTGATTATCACTCTATTAGTATTTTACTTCTTTTTAGCAAATTACTCAAGGCTTTAATCAACGCCGAATTTGGTTAAGCCTCTTACTTCATACGCCCGCCTTTCAGATAAACAATATGAATACCACATACAGATTTATCTCCAATGTTTTAACAACCATCATAATGTGTCTATAACGCTTTAGATAAGAACGGGCAAGCTCGGGTTGTGGCTTTAGATATCTTAAAGGCGTTTAAAAGGGTTTTACATGGTGGTCTTCTTCACATGCTCAAGAGCTATGGTGTCTCAAGACGAATATTTAGCTTAATCCAATCGTTCATAACAAACCGTGTGATGAAAGTCGTGATGAACAGGAATCCTTCTATATTAATCCATGGATCTCACAGGGTCTGAACCTACGACGTTTAGGATCTTCACCAATGACATTTCCGATGGCATCAGCTGCCAACTCGGTATTTATGCAGATGGATCAACTATGTACTCCTGCCTTAGTAGAAGGTCTGACAGATCCGACAATATAAATCTCTCGAAAATGACCTCCAATCAGTAGTTAACTGGGAGAAGAAATGGCTTGTAAAATTTGACACTTCCACTGCAGAGAACCTTTTTGCATTCAACCAGCATGGCTGATGCTAAACCCCAAAGTTCAACTTTCTCTCTTACTGATTTGTATTCCTTAATTTTCTCCTCATAAACATCTACTTCTCTTTAACTTTCTGTAATCCCTTGCGTCCCAGTGTCATTAGAGCCTTGTTTGGGGTGAAAGGATTATATATATATATATATATATATATATATATATATATATAGAGAGAGAGAGAGAGAGAGAGAGAGAGAGAGAGAGAGAGAGAGAGAGAGAGATGATGATGATGATGATGATGATGATGATGAACTCTCGAGTGGCATACGCATAAAACCTGAACTGAAAGACACTCTTTCGGTTCAGTTTTTATGCTTATGTTTCGTATGAGGCAAGAATCCAACACGGGATTTGCAGATAAATCCGCGAACAGTGAATGTTCCATGCGTGTCGGTGGCAGTGGATAGAAATAGTACCTTTCTTTCTCAGCTGCTGCTCTTTTTACCAAGATGGATGGGCAACACTGCTCTTCATCCATCTCCTAAATCTCCACTCGCCAAACACTGTAAACCGCTTCAGCAGGCGAGCTAAATCACGTGAAATTACCATCGAAAGGCGCTGCACTCTTCTGTGTACTGCTAGTACCGGAGAGGTATAACTCCGTGATAATAAAACCTGAGGAGTAATGCTCATTGTGTTCTTGGCAAATATCTGCACCAATTCCTTGCTATCAGCACTTCCAATAAGTGTGGCTGGTTCTACACAAACCTTCACTACTCTAAACAAATCTATTGTGTGGATAATCTGTTCTGTGTTCCTACTTATATATATATATATATATATATATATATATATAAGGAGCGATGGGTAAATTGTCGCCACTTTGTTTTGTTTTTTCGACTAAACAACAGTATAATAAGGTCAGTTCGACACCGTCTGTAAGGAAACTAGCACTATGATGCACCATAAATTTGGAAACGGCATGCTGTACTGGTTGGCATTCGCGCCGGAAGCCCCAATACTAACATTTCAGAGTGTTTGGGTGTCAATCTGAGGACAGTGCAGAGCGCTCAGAAAGAGTTGGACGAGTATAATGGTTATTACGAAGGTGAGGCAACTCGGAAAACTCACTCGTTCTGATAAGAAAAGAACTCCCGAAGTTGTTGATGAGGGTCTCAGGTTCAACACGGATGCATACATCAATTGCCTTGAGAAGGTAGTGCTGCTTTGGATCAAGTGGGTGGCTGCTGAAAGACCCCATGTCTGGCAACAGGACTCTGCACCATGCCACACCAGCAGGAGGACACTGTCATGGGTGTCAGACAATTTCCGTAACCACGTCACCCCTTACATCTGCCCACCTAACTCCGTAGACTACAACACCCTTCATTATTATGTGGGGCGCATTTGAGCAAGAGATCAACAAAACTGCTTGTAACACCAAAGATTAACTGAAATCAATGATTATGGCAGCATACACCAACGTAAACATGGAGACCGTCCAGAAAAGATGCATGAGTTTTCGAACTTGTCCGTGGATGAAGTCAATGGCGATTTTAATGAATACATTTACTCTTTAGTATTTCAAGATATTCTAGTGTAATATTGGTAAATATATCTGTCAGTGTTATTTTCATTTTTGCGTAATTTAGATGACAATTTATCCATCGCACCCTGTAGATATACTAATTTGGAGTCATCCTAAAATAGGCTTTTGGGACCACTGCGCATATTTTGAGGAAAGTATTATCTGCCTTAGGTTCTTGTTGCGACTTGACAGTTAACTTATTGTACCCGGTGTATTCAAAAACTTACTTAATAATAATAATAATAATAATAATAATAATAATAATAATAATAATAATAATAATAATGTAACAAAATAAATAAATATAAAGATTTTGAATTTGAAAAAATATGGCTCCCTAAAGCTAGTGATACCTATAATAATTGGAGCACTGGGTACAATCAATTAAGGTACAGGGAAGCTCATTAACAAATACCTGGTACTTCAAAAAGATTCAAAGGGATTGCACTTTATACAACCCCACATCTACTTCGGAGAATATTATTTATATAAAGAAAATATAAGCATGTACATTTTAAGTATCATTCAACATTTGTGCAAACAGTATGCATATATTTACTGTCTTGCGCTACCCCAGGTATCGGATGATTAAGTAAGGAATTGTAGCAAACAGAAAGCAAAAGATAATATATATATATATATATATATATATATATGTGTGTGTGTGTGTGTGTGTGTATATACAAAAATGATCAGTTGAAAATGTCATGGAGCCATTTCTGAGCTTAGGTCTCTAGTTGGGAGCCGGAAGGAAATGCCCCTACAGGCTAGCTACTAGTGGACCGCTGATGGGCCGCCGATAGGAATATGTCAACGGTCCGATCAGTGGCAGATTAGTGGCTTGCATGTAGGGGTGTATACAACAGGAATCAAGGGAAATAATAATAATAATAATAATAATAATAATAATGGTATTTTTTTACAAAAATGATCAGTTGAAAATGTCACAAAGCCATTTCTGACACTAGATCTCTATTAGGGACCCGGAAGAAAATGTGTTTACATCAGGCATCAAAGGAAATAATAATAATAATAATAATAATAATAATAATAGTTATAATAATAATAATAATGTTGTCAATGCATGCGTAGATTTCTCTCCACACTGTGACTACAGTTACATCTATCTCTCTCCGATTGTATGTTACCTCATCTGTTTGCATCTTCTAATACAATAAAATATTTCCTGGTTTAAACTTGGAGACAATCCGTACTACACAACGCAACGACAAAAACAACAACAGCAACAACATCGACAACAACAACAATAATAATAATAATCTGGGATCTTCTTTCTATCTTCAGATATTGGAAGTCGTCCCTAAAGTACGAAAGAAAACTGAGAAAACGAAGCATAAAACTATATTTGACGCAAATGCATAAACTTTGCATCTGATGAATGATGTTGACAGGTTGCATGTGATATGGGAGAAAGAGAACTTATTAGCATTGAGAAGTGCAGAAACGCTGCAGCTTGACGCCTTATGGTTTACACGGAGCAGTGCAATGAAAGATTGATCATGACAATCACAATTTGCCGTAGAAATGACAAGATAAAAGTCTGATCAGAAAACTTCAAAAACGAAAAAAAAAAATTAAATAATCCAAAAACATTTCAAGAAACAAACAAAAATTATAACTAACATGAATAGATTTGTCCTAGAAATACAAATTTTCCTTGTCAATGGCGTTCATAAATACATTCTATTTTGTCTATATTTCTGAGATGAGGTATTAAGTACACTATTTAGATTATTCGGTCTGTTGCCCTCATCTGTGTTACCATATTTATCACAACGTTTCGGCCGATGTACGTTCTGGACTTCTTCAGGTGGTTGGAATGTCGAACTGGACCCTTTATTTTGCTCGCTGGGGTAGACTGTTCCACGTGCCATGTTTAATGGATGTCAGTTATCGCCTGTTAATTCCCCTCTCCAAGTTCTCCACTACCTTAACCAACGCCTTTATCCACTGTGCCATGTATCCTTGAGGGCATCTGTGTATGAATTTCTGGGACTTATAGACTTAATGTCTTCAGCAACCATTTTTAACAGTGCTCATATTGCAATTTTTGCTGTTATCATTTCATTTTTTTACCAGAGCTCATATTGCTTATTATTGCTTTTCTCTGGCACTCCTTATTACTGGTTCCCATATTATATTCATTTCTATGCCTGGTCAGCTGAGGAGATTTTTGTGGCCTAGCATTCTATTCTGTTACGACTAAGACACGACAAAACAGGTTGGCAGAGATGAGATTATCAATCACATAAATAAATGATGCAAATTAGCTTTAAAAAATACAAAAATAAATACAATTGAATAGAAAACATCATTCATTGGGATTTTAAAATACATCCCGAATATGATCAAGCATATTTCAACTAGAAAATCCTTTCTTTGGTCTATCTTATAAAAATTCCGATCAAACCAATAATGTAGTATCGGTGCCATTTCTGAACTGCAGCAGACAAACCAATCTTTTCTTTCAAACCTTGAAAGAGCTCAAAAGCATTTACACGGCCTTGTAGACGATTAATTATTTCCCACACTAGAACTCCTTTCCCACAGATTCAACGTTGCAGGCCCATCACAAATCTCTTGCTATTTCCATGGAAAACATTCAGACGATATGTGCCACGCGTGATACACGCATAGGCGATCATGTATCTTTCGATACATGGCTAACGAGGCAGTTTTTTTCAGTTAGTTGCCATTTCTTTCTGCGGTAGACCAGTTGACATCCAAGGCTATAAAACCAGGTCTGTCCTGCTATTTACCCATAGATGGGCTGGGGAAGAAAAGGATTCATATCTTTCCCAAGATTCATACCTTTAGCACGCATTACTTAATTTCTACAATTTCGGCTTTTACGAGTACAATCCACAATGTCACGTACGCAGTGACGAACCATCCTCATCACCCTCCTATTCCATTGATAAGAAGGATGTTCCATTTGAAACGCCACTTTGTAGAACAGTCTCCTGCGAGGATGCTTCCCCGAGCTCTACAATCTTATCTACTCTAAGTCTAGGGTAAACCTTATCTATCCTACATATACTATAATCTAAAATACTTACGTCCATAAAACAACACTTTCTAGTAAGCCCCTAGCTTGAGTAGCTCTTGAGCCTTGTATTTGGTGGCCAATAGCATAAAAAGAAGCATAGCAAAGACATAAGCGCAAAGTAAAAGTGATTCTAGGATATAAAAGTAGTCATGCCACAATTACTATGTTTTATTAGAATCTGACGGACACTATATTTTTCGCAGCTATAACAGCATTCGGCGGGTCAAAGGTAAGATTGTCTAACGTCACCCATTCCTCTTCAGACTCTTTTCAATTCACAGTTTTCCATCTCCTAGACTGGTTACTAAACCAAGGCTAGAGTGCTCAGTCTGCCCTGCTGATTTCTAGTGTGAAGTAAAACCCACAAAATCTGTGACACGTCATGAGTACCTTAGTAGGATCGCAGGAGTACATCATGAACTACATCTATAGCAGCAATGGTGTAGCTACGACAAGATATCCTGATGAAAGCTTGCTTGCTTTAAAATTTGAAGTTTCCTTGTTCCTAGACTGAATAGAATCTAGTACAAGAGAGACAAGTTTACTCTGCTATTTAAATCCATAGCTGAAGGACGATGGGTTCATGCCTTTTCCAAGAGTATTGTCGAACAAAAGAGAATCGACTGCAATTGGAACTCGGTTCGCCAATTTCCCTTTCGGTGCTAATAACCGTTACCCTATCTGCACATCATAAAAAAGAAGCACAATTTTTATAAAACTTTCAAGTGAATCATCCATTTCGGGACATACAACAAAATCTAGTTAGCCATTGTAAACACGAAGGAAAACTATCAGATCGTACAAAGGGGTGCTGAAAAGCCCCCTCAACTCGAGCTACTTCAGCATTCTGATGTTTGACCCTTGGATTTGGGGGAATGGATTTGGTTGAGTGTTTTTCTGTACCTTCTGGCGGTGCGAGAGATGTCACGGTTCCAGCGTAGGAATTTTAAAAAAAATTGAAAGAAACTGGAAAATAGCAGGAGATTGCCAAGAAGGAGAAATTCAAAATCAGGAATGTGAAATTGAAACGTTTACTCATCATTACTGGCGAGCATTGGGTGATTCCTGTAGAAACTTGCAAATTGACCAAAAGAGTTAGAAATCTTATTAGGAACCAAAATAATTCTAACAAAGAAGTGTTCGTTTTTCTCTGTTGCTTCTAATATTTATACAATAGGCCAAAAGTTTGGGGACACTCTTTGGAACTCATAATTAGTAAGTTTCATATCTTCTTTGATCTAATTAACTTCTGCTAATTTTGGAAGCTCTTCATCCTATCAGTACACGGCATCCAGTTTTTTTAGAGTAAGTGGTTAACTAAAATTTAAAATCCGTCAGGCCTAAGATTACCATTAGTCAGCGACGTTAGTTAGTTAATATGTTTAACGGCATATCAACTCCTGGTGGGTCATTTAATGCCAAAATATAATTTTCTTAGATGATATCCAGCTGTTGTGCATATACAAGTTTGTGTGGAAATCATGACTAGAGGCAGTGATAAGAATTTTATGTTGGGGTTTAGTTGAAGTTATATTTTGGAATACAGTTTGAGTTAAGAAATTTTAGAATATTATATGCTATGAAGGAGTTCATGTTGGTCTTTTCGTTGATTGATTTTATTGAGCGGCATATCGACACCTCTATGGGTTATTTAATGCCGAAATCTAGATATATTGTACATAATTTTATACTTTCAGCGTAAAGGCATGTTTTTTAGATATATTTTTTGTAGATATTAAAATGTATTATTCGTAATTTTACTATAAAAATGTACTTTTAGATTTTTGTTTGCGGGGTTCGCTGTTTGGCTATAGCTTGTAACCTAACAGGTGCTACCACCCCGGGATCAGGGTGGGCGTGGGAACAGCAGCAATTAAGAGGTAGTTCAACGCACCTCAAAACCGCCAATCTACTGATCAGAAGACTTGCTGCCGGATGTAGTTTATCGTCATACCCAGGACAACTTTGCAAGGCAAACTCAGTAAAATTTCGCCACGATTCTGGTTGTCTGTCTATCTGAGATGAGATATTATGACTACTTACATTATTTTCATTATTCGGACTGTTATCCTCATCTTCATTGCCATACTCACAACGTTTTAGTCGTTGTACGCTCTGGCCTTCTTCAGGTGATTAGAACTGCGCTTTGAACCCTTTATTTCGTCCAACTGAATACATGGTAGATAATACTCAGCTTTTATACATATACATGTTTGCTTGGATATAATTACTAGAGGCGGTGACATGTGTACTTTATGTTGTCGTTTAATTGAAGTTATATTTTGGACTACAGTTTGATTTAAAATATTTTAGGATATATTATATGTTATGAAAGAGTTCAAGTTGGTCGTTTTGTTGGTTGGTTGGTTGGTTGGTTTTGTTTAACGCCATATAAATCTCTATGAATGCCGAAATCTAAATAACTTGAACACATGGCTTATGGCTTCAACGACAAATACAATGTATTCTTGTTCATGTGTGTCGGTCTTTTTATATAAAAATTTATTGCTGGTAATTTTACAATTAAAATGTAATTTTTATTCTTTCATAGTGCTTTTGTTTGGAGCTGGGGGGGTCTCACTATTTGTTCATAGCTGTGACCACTCCTGGTTAGAATAGACAGCAATTTAGGAATTAAGAGGTGGTACCAGGCTCTTCAAAATTTCAAATCTTCTGATCAGAGGGCTCGCTGCCGGGTGAAGTTTATCGTCATACCGAGGAGTAGTCAGCAATGTCAGTTATGCAAAAAGAGCTAAAGTTTTAAGGAAATTTTATGCTGTAATGGATTAATCTCATTATTATTATTGAATATATGATCAATCCCTTCAGGAAGAGAAACTCCTTCGAGTCCGAAGGGAGCGAGACAATCGACTTTGAAAAAAAAAACACGCAACCATCAATTCTTAGCTGATTCTTCAAAACCCAAAGGGTGGCTCTAAATTTTTGAGTAATATATATATATATATATATATATATATATATATATGTGTGTGTGTGTGTGTGTGTGTGTGTGTGTGTGTATGTGCCACAAGGTCCCCAAATAACCCTCCACAGGTTTTGAATTCAGAGTTGTCCTTCTCCTAGACCAGCTGCCATCCAAGGTTATTGAACTGAGTCTATCTGCTATTTATCTGCTGCAGGGAGAAAAAAACCACCTTTTCCCAAAGGTATTAGCACGTAAGCGAATGTAATGGATTCGACTGGAATTCAAACTCGGCTCTCTGATTCCTCAATCCGAGCCGCTATCCACTAATCCACCGTGCACAAAGTCTTTGTATCCGGCCCTTCAAAAAGTGTGTTTGGTTCTGCACAAAGTCTTCACCACCATAATCAAATCATATGTGCTGGTGTCTGGGCTGTCGGTTCCTAGGAACTGAGTTGCCTGACCCTCCTACGTCGAATACGATGGGAGAGTCCACTATATATATATATATATATATATATATATATATATATATATATATATATAATTATTTATTTAAAAAAGTTTATAAAGTTAAATATAAATATAAAAATCACTACAAAATAGCCATTTTGTTTCAACACCCCCCGGTGTCTTATTAAGTGATGATGTTGAATATATATATATATATATGTGGGGGGTCTGATGGTATGTTGGGTTTGTGTGTTTAGGGTAAGACGTAAAACACTTCCTTTATTAGAAGTGGTTAAAATTATGTTTTTAATCATAGTCTTTAGTGTCAGTTGTGAGGGTGGCTGCTACAAATACCGAAGAAACTACTCAAGAGATACCTACCGGCACTAAAAAAATTATCTGTGAATAAAATTATAGCTCCATCCGATAAAAGAGGCGGATTAGTTATCATGGACAATCAACATCTACGTTGAAAAATGAGAATCTCTCTTAAAGAATGATAGTACTTACGAAAAAAATAACAACGAACAAACAGTAAATAAAGACATACAAAAATCAACAAAACAGTCAAGAAACTGTTAATAAATGAGAATAATTGCTGTACGAGACTAATAAAATATCATTCTACTAGACTCACACTAGGTGGTGTAATGGTCAGCAAGCTTGTCTCGCTAGAACAATTACAGATGAGTAGTAAGTTCAATCTTCACTGAGTGCCCCTTACTTTTGGCCTTGTGTCACATCCAAGCTACGATTGGAAAATCACTATTTGGGCACCCCGAGGTGGTGTAATGGTTAGAAAGCTTATCTCGCTAGAACAATTACGACTGAGTAATGAGTTCGATCCTCACTGGGTGCCCCATACTTTCGGCCTTGTGCCAGATCTAAGCTGTGCTTGGAAAATCACTATACGGCTTACCCAAAACACTCAAACCCAACATACACGATCAAACACATTGTGTCCGTCATCAATAGACATAAATTATCTGAAGCAATTGCAAAACTCCCAAGTTCGTTCCTAGGCACTATCAAGTCAACAGACATTAAACACTCTGGTTACTTAATCCAGCGAATAAAAAACATAAACAGTGACAGCACTAAACTTTCTATCACTGAGATGGTTACTTTAAACCTCGGCTTAAAATTTGCCACTGAAATAAGAAAAAAAGACAGCTTAACAGATTCCACCACACATATTTTGAAGTGTTTCACACAAGGTATCATAGCTCCCTCACAAATGCCAAAGAAAAAGTAATCCCCAGGAGATAGTACTAACATTAAAAACGTATCCAGGAATAAAATATAATCATAACATCATCCGATAAAGAAAGCGGAATATTCATCATGGACAGTAACAACTACATTGAAAAATAAGAATCTGTCTTAAATGGCGATAAAACTAACATAAAAGCCAAGGAACAAACAGTAATTATAAACACAAAAAAATTCAACAGTCAAGAAACATTTTAAAAATGAAAACAAATCCTGGACTAATAGAATCCCACCATACTACACCGAGACTACACTAGTATAGTATAGCTGGCCACTCGTAGATACCCGTCTATTGCAGACGCTTGCTCAGGCGCATTTGTGTTTATTCAACACCCAGAGAGCCTACCTGTGGTTTATACTGCAACTATGCTGAACAGACCTTAGTTACAGTTTCTGGGAAAGAGCGTGTTATATACTGTGATCAACAATTGTGACTCCATGCTAGCACTGCTATTAACGACCCCAAGTGTTCCGTCTACCCAATTTCACTCACAAGGATTGGGTCAACCAGTGGTATGGCTTTCAGACACATTCCGCTGGAATTCTCTAGTCCAATAACATCAGGAAGTCCCCTTGCTGACAAATCGACTATGACGAAATTCGAACTCTGGTCTCATGGTCAGAATGCAAATATTCTAACCACTCGGCCACGTGCCGAACCCCAAATATACAAACACAACATATCAATCAAACATATATATATATATATATATATATATATATATATATATATATATATATATATATATATATATATATATATATATATATATATATATATATATATATATATATATATATATATATATATATATATATATATATATATATATATATAATATATATATATATATTATATAAAATATATTTAAAAATATAAATATAAGACATAGTATAGTGTGTAAATATATATTGTTAAATATAACAGATATACTAATGTGTTGTGTCACAAGACATTACATTGCATCTAGACATATGGTTCTGTGGACATTGAAGTCAACACTCGGATGTGGCAGTTTGTTTCATGCTTAAACTCAATCGTCAGGCTATGCGTTCATGCCTTTACGCATGAAACAGTGCGTATTGATTTCAATGTCCACTTTTATATTTACATATGCTCTATCCCTGGTAGTAAGAACTTTAACCCATTTAGAATACCTTAACAATACATTTTATCATATATATATATATATATATATATATATATATATATATACATATATATATTAAATTAGAATACTTAGAGACGACAGTCTGTTTCATGCTCGATGCAATCGTCGGTGGGCTGACGATTGCATCTCACATGAAACAGTCTGTCGCCGCTAAGTGTTGACTTCTATTTTCACTTTTATATTTACAAACGCTCTATCTCTGATATTCAGCACTTTATCCCATAAATATAGCACATCTATGTAGACTATATTTCTTCATATATATATATATATATATATATATATATATATATATATATATATATATATATCCGATATATCCGTGATGAGAACGAAAGTAATATATAAATTGTAACGTTCACAACATTAATCCAAAAGAGGGCTCGATACCGATAGTAGAGTAATAATTATTTATTTATTATAATTTTATCATATAGACAAAACCATTTTACTCACTACAAAGATGCAACTTGGTTTCAGTGAATTTCAAGTAAAATGGTTTTGTCTATATAATATATATATATATATATATATATATATATATATATATATATATATATATATATATATATATAAAAGTTCCATACCTTCTATGAATTAATTAACTCCTGCTAAGCTAGGATGCTGAAGCTATTTAACGCATTAGTGCATGGTAACTCATTTATAAATAATGGGTCTACATAAAATTTAAAATCTAACACCTTCAATAGTATCCTTAGCCATCAAAGGCAGATTAGACAAAAAGAGCTAAAATTTTATTAAAAATTTTATGCAGTCATGGGGTAATTATTATTTTTGTTACTAAATATACGATTCAACCATTCTGAAAGAAAAGGCTTTTCTAGCTGGATGTTAGTAAATCAGTTTAGAAGAAATTCCGCAAATTTCACTCTTTCGGGGATTCTTCGAAATCCGGTTAGTGGCTCTAAATGTTTGGCCGGGAACGTACGTAAATAGTCTGCAATACGGGTTCAAATTCTTTTGGGAGACACGATTTTTCTTTAGTAGATCTAGGCCGGTTGTTATTAATTTCCCTGTTTAAGAAAAATATAGAGGGATAGCAACTCAAATATGCATAACGCATTAAGATTAACATTTATAGTACAATAAGAAATAATAATATCCCCAATATGTAATTCAAAACTTGAGCTGTCTGTTTTGCTGACAACCATCTACTCTGTCTTCTTTCAGTTAATGATTAGTCTTTCTTGAACATGAGTCTAATAACAAATCTAAAACATCAGAAGTAGGATTTTAATAAATCGTTTCTTTCATTGACATAAAGCAACTATATTATTTTCATTTTTTTTTTAATTGTAATCTTTGCTTAACATACGACAAGATTTCATATTTACCTGAACAATAACATGCAATGTTAAGTTATCTAGGCTATCCTCCAGAACCAATCATTAATCTGGATGCGAAGGAAAAGAAATCAGCAATGAGAGTTCGAATCCCAACCAAGTTTGCTACGTGTACTTTCACAGAAAAACTTTTGTAAAAGATATGAATTCATTTCTTCTATCTCTCCTAGTTTTGGGTTAAACAATTCAAAGTAAAGAAACAAAGTTTGACATATAATAAAATCAACCAACTCAAATCAACGCAGACAAAAGTCAGAATAAGTCATCAGAAGAAACTGAATGTCGTATTCAGTATTTGTAGAGTAGATTAATTAATTCATTCATTCAGGTTAATCACTTCAGATGATGCGATTCCTATTAAATTAGCTAAATCCTTTCCATGAGCTTCTCTTGTTAGTCCACCAATGATTGATTGAAAAATAAAATGTACAAAGAGTTAAAATTGTAACGTACCTTTGACTTTTCTGTGTTTCTTAATGTTTAAAAGACTTAGTCCATCTTGTCCACTTTTGTTCACTAGTTGTAACTACGCTATGATCCAGACGACACAATATCAATGAATACGGGACAGTGAACCTCGAAAAGACACGAAATAACACCGATGTACTAGCGAAGCAGACCTTGTCAACAATCCAGTAAAATCAAACAAGAAATATTACTTCTTGTCAATATGCGTAGGTTGTACACTTTACCTTTTTTATGTAATAAGTACTCGTAACTTAAACATATCAAACAATGAAAGAAAGAAATATATCACTTTTTTTTTCTTTCTTTTCTCCCACTTTTTTTTTTAGTCTGTTTTTTTTTCTGTTTTCTTTTATTTACTTCTGAACTAAATCTGCTTTCAGCCGTCTGTCTGTTCGTCTGACTGCCACTGAGTCTCTAAGATCTATAATTAGATTGGTTAATAGTTAAACAAATCTAGTCAGACAACATTCTCAGATAATAGTTAAGATATCCTTCAAATTATGAGCTTGACGATTCAACAACAAAAAATAAATTGACCATATGTACACATTATCACACTCTTACTCAGTGTCTATTACTTACTATCTATCTATCTATCTATTTCAGTCTGTCCATATCTATCTTTCTATCTATTTATCGATGTATGTATGTAAGTATCTATCTATCTATCTATCTATCTATCTATCTATCTATCTATCTATCTATCTATTTCAGTCTGTTCGTATCTATCTACCTAACTCAGTATGTCCGTATCTATCTTTCTATCTATTTATCGATGTATATCTATCTATCTATCTATCTATCTATCTATCTATCTATCTATTTCAGTCTGTTCGTATCTATCTACCTAACTCAGTATGTCCGTATCTATCTTTCTATCTATTTATCGATGTATGTATGTAAGTATCTATCTATCTATCTATCTATCTATCTATCTATCTATCTATCTATTTCAGTCTGTCCGTATCTATCTACCTAACTCAGTATGTCCGTATCTATCTTTCTATTTATCGATGTATATATGTATGTATGTAGGTATGTATGTATGTATTTATGTATCTATCTATCTATCTATCTATCTATCTATCTATCTATCTATCTAACTCAGTATGTCCGTATCTATCTTTCTATTTATCGATGTATATATGTATGTATGTATCTATGTATGTATGTATGTATCTATCTATCTATCTATTTCAGTCTGTCCGTATCTATCTATCTATTTATCTATCTATCTATCTATCTATATATATATATATATATATATATATATATATATATATATCCAGTTTGTCCGTATCTATCTATCTCTATCTATCTATCTCATCGATCCGTATCTATATTTCTTTTTATCGATGTATGTATGTATTTATGTATGTATGTATCTATTTCAGTCTGTCCGTATCTATCTATCTATCTATCTATCTATCTATCTATTTCAAGCTGTCCATATCTATCTTTCTATCTTTTTATCGATACACACACACACACACATATATATGTGTGTGTGTGTGTGTGTGTTTGTTTGTGTTTGTTTGTGTGTATATATATAAATTGTTTAAAATTTGCAATTTTTTCTTCTCAATAATTGTAGATCGATTCACTTATAATTCCAGTTGACACTTCCTCCTTGTTTCCTGTTAGGCTTTCTGGTTCCTTCTAAGGCCTTACTTCGATATCAAATTTTTCTATATGGCACCGGGTGTGGAGCGAACTCGCTCCTCACTAGGAAATATAAACCAGACTAGCCATGTTAACCATTACTCCACGCCGAGTTGACTTACAGGGTGCGGCACAAATAACTCCCACATTTTAAACTATCACTTTTGTGGTGCTAGTGAACCTAGACAAGTAGAGAAGTTGTCTTCGTCTAACTAATGACTTACCATTATGTGGGAGGACCTTCTGCCGCAGCATGTAGCTAAGGTCTTAAAATTATGCTGGAGGTATTTCTGGGAGATATATGTGGGACGTATTTCTGCCGTACCTTATATGAAGCAGAAAGGAATATGGTGTGAACTTAGAAATAAATAGTTTGTGAATGAGAGAGGCGAACAGTAAGAAGAAAGCTAAAAATATAGAAAAAGAAAACTAGTTCAATGGAATATATATATATATATATATATATATATATATAGGTGCCCTGATGATTGCATCTAGCATGAATCAGACTGTCGCCTTCAATGTTCACTTTTATATTTACACACGCTCTATCTCTGATATTGAGTACTTTATCCCATAAATATAGCACGCCTTAAGAGTATATTTCTTCATATTCCTATATATATATATATATATATATATATATATATATATATATATATATATATATATATATTAGTAGTAAATATACACATACATATGCAAAATATATAAATATATATACATACATGCATACACATACATATATATACATACATGCATACACATACATATATATTTTTTGTATAAAAAATAAATCCAAGAGGATAGAATCCAGGTAGAATTCAATGTCCAGGACAGAGTAAGGATATAATAAAAGGGTTAAACACTAATATTAGTGTTTAAGATATATATTTTATATATATATATATATATATATATATATATATATATATATATATATATAATAATATAAAAAAAACAGTTAAACACTAATATTCGTGTTTAAGCCTTTTTTATTATATATATATATATACTAGCAGTAGAGCCTGACGTTGCCCGGGGATGTAACAGTAAGAGATAGATCAAGTATCGACCATCATAAAGAGTGAAAAATAAAATTGACAAAGATTATTGTTTAAGGTTGACGGACACGCATGTCATAATTAGTATTTTTTTTTTTTTTTTTACGAATTTTATTATAAACAATTGTCTTGTAAATGGAATTTTTAAAGCATTCTGAATGTAAAAATAAGGAAAAAAGTGTGCAAGTCAATAAGAAGCACTACCTGCCAAAAAAAAAGTGATGTTTTGTTGAAATCGGTTAAAAAATGTAGGAAATCCGATCCCATATATAAATGAACACACACAAACAACCTGGGTTTTATAATAAGTATAACTCGATATGAGATGTCCCACTTTCATTCTGGCGACAGAATCATATTTTCAAATTGATTTCATGCAAAAATAACTGTTTTTTCAATTTTTGGCGCTGTCAGAACCACGTAATTTACGCAGTCCTGTGAAGTTTTGTTGAAATCGGTTGAAAAATGTAGGAAATCCGATCCAATATATAAACGTACAGACACACACACACACACACAATCTGCATTTTATAATAAGTAAGATATATATATATATATATATATATATATATATATATATATATATATATATATATATTTATTTTATTCCTGGTGATATATAATTGGTAGAAACTTCAGTAGCAAGATGATTAGTTTTCTAAATATTTTATGTCTTAAATTGATCGACATTTTCTTTTTTGAAAATGCTATTGACCGACTTTTCATTAATTTAACCGTTCTTTTTAGTCAAAAGTTCGAATTATATATATATATATATATATATATATATATATATATATATATATATATATATATTTAATTTAATTGAATGTTGAATTATTGAATTAATTTTTTCTCAAGAGGAAAGTGCCTCTTTATAGCTACACGATTAGTATTGTATTTGTGGATATCTTACATGTTATCTAAGTACCGATTTAGAAATGTACTAGTCAAATCTATGCATATGTGCTTATAAATACAAATAGATAAATATGGCTGCATATGTGTATATATATATACGTTGGGCGGATAAATTTGCGTGAAAACCTATATACGTTTAGATGGATGCGAACGTATGTATGGATGTAGGCACATATATGTAAGTGTAATTATATGTGTATATGGAAAAATTTGTATGTAGGTATGGGGATTTGTGTAAGATCTTCAATTTCACCCTTCCTCTCTTCTGTTCCCTGCCTATCCCTCTTTCTTTATTCCTTTCTCCTTTCCGTTGAATGAGAGGTCAATGCCACAACCATCGTATCTCCTCAAGAGACATAAAACTTCCTCACCCGCTTCCTACTCTATGTAACTATCTTAAAACACAACTTCCGCTAATCTTGTTTCTCATTTCGTTTTTCGGTTGTTTCCTGGAAGAATTTTTGAATCCACTCGTTGTTTTGAAACTGCAAGGTCTGACGAAGCGAAACTGAATTTTAGCAGTTTCGTGATATATAAAATATAACCATGGCTTTCTGAAGTCTCCGATTTAATTAATTATTACTTGCTCTGTTTACTATATTGATCTCTGTGGATTTATACACTCCCTGGAATTATCCATACCGATTACCAATTAACTTTATCATATTATATATTATATATTTACCGGCCTGAATATTCGAGAAATCTTCATAGAAAATATGCGTCCTCCGGAACCGTCATATAGCCTGACGTGATTTTACCGATTGAGACACAGAGGAGCGTTTCGGTTAGCAAGGTGGATTTTACTGTCTTTAAACTACAATATTCCATGATTTTCTCTCATACATACATATCTGCTCGATGCGTATCCAAATGTAAACAAATGACGTCACACTTTATGAAATGGACAAAGTCCGACAATTATTTTTAAGACATTTTTAACGCTACTCTGTGGCTCAATCGGTGAAAGCACGTCAGACTATATGAGGGTTCCGTGTAAGATACAGGTTCGATTCCTGCCGGAGAACGTATATTTTCTATGAAAATTTCTTGGACATTCAGGTTGGTAAATGTCGTTAATACTGTTTATTATAAACAGAGCA
The DNA here is from genome assembly GCA_903632075.3 of Acanthosepion pharaonis. Lineage (NCBI taxonomy): Eukaryota > Metazoa > Mollusca > Cephalopoda > Sepiida > Sepiidae > Acanthosepion > Acanthosepion pharaonis. The sequence goes on along the minus strand of CAHIKZ030004332.1, from coordinate 4,037,518 downwards.
TTTACTTAAATATTTGTATCTATAAAAAGAACGTATAAACATAAAAATGTCTTAATATATATATATATATATATATATGTTGTGGGGCTCTCCCCTTTTTACATAAGATGGACTCGTCCAAAGTATACTTATACTGCCAGAGAGAATATCTGCTGTTGAGATACGTTGAGTTACGTTGAGATACGTGGAGACAGGTTGAGAGATACGTAGACACACAGAGGGTGTTCTCAGAGAGTTATACAAGAGTCCAGAGAGATGATTACGGCTTTACTTACAGAGACTTGTACATATACTTTCTACTAACCCGCATTCCTGGACTACTAATCTTCACTTCAAGTCTGTATTCTTACGTTAATACACTTATTTTTCTGTCTCAATTTATGGCGTTGTTTATTTCTTTGTGCAGGATTCCATTCACGGAATCCACAAATATATACATACATATATATATATATATATATATATATATATATATATATATATATATATATATATATATACATTAAAAGCAAAATTCTTGGCTGGGTCAGTTTGTTTATTCTTACTAATACCCATCCAACCTCTCTTTCTTTTCCATAACCTCCCTCTATGACATCTGTTTAAAAGTGTCCGACCATATGTCACTTTTCTCCTTTCCCTCCTCCTCCCATCTATTCCCTTTATCTAATGTATCCGTCCGGTGTATTGTCTCCATATTCGAAGAGACTTTGGTCTGAAGAGTGAATATCTTCGATATCCACAAAATAAATTATAACCAAAATGAATATTTAAGGTTTTCATTGTCCCTCCCAGTCATGTAATACTTACACACACACACACACACACACACACACACACACATATATATATATATATATATCACACGGCGTCACATACGTATGTGTAGGTCACCAACTGATGTGCTCCAATTCTGCTAATAAATAAAATAATTATATAGAATAAATACTCCTTATGAGCTTTGCTAATTCCTCGTATCAGAATGTTCCTTATATATGTCTCTTTTGTTAGGCTCTCTTTAAAATACTAAATACAACAAAAGGTATCAATGCTTGTTATAAATGCAAGCCTGCTACCTACACTACGTGCACTCAATACACACACACACACACACACACACACATATATATATATATATATATATATATATATATATATATATATATATATATATATATATAAAAGTGAAAATATATAAATATAAATAAATATATATATAATTATTTATATATTATATGCGCAGTACTTATTAGAAAGCGCTCAATATCAGAGATAGAGCTGACATATTTGGTTGGATAGATGTGAGTTTGTGACCCTGGGTTTCACGCTTTTGCGATCGTAAGACCAGACGATCGCAAAAAGCGTGAAACCCAGGGTCACAAACTCACATCTATCCAACCAAATATATATATATATATATATATATATATATATATATATATATATATATATTAGGGCAACAGATCATTATTTAAACATATATTGTTAAATATAAGACATAGTAAAGTGTGTAATATATATTGTTAAACATAACAGATGTACTAATTTTTTGTGTCTATATGCAATGTGATGTTTTGCGACTAGACACAATGGCTTTGTTGTTAATATTTCAGTCTCTCACGTGGTATGACGTCATAGAACCGCATCATGAATTTACGACCTGCGTCTGCTATTCGACGACCGTTATCGTCGCATAGAAATCTTCTATGTCAACATAGCAGAATATCACTTTTGAGGGTGAATATCTTGGTTTAAGTGTCCGCATAACCACTCTGAAGCTGGCTCATGTGAGCCGAAAGCTTAGACCAAGGAAAAGCTTAATAAAAAGTTTTAATGCACGTGACACATGACTGACCAATGAGAATAGACAAAATTGAAAATAACAAAGTTCTTTTGTTTTTTTGAAAATAACAAATTTCTGTTACTTCTCAATCTATGACGAAGCTTTAATAAAAGTGAAATACGTTAGACTAATAAACGCCTCTTATTTGTTCTTTATGTTAGCATCCTGCTTGGATTTCTATCCATATTTGACCCGCATTTGATCTTTAACTCATCATATATATATATATATATATATATATATATATATATATATATATATATAATAAATTAATTGATTTTTTTATGTTTTTTTTCGCTACACAGTTCTAACCATGTTTCAAAAATGGAAGCTAAAAGCTTCGAATTTAATTTTGTAATTAAATTAAAGACATTAGTTCCATTTCATCCTCAAGCGAATTTTGGAGTAACTTATTTTTAAAATTACTGGGCTTTAAAGGCACACCAAAAATTCATAATTCACGTTTCCAAGGATACAGAGAAATCCATTCATCCAGACAAGGCGTGGCTGCTTGTTCATTATCGCTGTAATTTGTTGTATCAGTTATTAGTTACGTTTTGGTAGGTGTAGAGATGTATTTTTCAATGAATTCTGACATCCGTTAAATGCATGTCGTTTGGATTTTTTTTTAAATTTATTGTTAACGGCAAAAATTCTTACGGCATTTTTTTTTCTATTTTTATAGTTAAAGATTTTTGGGGGGTGTTTAGGTTAGAATACGTTTTATTTAACTACGATTTTTAAAATATTTTCACTTTTAATTTTTAATTTACTATATCTTACTGTTCTTTCTTTTTATTTATATATACATACATTATATATATATATATATATATATATATATATATCGTGGGTTATCCCACTTGGATTCACCAAACACCCGTAGTTGGCGCTGTTTAAGTTTATAAAAAGATAAACATTTACTTTCTCTTTCTTTTGCTTCAGTATGTAGCACATCTTATATGAGAACGTCCCCGCTGGGTGACATTCGTTTCCCCGGTCAACTGTCAACCGACCTCTTACACACACACACACACACACACACACATTTGCGTATGACACACACATACAAACACATTCTTAATAACTAAATTGTTAATTTATTTTATTTATTTTTAACTGTGCACACATTAATATAATTTCTTTTTGTTAATACATGCATTAATTCTTATTTTTTTAAATTCCATGTTATTGTGACTTATTCGGATTCACCAAATGTTGTTTGTGGGACAAATGTACCAGGAGCCGTTACATGTTTACTGGAAACCGCCCACGCAACAAAAAGTTGTGATTCCTGTAATAAAATGGCGACCGATCAACCTGATATTCTTGTGGATAGAAAACAAAACTATATGCAAATATTTTATGGAAATATTTCGACTAGCAGTTGCCAGACTTGGTCACTCCTTAATTTGAGTAAAACAGATATACGAATTGTATTCTCTTTCAACACAATAGGAAGGACGCTAATCAGATTAAAAGATGAAAGAATAGTTTCATGTAATGGCGATCTGATCTACAAAATTAAGTGCATGAACTGCTCAACAAGTTATGTGGGCATGACTTCAAGAACATTGAAAGAACGACTGGATGAACATCGAAGATTTTGTGATAAGTTAATTTCAAATGATAACAAAAAACAAAAATTGTAAAAAAAAAAAACTTCAGCCATTGCATTACATACCATTACACAAGGTCACTGAATTGACTTCGACCGGAAATAAAATTGACGAACCAAAAGCATTTCAATCAAAGAAGAGTAATTGAACAAATGGTAATATCAAATGCAAAAAAAAAGGCTTGCAATAAAATAGATGCAGCACAACTCCATCCTGTCTGGAACTCTCTGCTCCCAAAAAAATATATGACAAAAAAATGACAATTTGTAGAGTAAAAACAAAATTCCATTTTTTTTATGCCTCAGCTTGTCCTTACTTTGTAAACGTCATCAAATCGTTTTTTTTTTCCTTGATTTGAATTCCTAAGCGTTTCTAGTTTCCTTACACTGTTTTATTCAAATTAAGGAGTGACTAAGACTGCCAACTGCTAGTCGAAATATTTGCATAAAAATAAATCATTCTTTGGAACTACAAGTTTTTTCCTTTAATTATGCAACTACCATCGGAGACAAGAATTCTAACTTTATATGCAAACTCATCTATGCATTTTCTTTGAGGATTTTTGCAACACTGAGAGTCAGTGAAGGGAAAACTTCGAACAAAACCTCGTGCACTTTCGATAAATTTGTGATTAAACCCGACTTAAAGGGTAAAATTACAAATTAAAAAAAAATGTATATCTACACCACATACTAACTACCATACTGCTACTTAACCCCTTTGGTTCAGTCAGCAGACGAGCTACACGCTCTTCCCTCTGTACTACTACTACTTGATCCTTTATTTCTCACAGTCACGTCTGACTTTTCTATCCTCGTACATCGATTGCTACCGCTGTTACTGTCGAACCTAAAAGCATACCGGATAAAATTAAACGTGATAATTTTCATCAAACAAAACTTCAATATTAAAAACAGAACCTAACTTACCACGTAGGAACTTTTCACTAAACAAAAAAATACACCGACTTACTTCTATCAAGTTTGAAGCACAGAAAACTCAGCACCTTTTCTTCAGAAAACGGCCCAAAATTCTCAAAGAAAGTTACCAGGCCAGAAAATGTCAGCATCAGACAATATACCACTCAAACCCAGAAGACGTCGTCTTTTAGCAAAACATCAAAAAATTAAACTCGAGGTCTGGGATTAAAGTTCAAGGCAAGGATGCTCATTGAGAGTGTAACCGTTCATCATGTATTCAGAGTTTGCTCGGAGTTGGTGAAAGCGTTACTTAATTTTGGAGGTAATTAAAGCTATAAGCTAGTTTTACCTTCAATCCGATCATCTTGAGGTGTACCAAAAAAACTATGGTATCATCTGAATAGATATTTATTAACAATCTGAGAATGTTCTCAGGCACATCTTTAATCTAAAGCGGAAAGAGGATATAAACAAGAAGAGAGCATAGACGGACAATTGTATGTCATTCATTTATAATATTGATGAGACAATGACTGTTGTCTACGTTCCATAGACATTAAGCCTTGAAATCTAAAAGAAAGTGTAACCCTTATTAATATCACAAAAAATCCATCGTTCTTCGATGTTATATTGATTATGTGATGTGAAAGATTAGGTTGCGTCATGAGTAATTTCTATTTTGGGAAACAAATTGAAATGACAAAGGTATAGCTTAACTACTAATCATGCGTGGCATTTTAGAATAAATTTGGTGTATACTAACATAGCTTAGTTATTTGTACGACATTGGCAGCGTACATGGTGGATTAAAGGGAAAATATTGTTCTCCTCCGGGACAACGCAAGTCAGCATGCATGAAAACATTGTGGAAGTCTGTTAGACTGTTCTATCCCATCTGCTATATTCACTTGACACTACATCAACTTATAATATGTTAATAATAATATGTAATATTAATATAATATGTAATAATTAACTGGTAATATGTAATAGTAATTTTCCAAGCGTATCTCAGATGTGGCACAAGGCCGAAAGTAGGGGGCAACCAGTGAGAATCGAACTCAATACTCAGTCGTAATTGTTTTAGCGAGACAAGCTTACTAACAATTACACCGCCTCGAGGTGCCCCTGGTAATATGTAATAATTAATATGTAATAATATAATTTTTTATATGTCAATATAATATATAAAAATATTGTTCTCCTCCGGGATAACAGGCATGAAAACATTGTGGAAGTCTGTTGGACTGTTCTATCCCATCTGCTATATTCACTTGACCCTGTATCAACCAATTATTTAACTGTTTAGATCGTTACCAAAAAAGCTTCGATGAGGAAAATTTTCAGTAAAGAACTCAAGATTGAAGAGTTCGTCGACAACTTTTTCACAACTCATCCGAAGGAATTGTACTCGAAAGGTATCGAAACGAAGCTACAGGTCATTTAAATAATAGCGTAAATATAATTGAATAAAATGGAAGTGTGCTTTATCTTTAAGGAATAAGGTTGATAATCTAAAAGATGATGGAAACTATTAATAACGCAAAATAATATTATTTTCCTGATGTTGATTATTTTCTTTTGGTTGGTGCGTTTCAACCAAACCAGAAAAGTGAACCATTAAAATGATCCAAAATAAGATTAAACAGCGATAAAGAAATTAAATCTTGCAAATAACACACGCATGCAGACATTCATATATAGTACAGCTGCCTCTCGTATTCTTCTAGGTTTCTATTGCAGACTCTTGCTCTGGCGCATTTATGTTTATTCAACACCCATAGAGCCCACCTGTGGTTCATACTGCAACTATGCTGAGCAGACCTTAGTTACAGTTCCTTGAAAAGAACGTGTTAACTAGCGTGATCAAAAAGGCCAGCACGCTCAAGCCCTCGGATCTGGTTTACTTGTGGCGTCGTGCTAGCACAGCTATCGACACCCCACCATTTTCTCTCACAATGCTTGGGTCAACCCGTGGTATGGTTTCAGGCATTTTTCAAAGGTGCTGCACGCTGGGATCGACCCCTTCAGTCCGATAACATTAGAAAGTCTCCTTCCTAACAAACCGACCGGATTCAAACCTTGGTCTCATGGTCAGAATGCAAACGTTCTAACCACTCGGCCATGGAATGACTCCAGAAAATATTCATATTTTAAAGAATTAATTTGAGTGACAAGAACGAACTACATCTAATATAAATAATGCATATAAAGACAGTATGTATTATAAATGTTTGTTCTTCAGATTTTGTCATCGCATGTTTTCAAATTGAAGTCCGTTATGATCCAGACATTGCTCGACAACACGACGCAATGGAATCACAAGTAACAATCAACATTTCCATAGATTTCTTGGACTTCTGTGAAAACCTTCCTTCCTTCACGGGGCGTGGTTGATATCCGTGGTCTTCGGTTCTTGTGCACCTCATGTACAGTACCATCACTTTCAAGCTAATCTCTAATTCGTGAGATTTTAAACCGCGTGGGTGGATCTGAATGAAACTTTCTTTGATACCGCCCTTTGAACTTCAATTGCATTTTTCCTACTTGCAGTTTGAGGCTGTATAACTTGATGAAGAAGATTCATAATGGAAGATCTCCGGTTTAAAAGCGACACTTTTGCAAGAGAAGATAATAATAATAATAATAATAATAATAATAATAATAATAATAATAAAGTGCTAAAGGGAATTAAATCTAGCAAAAGACACACGTACGCAAACATTCATATATGGAATGAATAAAAAAGAATTATATACATTTTAAAGCTTCCTCAATAATGTATTCTTGCAACTAGAGCCAACTCTATCTAATATAAATAATGCATATGAAGACAGTATTTATTATAAATGCATGCTTTTGTTATCGCATGTTTTCAGATTCATGCGCGTTATCATCCAGATATTGCTGACGCGACACAATGGAATCACTAGTAACAATCAACATTTTGATAGGTTTCTTGGAATTCTTCGAAATCGAATTCTCAAAAATGTGGCACATGAGAACATCAACAATTCCAGTTGTAGCTGGAGCCCTCGGATTGGTTGAAAAAGATTCCAGTAGACTCATTGAAGGCATTCCTGGAAAAGCATGCCTTAAAGAAATACAAAAAAAAAATTGTTCTCACGAGTGCAGCCCACACCTTACGAAGGGCTTTATTTATGCAAAATATGTGTGTGGGTGTGTTTTGAGATTTGTTTATTTTTAAATTGCTCAGTGGGAAATGTCATAATGCCATTTCTGACCTTAGGTCTCTGGGCGGGACCCGGAAAGAAAGGAGTGCACACCAGAAATCAAAGGAAATAATAATAATAATAATAATAATAGAACTCTCTTGTCCATTTGAAAATAGGTGAAGAAAAGAAGATCAAAAGCTACAACGATTTAAGGCATGAAATGTTGGAAGTTTGGGAACTAGCAAAGAAATGAATGATAGTACCAGTGATCATTGGAGCACTTGACTGTTGTACAAGTATATGGAAAAATCTAGCAGATATTGAACTGTGATTTGGAAATAGAGCCATTTATAAACGTTTGACTGCCAAGAACCGTTAGTTACTTCGAAAAGTGTTTAATACATCTTGCATTATTTTTACATGTTTTTTCCATCGACTGATACTTTGTATTCTTCATTATACAGTGCGTTCTCACGCTATATAAATTAATAGACTGATAAGAATAATAAAATTAATGTTTCTTCTTCTTCTTCTTCTTCTTCTTCTTCTTCTTCTTCTTCTATGTGGCTTGTCACTTTAGGACTTTTGCGACCATGATTCTCAACAATTCCCTGTCATTTGTAACTATTACAAAATTTTGTCTTTTTGTGATCTCTCCTAATCCCTATTCTACCATCAATTTACACAAGGTCATTAGGTAGGTTATGCACTGATTTCCTCTGTCCCTCTTGCCTTCGGTACGTCCTGTGAGTACCAGATTTTCCAAGCTGTCTTTCTGCATTATGTACCCAAGAAATTTCAGTCGTCTCTCTTTTTGTTTCCATTTTCTCTAAAACTTCATCATTGCTCTCATGCTCAGTCCATGGCATTCTCAGAATCCTTCTGTAGAACCACATTTTTGTTGCTTCAAGTCTTTTCTTCATCTGTAATGAGTTTGTCCTGCATTAACTGCCGTATAGGAGGACCGATATTATATAACAGTTGAGTACTCGGTTCTATCGTCATCAAGATTTTGTCATCGCGTGTTTTGAAATTGATGGTCGTTATGATCCAGATATTTCTGACACGATGTGTTTTCTGTGAAAACTTGAGCATCAACTTTTCTTGTTTCACATGGCGTAGTTGATATCCTTGGTCTTCGGAAACGTTTCTTGTGGACATCGTGTACAGTACCAACGGCTTGAAACTTCTCTCTAATTAGTGAGATTGTAAGCCACCTGAGTGAATTTGAACTAAAATTTATTCAATATCGCCTTTAAATTTCAACTGAGCCTGGAGGCCATTAGTAATACTAACGTGTAAATCTAAAAGGAAAACATCTTCAGCTATTCACAGTAAAAATGTGTATACTTTTTAGATACACCGTATGTAGTTATACTGAGAGAAAGAAGGCAGTGACTCATCTTCATTCTTTTCATATTCCATTCGTAAGGAGGAAGTTCTACTCAGACAGATTTTTACCCGAAAAATAAATTCCCTAAAGGCTACTTCTTGGATCACTGCGATCTTAACCTCGTCAAATATAGGATCAACCGTTATCCATATCTATATAATATACACTTTTTAATTACCCCTTACGCCTTTCATATAGTAACCGTCTACTTTGAGTGGTTCTTGGACCTTATATTGGGTTAAAATTATAATAAAAATGGCACCCAAATAGTCCTGCCTACACGAATTCACTCACAAAGCTTGTGTTAATTCGGTATATGTGTGTTTTCAAATTGATGGTCGTAATGATCCAGACAACACGATATGTTTTCTGTGAAAACTTTAGCATGAACCTTTCTTGTTTCACGGGACGTGGTTGATATCTTTGGTCTTCCTAAACATTTCTTGTGCAAATTAGTGATATTGTAAGCCACCCAAGTGGGTTTGACCTAAAAATTATTCGATACATCCTTTAAATTTCAACTGAGCCCAGATGACATTAATAATATTACCGTGTAAATCTGAAAGGAAAACAAGGTAACTTGAGCTATTCACTTTAAAAAAGTGTATACATTTTTAGACACCCCGTATGTATCAGGTCATCCCATAAGTTCTGTCCGAATTTTAACTTTTTGTTAAAATGAACGAAATTTAAAGAGTATTTTATAATGTCTAATGGAGCTGAACATTATTTTTATGTTTAGATGGATTTAATCTGATCAAATTTTATTTCAGAAAAGAATAAAATTAAATTTTGTTTGATTAAAACCCTGCTAACATGGAAGTACCCAAGAATCATTTGAGGCACATAATGCTTTATGAGTTCAAGAAAGGAAACTCATCAGCCGAAGCGGCTAGAAACATTCACTCAGTTTATGGAGAGGAATGTGTGAATGAAAGAAATTGCAGATGGTTTGTAAAATACAGAAGTGGAAAATTTCACCCTTGAAGAGGAATTGGCAGTGTTTCTCAGTTCAAACCATACAACTGTATCATCGTCATCTTCAACAACTTGGAAAAGTTCCTAAACTTGGAAAATGGGTGCCTCATGAATTGTCTGAAAACAACCTCAAATCCCGAGTTGACATCTGCTCTTCTCTCCATTCTCGCCAACTTGTGACTGGCGACGAAAAATGGATCTTTTATCGAAATGTTAAGCATCGTAGACAGTGGCTTGGTAAAGGGGAAGGATCCCAGCCACAGCCAAGAAGGGAACTTCATGGGCAAAAGTTTCTTCTTTCAATCTGGTGGGATCGCTAAGGAATAATCCACTTTGAATTCTTACCACCTAATGCAACAATTAATGCTCAAATATACTGTCAGCAATTAGAGCGTTTGAACCAAGCTTTGAGGAAAAAAAGGTGAAAAGAGGTGATGTTTCATCAGGACAATGCGCGACCCCACACAGCAAGAATCACGTCACAAAAGATCAAAGAACTTGGTTGGGAGAAAATTCCTCATCCACCTTATTCTCCTGATCTTGCTCCTTCAGACTACCATTTGTTTCGTAACTTAGAAAATCATTTGGAAGAAACAGCTTTTGTAACACAGCGAGAGGTTAAAACTGACATTTGTGAGTTCTTCGAATCAAAGCCAAAAGAATTTTACAGTAATGGAATTAGTAAGCTTGTTAATAGATAAAAGGAAGTCATAGATAATCAGGGAAAATACATTGTTGATTGAATCTGTAATTAAATGTAACATTTGGTCACTTGTTTTCTTTATTCAAAATTCGGACAGAACTTATGGGATGACCTGATACAATGGATAATAAGAGAAAGAAGGCAATGACTTAAAAATACACAATACATTTATATTTCTTACACGTGAGACAGAAAAGATGATGCGAAAATGGACTTTGCACTCAGAGCTTCAGAAATGTGCATCGGCGGTTTTTATCTGAGAGAAAACCTACCATCGACGCCTTCACTCGATGTCAGTTGCTGCAGGCAACATGTAAGCACGTGATCGCCCGAATTACACCTGGGACGTTCACGCGTGTATGAAAACCTTTTGACAGGTAGATATATAACCAGACAAGCGAAAGGGTAAGGGACACAATCTAGCGAGAATGTAGAATCTATGTTCTGAGAGAATTCTAAAGCCAGTCGTACATTAGTGGCTAACAAAATCAGTTGAATAAAATGTAATGCCACGTATGAGAGTTTACGTTTCGTCTTCATAAAATCGAAAATCATAACGTTTCATTTTTCTACATTAGTGTAAGAGAGTTCACTTCGTGGTGTAATCGTTATCAAGCTTTTCTCGCTAGAATAATTGCAACTGATTATTTTGCATTATTTACATGATTCGAACTGTTATCCTCATCTTCATTGCCATATTCACAACGTTTCGACCCATGTACGCCCCCGCCTTCTTCAGGATCTGTCTATATGTCCGAGATGAAGTAAAATCCTTATTTACATTATTTACATGATTCGGACTGTTATCCTACTCTTCGTTGCCAAATTCACAACGTTTCAAAGATTGTACGCCCCGGCCTTCTTAAGGATCTGTCTATATGTCCGAGATGAGATATTATGATTATTTACATTATTTACATGATTCGGACTCATCTTCATTGCCCCATTCACAACGCTTCGCTCGTTGTACGCCCCGGCCCTCTCAGGTGATCTAGAACAATCTAACCCGTTGGACAAAATAAAGAGTTCGGTTCGAAATTCGAATCCCCTGAAGAAGGCCAAGAGCGTACAACGGCTGAAATGTTGTGGATATGGCAATGAAGATGCGGATAACAGTCAGAATAATGTAAATAATGTAAATAATGTAAATAATCATAATACTTCATCTCAGAGATATAGACAGAATTACGACAGAGTCGTGAGTTGAATCCTTATTGGGTTGTCCCACACTTTTGGCCTTGTGCCATTTCTATGTTACGCTTAGAAAATCACTTGGACACCTTGACGTGGTGTAATGGTTTGCAAGTTTGTCTCACGAGATTAATTACGACTGACTAGCGAGTTCGATCCTCAGTGGTGCTCGCTACTTTCGGTCTTGTGTCGCCATAAGCGATTCTTAGAAAGAGAAACGTTTTTACCATAAAAATTAGTATGAAGCTGTATTCATTGTGCGTGGAAACTTCGACGTGATGTAATGGTTATTAAGGTTGTCTCGCTAGAATAATTACGACTGAATAGTGAGTTGGATCCTCACTGGGTGGCACATACATTCGACTTTGTGCCGCATCTAAGTTACGTTTAGAAAATCACCATACCTGTGCATGTATGTGCGTGGGTTTACAGATAAAGCAATAATAATAGAAATCTGTATTACCACTTCAAATCGAGTGTCTCCATATTTCTTAGAAGAGAGAAACAGTTACTGCGTTTGCTTCCTTTTTTATGGAAGAGCGTGGAAACTAGTGAACCGGAAGTTGTTTGTGATTAGACTATAAAACGCCAGAGGAGCTTCAGTGTTTTATTAGAAAAGTAGTTGATGGATGGTACACAAGTCGATAACAGATCAGTATCAACTGGATCGCCATGGAGAGGTGGGTATTATGCTGAAAGACACGAAACCCCTTTCGATTCTTGACTAAAAACATCGCCGATGATATGTACCAAAGCTTCAAACACATTGTATTTCACGAAATTTTATTGCGAGAAAGAGAGAATGTGAAGTATGAAAAGGAAATCAACATACCTGCCTGAATCTTATCAACAGTATTAGCCTTAAAGTCATCAACAAAACCGCCAATATTTCTCACCAATTCACAGAGTAATTGGCCATTGTTCCAGTCCGTCTACAAAAGAAAAAAATAAATCACATTAAATTCCAAAAAAGATTCGTATTGTCTTCGCCGTAATTCGTAATTTCTTGCCACACGGAAATTTTGTTTTATTTTTCCATTTTATATTTTTTAATCATTTCACCCCAAGCAAGGCAATAAAGCCATTAAGACGAAAGGATGTTAGTGTGTGAATTTATTGATTAATTTGTTTTTACGACTTTACAACCTTTGGCGAATTATTTAAAGCCACGACATATTCTTAGATTGCAAGGATTTTTGCAAGATAATAATAATATACAAATCCTTGTATTTAACCCATATATGAGGGGAAAGGAGGTGGATTCACAGCTTTTCCAAAGTTATTTAAGCACAATGGGACGGGTGGGTGATATGATGCATAACGGCACGGTTCCATTTTTGTCGGATTCGCTATATCCGATTAAAATGTGACCGTGTCGTTATCCCTTCTACTACTCGACTTTCTGAATTTACAGTACCTGATATTCCTAAGCGGTTACCCATCTAGATAATGAGCAGTTTCGACATTGCTTAACTTCAGTTATCGTGAGAGAACGTGATATAGCCGTAAGCCATGTGTTTGAAAGAATATAAAAAAAAAGAAAAACTATTTCTAGAGGGGATAATAAAAGAACAGAAATTAAGAAAACAGAAAATAACGATTGGCATTGCGTTTAAGTTTTTGAAGATCAAAATTATCTGGAAAGCAAGAAGCCAAAAAAAATCGCACAAGCGAGAAGTGCAACAGAGGAAATTGTTAGCACAGAACATATAGTCATATTTAACAACTCCAAGTGCAAAATAATGAGACCTAACTTCCAATCTAGTACTGCACTGAAATTCGTAAAGTCTAGGTACCAAGGAGCAAAGCTTACCAGAACAATTACCATGAAAATATTTATAGAAAAGACACAGAGAATCTATGCTAAGGCGGTGAGGAAGTAACTTAAGTCGAGATGCCAGATCAAGACCAATAACATTTATTTATTTTTATTTTTTATTTTAGGTGTTTTTATAGCTGGTCGCAAAACAGAAATATCTTTGAGTGAAGAATGGTTGTGTTTATTTTCCAAATTAATTCTAGCAAGAAAAATTACCGAGTCGAATTCGAGCAAATGGCTTCCTTAACTCACTTGGGAAAAGTATGAAATCTTGGAGAAACAAATGGCAATCTGGAGGCCCGATATACCACAGAAACAAATGGCAATCTGCCTCGTCAATTATAGATGCCGGAACGTGTATCATGCATGGTGCATAACTGATAAAAGAAAAATTATATATTTTTCATAATGAAATGCTTGTTTTGGTGATGGGGGTTGTTTTTTGTTTTGTTTTGTTGATTTGTTTGTTTTTTTTGTTGTTTTTTTTTTTTTTTTTTTTTGTTTGTTTTTTTTTTTTTTTTTTTTTTTTTTTTTTGCTATAACCAGTCCGTGCAGTGTCGTTATCTGCAATCATCACGAAGAATACTTATATAAGAATAAACCCCAGTAAAGGAAAATTTTTATTCATAAAACCTATTTTATCTTTTTACTGTTGAACCGTAACATTATAGTCAGATAAGTTTTCTTTAGTTGCCCATATAACGAAAAAAAAGCTTTACAAATATTATCTTTTTTCATTATAAAAATATTTTTGCTGTTTTTAACTTTGAAAAAAACAAACAAAGAAAAGAATTTTAAAAATGTTAATAAAAAAAGATTGAATGTTACGATAAATAATAAATGTTAATTTTGATAACATTAATAACGGCTGGCTGCTCGCTTCCAAGTTTCCCCTCTTCTCCTATGACGTCTAAACGATCCCTGCTGCAGATGCCTACTCAGCTACATTTTTATTTTTTTCAATACCCACCTGTGATTTATACAGCAACTATGCTGAGCGGAGCTTAGTTAGTTTCTGGTGTGTTTGGTAACTGAAAAAGACCAGTATATTTGAACCGTCGGTCACAATGACTTATGACTTTGTGCATAGTGTCGGCTCATCTTCATTCTCTTTGTATTCCATTGGTAAGGAAGAAGTTCTACTCGGACAGATTCTTTCCTGATAAACAGGTTCCCTAACGGACGCTTCTCTGATAACTATGATCTTAAACACATCAAGTCTAGGGTCTCGACCGTGCCTCCTGGAGAAGTCGAAGGAAAACGAGAAAAAAGGAGTAAACATCAAATTCAAGAAGGTAGAATGAATGGTTGTTAGCAAAAGGATGATCCCAAAATGCGATTTGCAAATCAGAAATACCAAATCAAAATTGAAATATAAA